>CM041776.1:44924036-45223780 GCA_023374045.1 Limonium bicolor | reverse complement strand
GTAAAGAAAATGTAAGAAAAACCATGTTTCCATCATTTCTTGTACATGGCCGAAAATTCCTTCTCATGGGGCTATATTTTTATGCCTTGTTCTAGCTTGATTTATTCACCAAGGACTAGTGGAGGTCCTATTTCATTCAATGCCCAAGTCTACTTTGAGACTTCAAAGGTAATCATCCACTTTTATGCTTTTTTAGAACACATTTCTAACCTAGGTTTTCATTCCTTGAGGTTAGTATATTGTTTAGTACTCATATGAGTCATTGAATATTGATTAGAACATTGGCAAGGGGAATTTAAGTGGTGGCCGAGATCTATGCAAGAAGAAGGTCTAAGGAGGAGATTAAGATAAGCTTGAGAAAACAAGGTAAAATGCTTACCTAATGGTGGTTTAAGATTAAGGAATGAGTTTTAGATGAGTACTAATGTAGCTTAAAGCTTACATTAGGTAATGGGTTGTATAACCTAAGGAAAAGAACTTAAATAAGCTTGAGAACTTGTGACTAAGGAGCCAAAGGAAATGAGTTAGTAATATAAGTTTAAGATGAGTTTTAAGAACATTATAACTACTATGAGATTGGTGGGTGTATTTGCAGGTTGAAAGCTTTTATATGTGGAAATTCAGTGTTTAAGTTTATGTCATTTATGGGCCTAAGAGCCATGTCATTTAAGAGCCTAAGTGCTATGCAATTTAAGATTATTGCACTATATGGAGTATGATGTGAATAAGTTGATTTGGGTGAGAAAATAAGATGAGAAAGGACTTGGTGTGTATGAGATTATTGTGTGAGAAAACAATGCATTTGGGCATGAGAATATACTAGAGGAGCTATGGCGAAATTTGAGTAGAAAATAAGTGTTTAGGTGATGGTGGCGAATTAATATGACCAAGGGTGTATTAGGAGTCATTAAAAAAGAATTTGGGTGGAAATGAGTTAATGAAGGAGTTCTTGAGGTTTAGAATGCCCTAGAGTTGTCTAGGAAGAATTAGAGGATTGGTGGGTGTATTGAACACACCAAAGACATGGTATGAGGAATGTTAAGACTTGAGCAAAAATCTAGAGGGAATGGTGAATAATGCTTTAAGATAATTTGGGTGTGAACTATAGAAGTAAAACTGTAGGAAAAGGTTGTAAGTCGTCAAAGGAAATGGCTAGGGAGTTATAAGAGGTATGTCATGAGAAGAATGGTGAGTAAGTTGAACAAAAGAGGTGGAAAAGTCTAAGGAGGGTGTTGCTTGGTCAAGGTAAATGAAGGGTAGTGTTTAAGGTGTTCTAAGGAGATTTTGTGACTAAGGATGTTCTAGGAAACATTAAGTTGTTTTGGTGAGAATGAATAAACTATGGAGTTCTTGAGTACTAGGAAGACCTAGGGATGTCTAGAGGGACTAAGGGTTACAATGGTGAATTTAAGGCACCAAAACCATGGTTAAGGAAGCTTGTACAAGTTTGAAAGAAAATAAGGTATAATGACTTGTGAAGATGTAAGCGTGTGCTAGATTACATATAGCTTTGAGAAGTTTGAGTAAAGAAAATGGATATGCATAAGGATGCTTGGGAGATGATGTTAAGGTGGTGAAGAAACACCTTGGTATAATGGTTACATAGGCATGAGATGCCATTTAGAAACCTAAGGATAAAACATAATAGGTGTTAGGGATTTTGGTAAGAGTTGAGTAAGAGTTTAAAGATAAGGAAAATGGGTGTTAGGGCACGTCCGAACTAACGTCCGAACTTGGATGTTCGGACATGCCCTGGAGTGCGTAAGTCTTCTGATCTTCGACTGGCGTCCGAACTACCCGTCCGAACATAGAAGTTCGGACACATCTATTTCTATTTTCGGGTTTGGCCTCGAACAGCGTCCGAACTTGGGAAGTCCGGACGCATGTTCGGACATCCGGCAATCTGCACCCTTAGAGTCTCGAACAGTGTCCGAACTTGGGAAGTCCGGACACAAGTTCGGACAAGGTGCTGTATTGACCAAAAACCTTGTTTAAGGATGGGAAATGATGAGGATAATTAGGTATTGATGTTATAAGGTTGTTTAAGACATGTTTGGTGGGTAACAATGATAATTAAGTGGATGAATAAGTATAAGTGATGAGGAGAAGCGATTCACTTAAGATTAAGTTTGTAAGATTAGGTTGTAAGACTTAAGAAGTGTTAGGTTGGGATCATTAAGAGTTAAGTAAGGTAAGTAAGTTAAGTAAGGTAAGTAATTTAAGTAAGTTGAATTAAGTTAAGTGATTAACAACCTAAAACTGAATGAATGTTTAGGACTTGGGAATTTGGACTCCGGAAGAGAGTAAGCAACCGAACAACCAACGGTGAACGGTACAGTTCTCTTGTGACCTGCTTGCTAACGAGGTGTCCCTCGGCTTGTGTGCTATTTGTTTTTGTGTGCTCACTAAACAAGATAAAGCATGCAACCGGAATATATTATATCTATTGTATTGTTGTGTGATGTATGAAAACTAACACAACATACCGTGAGAACTTACTAACCAATGTTTAGTAAGGAATTGAGTGAGACTGAGGAACGCCCCTAATAAGGGGACGATATGAACCGAAAGAGGTTAACCAACAAACAGGGTCTTGAGATTACTACTAACTGGAACTTGAGTGAGGAAACCCGGGACCGATCTCCGGTCATGCATGCTAAGGAAAGGGGGTCGTTATCTATAGCAGATTCGACCTCCGATTAAGGACTTGTCTTCGGACTTGTAGCCTAGGGCTGGTTGCCGGCTCAGCTGCGCTGGACTCCGTCCAGAGTAGGTGGCATTAAGATGGTGCGGTGGGATCACCTAAATCCCAGGTTCGAATTAAGCTACAACCATTCCCTTCCAGGAACGGTTTGTATATTGAGATTAAGTTAAGATTAAGGCTAAGGTAAGGTTAAGATAAGTTGCAACCATTCCTAATTAAAGGATGGTTTGTATTGTTAAGTTTATGATTAAGGTAAGGTTAAGATGAATTGCAACCATTCCTCTTTAAGGATGGTTTGTATAATTAAGATTAAGATAAGCGATATCCACTCCTTATTAAAGGATGGTTGTTTCTAAGATTAAGATAAGACTAAGAGTGAGGTGAGATAAGGATGGACTAAGATTAAGAGGGAACATTACTTAAGGAGTTAAATAATTAACTCTCTAATTAAGGGAACACATTTAAGTCGTTCATTGTGTGTGAACTTTGATTGTTCATATATGGATTGTTGTTTACAGCATTTACTATTATGTTGTGCATTTAATCAACCTCCATGCTATCGACAATAAGTCGTCGTAGCCACGTTAGCTTGGGGGCCATGAGGGGATCGTACCAGCATTCGTGCTGACCCCCTTTGGGGGCTGTTTTTACTACACAGGTACATCAGGAAGCGGCTGTCGCGAGAGTAAGAAGGGGTACAGGTGTTACGGGTTAAGTGTGGCCTACAAGTTGTGCATGTACACTCGTATGGCAATTTGAGTTAGTAAGATGTATAGGATGTGAGGGGGTTGTAAGAAGGATATGTAAATGGTTAAGATTGTGGTACTAATGTTCGGTATATTCTGTAGTCAGACCGTGGCAAGGTCCTGGATTGTAAAGAATTCCGCTGTGACATGAATATATATATGCTGTTAAGTTGCGAGACCACAATTGGATTGAGTTGGGGTGTTACAGATACCTAATTATTTAGAGCTACCCAATTCACTATTCTCATCTTTCATCCACTTATAACTTGGCATAAACCCATTATAAAGATCTAGTCAACCAACTAGAAACCATATTTGACTGATTACATATTAACTTCATTTCTGATTACATTTGAGCCCAATCTGATTACCCTTATTATCTTAGTGGCCATCCTTCTCTAAGCCCAATTCAATATATAAATCTAATTCATCTAAATCAGTCAATTTATCTGGCCCATATTATTTGTTGTTTAGCCTAGATTGCCAAAGGCCAAATTTGGTTTCATTTTGTTGACCAATTTCTAAGCCCAACTTGTATTAACTAACTTTGGTCAAAATTCCAAACTCAACTTCAATTTTGAAACCCTATTTTCAAGTCAAAATCCCTAATCTCAATTTTGACCGATTCTTTTCCTTTTTTTGCACTTCAAAACCAATTTTTACATAAACTGTAAAATTGCCCCAGATTTCTCTAAATCATGTTTTTTTTACCCTTTACTTTCATAATTTACAATTTTGCCCCACTACCATTCAATTGAAGCCTTAATTTCAATCTTTTCAAGTAAATTTCATAGATCCTAACACCAATTTATTAACCGTAAGCCCTAATCTAAAATCAAGCCTCAATTTCTAAAATTTTCCCTGTAACATATGAATTAACCTTCTAATATTTCAAAACCCTAAATTTGTTTAGGGGTCTGATTTTCATAACAGAACAATGTGAATCCAGATTCAAAGTCCATAACACTAAAATATGTTCACGGTTCTTACAGAATTTCACAAGAGAAATACTACAACATTTATTCCCATTCGCACAACATTTACCCAGATTTGTATAATATTTAGCAATGGAAAAATCAAAAACAAACACAAAAATAACTATGTAAATTCGACTCTTGTACACCTTGAAGATTTCTGAGGAATGATTGGCTCTAACCTCGGCCTTTTCGGTAGGTTTTTCCCCCAGATCTTGCTAGAAGGATGAGCCTCGATCGGTTCCCGCATGCGAACAGCGGAGAAAAGAAGGGCCGTAAGAGTTGGTTATGAAACAACCAGAGAAGGAATCGAGAAAAACAACAACAACAAAAAAAAACGCGGAAGAACGACTTTACCTCTCTATTTCGGTTTGAGCAAAACGTAATACGCCACCAACTATCTTTCTCAGATCGCGGTTTAAAACTTGCCAGGAGAAAAAGAAGAGTAGGATTAATTTGGGTTTAACTCCAGTCTCGGATTCAGAAAGAATCGCAAGAGTAAACACCATATTACCTTCAATAGGGCATGAATATGAGAAGGAGGCACCGGTATGTTCCTTGCACCAGTTGGGATTTCAACCATGAGAGAGTTAGAGACGAAGAGGTAGAGAGAGGAGGCTAAATGGTAGCCAGTTAGGGTTTCAAATCACGAGTGTGGAGAGGGGAATAGAGAACAAGAAAGGCGCGATTAGGGTTAGGGAATTACCGTAAGTCTATAAAGAATGGGCCCTTTTTTTGAATCTGGGTTGGACGGGTGGGCTGGTATTACCGTCCACGAAAGGAAGTAACTGGACCGGCCCAGTCCTATTGGGGGCCCACACACAATCTCTCTCTCTATATGTATATATTTTAATGTTATACATATAAGTCGTTTCTAGCTTTTTTTTTTGTACATTTTTCATGTCGTTTGCGACACGCTATTTCATTTAACAAGACAGACCTCTTTATGTCTCAAAATTTATACTTTCAAACAATGATTATTTTTGTTGTTTGTAAATTGACTAATTCACATTCAATTCTAATTGGCTTGCGTTTCGCCATTTTAGGCGAAAACGTGACGTCTTTTATTCTGTTTTCTTAGCCAATTTTCCAATGCCCCAAAAATTATCCAAATGACCTCGTAAGGTATCCAAGACCACCTTTTCACTTCGAAAATATTTGTGGCACGTTTTTCAATGTAAAAATGATTAATTGTATTTTCGTTTACATTTCTTTTTCTAAACCCCCCAATGTCATTTTAGGTTTCGTTAATTTTCCCTAACGACTTCTTAGGGTTTATTTCAATATTATATTATTCATTTTTACTCATTTAAGGACATTCAATTCCTCAACCTCTCATTAATTACTTTTATTTAATTAATTCATTATTAATTAAAGTAATCAATATTTGGGGTATTTCAATGTATTTGTACATTGTTGTACATTTATAAACAAGGATATAATCTCCTAATAAGCTATATTTCTTATCATATGTTTGTAGTTATATATATAGAAACTTATATATACATATACATATAAATACATGATTATGTAAAAAAAAGTATTATAACAATTGTTATTACATTTCATGTAAGTATTGACCTTATAATTGTCATTATACATATGAACTCTTATTTAAATATAGAGTTGGTCAACAAGACCCTCTTTGGTCAATTGTCTTGGCTTGGTCAATTTTAATATCTTGGTTAGTTAGTCCAAGTATACTACTTATATAATTCATATTAATTGTGTTAAATTATATGGTTCACCATTGTTTTACAACTACATAGTAACATTAGAACTTCTTATCTAATGTTTATAATCCCATTTCCTCACCTTATATTATCCCTTTAATAGTATAATATGGTTGTCCAACCATATTATATAATTAACTACATATCATATATTGTTTATATATATGAATTATAGGAATCATTTATTACAATGGCATTCTTTACAATATACATTCATTCTTCCTTAATGAATATTGTTATCTTATAATTGTTATAACCCTTATAACATTTTAACCATATCAAAATTTCATTTCTATTCTTTCTAATCTCGTCCCAGCCCATTAACTTTCCATTAATTACAAATTCACCCCCTTAATTATACAATGTTACAATTATAGCCATATATCATATTTTATGACATTATACCCTTATATTAAGTATAACATATGGTTGTAATATGTTTTATAAAATAAATTCCGAACTGACCCTATACGTTCTAGAATTATTTCCTAGCTCCCATAACTTTCTTTATTTACAAATTGACCCCATTTATTTCTTATACTTTATAAATGTTATTTAAACTATATATTATACATAGTTATTAATATAACTTCAAATAATCTCCAAAAATTCTTTAGAGAGCCTAGTCCGTTTTATATATTATTTTCACCCAAAATTTTAGGTATCTACATTTCTACCCCAAATATTATGTAAGTTTTACATTTAACTTCAAAACTAAATATAAGTTGGTAATTAAATTATTTAATTACCTAATTTTGTCAGGGTCACTACTATGGTTAATGTTGATTTTTGAAACACTGCCTTGACCACCATTTTCCAATAACTATGGAACTTACCCTAATTTTTGCTATAATTACATTTTAACCCCAAACTTTGTAAAATCTTACAATTTTCATTTAAATTCATTCTAAACCATAACTTTAGGCTATATTCACCTACAATCCTTATAATTTATTTTATTTAAGGCTTTCACCCCACAACTTATAATAAGTTCATAATTTAATTTAAATGTACAATAAACTTTAATTTTTTTATAGTTATGGTAGTGTGTAGGTTTTGAACCCAGGTGCTTTAGCTCCTGTATACCACTCATGTACCAACCAAGCAATGAAATGGCCTAATGACATGGCCTTATTATGACCTTTATGTAACACCCCTACCGCTAATCACACCATTAACGCCTAATCGTCTCAAACATCATTACATTCACAGTGGGAAAATTCTAATACACGGTGGGTGAAACAATGCCGTTAGTCACCCACGTGACTAGCAAGGCCTAATACAATACAATATTGGTCTGATTGTTATACCCAAAATTTTGACCTCCTGGTTAGGGTCTATGTGGTTTTAGTATTGTGAGGGGCATTTCAATCAAGTAATGAGAAGTTCCGGCTCGAACGGCGCATCGGGGCCGGGGCATGGGGAGCAGTTTCGTCATTGTCAGGGGCATTTTCGTAATTTTAAGGCTCCCGAGACCTCCTATAGGCTTTTTCTCTCCTCCAAAAAATGCTCAAATCAGCTTGAAATGCTTTGAAATTTTAACCCATGATAGAGGACGACACTTTAAGCATAATGGCTTTGGAATTTTGATTTTTAGAATTTTCAATATTTTTCTTGCAATTTTCGATTGAATCTGACGAGAAATTGAATTTAAAAATATTCCAACATTTAAAAAAATTCGATTCCACTTAAGAAAAATCATAATTGTCATCCTTGACACGTGGTTAAAATTTCACAGCAAAATTCCTTTGGGAAGTCATTTAATTAAAATACCAAAAAATCTTACTTTTACTAGATTTTCTTAATCTTGAAGATAGTCTATATAAAGGGATAGGTCTTTGGATAAAAACAGAATATCATAAGCTCAAGAACCCTAGGAAGTCAGAAAGCATAGCCTCCCTTCTCTCTCTCACACGTTTTTCAACACCCGGCCACCGAATCATACCGAAAATCCCCCAAAATCACCATCTAAACTTGTTTTTCAATCCCCAAAGCACCAATAATCATCAAAACCCCACATAAACACCACCAAAACGTGAAGAACAATAAGAACAACCAACAACCAGAAGCTTGGTTCGAAAATCTTCGGGTCTACCATCAACGGGGCACTTGACGAATCCCGGTGTGAAGAATCATTGTAAATCTGAAGGTAAAACAAGTAGAAATTCCACTTTACTAACTCCTTACAACTTTATCAGTCTTCAATCAAATTTTGGGCTCAAACTAACCTTTTTACGCTTCTGTATTGCTAATTGCTTTTGCTTCTGCCTTGTTACTTGTTTGTCAAGTTTCGTGCATAATTAAACCTCAAACTGCAATCTTTCAATTACTAAAGTATTGTATACCTTTCAGGCTACACGTACATAATTTTTTAGCCTAAAACACCTTCGGGCACCACCAGAAAACCCCTGTCCGTGGGTGGTCCGTGACTTCGGACCTCTGGTCCGGGACCACGGACGGGTTGTCCGTGGCCACGGACACCCACAGACGGCGGCGGGACTTTTAAATTTTCAAAATTAGGTTTTTATAAAATAATGTCCGGGCCCACGGACATCCTGTCTGTGGCCCCGGACTTTCCAAATTGCGTTTTCTGTTTAATTCGACTTTTATGTTCACATAGGTAAACTAGGGTCCGTGGGTTCGGACATTAGGTCCGTAGCCACGGACGAAACAAAATTTGACCTAATTCTGCCTCCGAAACCCTAGTTTAGGTTGTCTTAATTTCCCTTTTATTTTCTGTCAAAAAATACTTAAAAACATGAAAAACAGAAGCCCGCGCACTTAGGTTAAAATGACTTCGTAATAAGCCGTAAATAAACTAAGTAGAGGAAAAACGATTTCTGGGGTAATGAATGAATGTATTGAACCCAAATTAAGTCGAATATCAAGCCCTTGAACCCAAACTCTCCTTTCCTAATTTGATCTAGGTTAAAATTAGGTGGCGACTCATAATAGATTCCAGTGAGCTAGCCTTGGTTTTTAATAATTATTTTTGTATGACATAGTTATCAACCTTAGGTTATAAGTGGACCTACAACTTGACTAGATCCTAATCAACTTAATCAACATAGGATAGGGTTTAAAATCGAGGCTCACAGACTGACGACTCTGCTGGGGACAATTCTTAATGTTAACTGATTTAAATTTTATGAAAGAGGGCTTAACTCGAAAATGTTTATTTATGGGCTTATCACAATGTTATTTACTGTGTGAACAATTTAAATTTCTGCACCTTTGCATCAATTGGAGAGCGAGGGTCCAATAAACTGATTTAACCCCGGGACCCGTTTGAGGGTCCCCTGTCAGGGACTCACACCTTTTAGGTGATGTGAATAAGTGGGGGAAAAGAGGAAGGTGTCGTCTAACCACACCCCCTTAATATCTGGCCTTTAGCTCCAAGCATTTTTCCTGAGTGCCCTTACCAGCATTGTTTGGTCATTCAAAGACCCGACCGTAGACGCACACCTTCAGGTGATGTGGAAAATGTGGGGAAGCCCAAAGAGAATAGCGTGCAAGCCCTATTCCTTTGTGGTAACCTGGGCCACGCCCCACATACCTCTCCGGATCGATCCATACGCGGTTCGATTTAAGCGTCTAGTGAGGGCATGTTGAACTTGTGTGGGCCTTACTTTCTTGTATGATCAGCCCAGTACCAAGCTTAGAAATTGATAGGATCTTTTCTACATCAACTCTACCCAACCCGAATTTACGGCTATATTATTTGCAGCCTAAAGGCTCTGTTTGGTTAAACATGTGACTTATGTGGGCTTCGGCCCAAAAGTTTAGACTTAGGTGGTTTCTTTTTCAGCCCAATTTGGTTTATCCATTTAGTTCTAGGCCCATAAAAAAATCCACCTAAAAGTAATCCATGAGACATGTACACCAATCAAGCCTTCCATAGAAATTCTTCTGACCCAAGGCCCATTCTAGTATAGGAAAACTCTTCACTTGGGCTTTAGCCCAAAATCCTAGATCTAGGCATCATCTTTCAGGTTCAACCAATACTACTCATTAAGGTTTCAGTCCAAATTCCAATCTAGGGTTTTGTTCAGCAATCATTCTGGCCCTAATACCACACTCATGACTCATTCTATTTGGGGCCCATAGACCAATTCAAAGTTTTGGCCCATAAGCTTCGCTCTTAATCCAGAAGTTCGGCCCATAGCACAAAATATTTGAATCCAAGATAGTTTGCATAACTCATTCATTCCAGTTTCTAGCTTCAAGGCCTAACAAGAACATCAAACGAATCTCAGACTTCAAGGTTCTCTCTCTCTCGGCCCAGTGGCCCATTCACGGTTCGTGTGGCCTCCTTCAGCCTGTTTTCTTCACTTCCAGATTAAGGGTATTCAGGCCCGCACATCTGTTCTATCCTAGGAGTCACTCTAGCTCATGCACTTCACTCTCAGCTTGGAAAAGATTCAGACCCAGGATCCTCCTACATAACTTATAGGCATTCCTAGTTCAGACATTATACGAAGCCTATTTGAAGTTCAGAAGGAAGGCAATCACGGTCATCTCAATGGCGTCCCGACGGCCTAGAGCTCGAGTCTTTAGTACGTTGGAATCAGACAGCCCAATATCACTATTTTAGAAGTTTTCTTGATTTGGTAGTTTTCTTTTCCCAGTCGTTCTTCCAACTTTTATGGTAGCTAGCTTCCTTTATCATTTTAGGTAGTTTTCTTAAGATTACAATTTTTGATGTTATATTTCCATTCATGAACTAGAGCATAGTTCTATTTTCATAATTTTTTGTGCATTTATTCCCAAAACCAGAACACCAAAATCATAAATAAGTCATCACGTCATTTCACCCACATCCACTACCTTGATCACATACATCCCATGTGTCTCACCACACTCCCCTCTCCACATGAAACTCATTCTTGCGCAGGGAATATCTCACCACCTTGTTGGCTTCCACCACTTATCACCTCTCAATAGAAGATTTCACCGTACACTGAAAGCATCCCACTACCATGTTTTACTTTCATTTCTACATCACTCCACCAAAACAGCAAGACTTCATCACCACGTATCACCACACATACAACCACCTCCAACAAATAACCTGGGTATTCAAAAGGCTTGTTAAAAGACCCCAAAACAATACTGGGGGCAATCTGAGTTAAGGGTCGATAACGTTTATTTCATTGGTTTAAAGCGCGCGAACAAGTCTTTGAGTGAACATTTCGCGAGAGTGCCTTGAGCGGTAAAACCATGAGTGAAAGAGCAGGTCATTTTTACATGACTCCAGAGAGATTACATTCAAAGGTGAGGTAAATGGCATAACTCCGACCGGAGGAGACACTTTGTAAATTTACGGTTAAACCTATAAAAAGTAACAAAGAAATGATACACAACTATTAGGAATGTCGAAGCACCTAGGTACAGCACCACACAGCCAAAAGCTTGTGAACCTTGACATTACACCTTAAGCACCCCCGCTGAGCTTTTCATATACGACCTCTTTTACATCACTTCAAACTCCACAAAATAAGCCAGCCAATGATGAATAATCGACCTGGTGACCAAAGGAAGTAAGGAGCCCGACTTCTGAACAGCAACACAAGTCCAATGAAGCAAAACTGCTACCAGCACACGAAACGATCCGCAAATGGTCCCAAAGTGACACAGGATCCAAATGAGCTTACATCAAAAACCGCTCTCAAAGTTCAAAACCGGGAAACACAAGAACCCCGAAGAAAAAGAGATTCAAAAAAGGCAAACCTAAAAAGCCTCGAAGAAATCCAAATGGGAAGAAAGAGAGAAGGTGCAAGGAACAACCCAAAAGTCCCTAGTTCCATAGTCTCAAGCGAAGTCATCACGAAGTAGCCAAACGACTTCAAGACAAAAAGACAAGTCCAAGAGAAGGTGCAAGTTGTAGCTTTGGTCACCCTTATAGCTCCATATCCTAAACATTCCCCATCGTCCCATTACACCCCGTAGCCACGTTATAAGCTCAAAAGACTTCCGACTTAGTAGTTGTGTATCCAATCACGTGAAAGTAATAGGTTGAATGTAAATCTAACAAATGTCAAATTCAACGGTTGAGATGTTTTGACCAGAAGGAGAGCACGAGTGCAAGCATCAAACACTTTGAGTGTAGGATAGAAAGAGCCACATCAAGATAAACCCTGACCTTGTGAGTGTGAGATTGGTTTTTACGCAATTAATTGAAGAAAATACTGGGGGCAATCGATCGTTCCGATCGATTGCCATTAAATCCTAAAAAACTCAGATTGTCTTAAGGAAAAATACTAGGGGCAATTGTTGGTCCCAACAATTGCAACAACGACACCGATTGAGGCCCAAAAACCCGAAACCTAAAGGATCAATCCCTCCTCATATCACACAGGCCCGTCCTAAGCCCTACCTCCACATCAAATTTCCACAGGCCCGTCCTAAGCCCTACCTCCACATAAAATTTCCACAGGCCCGTCCTCAGCCCTACCTCCACATCAAATTTCCTCAGGCCCGTCCTCAGCCCTACCTCCACATCAAATTTCCATAGGCCCGTCCTAAGCCCTGCCTCCACATCAAATTTCCTCAGGCCCGTCCTAAGCCCTACCTTCACATTCAACATCCACAGGCCCATCTTGAGCCCTACCATCTCCAGGTTGACATAAACCCTAATCCTTCTACATTCATTTAGACCCATCATACATTTTACTCACTTTCACTTAGATACTACCTTTAGGCTCATCATAAGGCCTAGATCCAACCTTTAGGCTCGTCATAAGACATAGAATCATCCTTAGGCTCGTCATAAGACCTAGAACCATCCTTAGGCTCGTCACAAGACCTAGATCCCATCCTTTAGGCTCGTCATAAGACCTAGTTGCATACCTTTAGGCTCGTCATAAGACCTAGTACCATCCTTTAGGCTCGTCTTAAGACCTAGAACCATCCTTAGGCTCATCATAAGACCTAGAACCATCCTTCAAGCTCGTCATAAAACCTAGTTACATTCCTTTAGGCTCGTAATAAGACCCTTTAGCTTATCCACTCTCATCAAACATATTGCATTCATCTCATTCATATAGGCTCTCATAAAACCTGGTTACATTGTCCAGGCGCGTCACAAGACCTGGCGACAGAAAAGTTGGTGAGGATTGGCAATAATCCTCCTGTGTATGTCATCTACTTTGGGATCAACGAATGGTGGGCAAAGGCAATAAGTCCCCAGGGTTTTTACCAGGAGTTATCCCTGCACACCGGCTTAGGGGCGATGGCAATAAGTCGACATTGGGTCCAACCAGGAGCTTTGGCACGGGTTTCGGTCCCTAGAAGCGTCCGAGCATCATCATCACATCATCAGTATCAGCATCATTAGCATCGTTAGCATTTCAGCATTCTTGGATTTGCATACCATCCAGTTTTCACATCCTAGGTAGTCAACGCCTTAGAATCACTTGACATTGCTTTATTTCACTTTATAGGTAGTCAACGCCTTAGAACCGCTTGACATTATTTCATTTTCATCGCCTAGGTAGTCACCGCCTTAGAATATCTTGACACATTTTTACTTATAGGTAGTCAGCGCCTTAGAATAACTCGACAACGTTTTATTGCTTAGGTAGTCAGCGCCTCCGAATAGCTGGACGTAGTCAACGCGGTTTCGGACAACATGGAGGATATGGGGAGCAGTTTTGGTCTATGAGGTTTTGGTGTTGTGAGGGGCATTTCAATCAAGTAATGGGAAGTTCCGGCTTGATCGGCGCATTCCGGGGCGGGGAGCAGTTTCGTCATTGTTAGAGGCGTTTTCGTAATTTTTAAGGCTCCCGAGACCTCCTATAGGCGTTCTCTTTCTCCAAAAGATGCTCAAATCATCTTGAAATGCTTTGAAATTATAACCCATGATAGAGGATGACATTTTGAGCATAATGGCGTTGGAATTGATTTTTTTTTGAATTTCAAATTTTTTTTAGCAATTTTCGATTAAATCTGACGAGAAATTGAATTTCAAAATATTCCAACATTTAAAAAAATTTGATTCCACTTCAAAAAAACATAATTGTCATCCTTGACACGTGGTTAAAATTTCACAGCAAAATTCTTTTGGGAAGTCATTTAATTAAAATACCAAAAAATCTTACTTTTACTAGATTTTATTATCTTGAAGAGAGTCTATATAAAGGGATAGGTCTTTGGATAAAAACAGAATATCATAAGCTCAAGAACCCTAGGAAGTCAGAAAGCATAGCCTCCCCTCTCTCTCTCACGTTTTTCAACACCCGGCCACCGAATCATACCGAAAATCCCCTAAATCACCATAAACTCGTTTTTCAATCCCCAAAGCACCAATAATCGTCAAAACCCCACATAGATACCGCCAAAACGTGAAGAACAACAAGAACAACAAACAACCAGAAGCTTGGTTCGAAAATCTTTCGGGTCTGCCATCAACGGGGCACTTGACGAATCCCGGTGTGAAGAATCATTGTAAATCTGGAGGTAAAACAAGTAGAAATTCCACTTTACTAACTCCTTACAACTTTATCAGTCTTCAATCAAATTTTGGGCTCAAACTAACTTTTCACGCTTCTGTATTGCTAATTGCTTTTGCTTCTGCCTTGTTACTTGTTTGTCAAGTTTCGTGCATAATTAAACCTCAAACTGCAATCTTTCAATTACTAACGTATTGTATACCTTTTAGGCTACACGTACATAATTTTTTAGCCAAAAACACCTTCGGGCACCACCAGAAAACCCCTGTCTGTGGGTGGTCCGTGACCTCTGACCTCTGGTCCGGGACCACGGACACCCACGGACGGCGGCGGGACTTTTAAATTTTCAAAATTTAGGTTTTCTAAAATAATGTCCGGGCCCACGGACATCCTGTAACACCCCATCTCGATCCAATCGTGGTTATCACAAACTTATCACCATATATACAAACTCTGCAGCGGATTCAAATACCTTCCAGGACCTTGCCACGGTCTGACTACAGAATATACCGAACATTAGTACATACAAATCTCAACCAAATACACATCCTTCTTACAATCCCTCACATCATATACATCTTACTCACTCAAATTGCCATACGAGTGTACATGCACAACTCGTAGGCCACACTTAACCCGTAATGCTTGTACCCCATCTTACTCTCGTGACGTCCGCCTCCTGACGTTCACCTGTGTAGTAAAAACAACCCCAAAGGGGGTCAGCACGAATGCTGGTACGATCCTCTCATGGCCCCAAGCTAACGTGGCTACGACGACTAATTGTCGATAGCATGGAGGTTGATTAGATGCACAACATAATAGAAAGTGCAATAAACAACAATCCAAATATGAACAATCAAAGTTCAACACAATGAACGACTTAAATGCGTTCCCTTAATTAGTGAGCCAATTATTTAACTCCTTAAATTATATTTCCTCTTATTCTCAATCCATCCTTTATCTTACCTCAATCTTAGTCCTTATCTCAGTCTTATAAAACATGGCCTTATTACGACCTTTATGTAACACCCCTACCGCTAATCACACCATTAACGCCTAATTGTCTCAAACATCATTACATTCACAGTGGGAAAATTCTAATACACGGTGGGTGAAACAATGTCGTTAGTCACCCACGTGACTAGCAAGGCCTAATACAATAAATATTGGTCTGATTTTATACCCAAAATTTTGACCCCCTGGTTAGGGTCATGAGGTTTTAGTATTGCGAGGGCATTTCAATCAAGTAATGAGAAGTTCCGGCTCGAACGGCGCATTCCGGGGCATGGGGAGCAGTTTCGTCATTGTTAGAGCGTTTTCGTAATTTTTAACGCTCTCGAGACCTCCTACAGGCTTTCTCTCTCCTCCAAAAGATGCTCAAATCATCTTGAAATGCTTTGAAATTAACCCATGATAGAGGACGACACTTTAAGCATAATGGCTTTGGAATTTTGATTTTTAGAATTTTCAATATTTTTCTTGCAATTTTCGATTGAATCTGACGAGGAATTGAATTTAAAAATATTCCAAAATTTAAAAAAATTCGATTCCACTTCAGAAAAATCATAATTGTCATCCTTGACACGTGGTTAAAATTTCACAGCAAAATTCCTTTGGGAAGTCATTTAACTAAAATACCAAAAAATCTTACTTTTACTAGATTTTCTTAATCTTGAAGAGAGTCTATATATAGGGATAGGTCTTTGGATAAAAACAGAATATCATAAGCTCAAGAACCCTAGGAAGTCAGAAAGCATAGCCTCCCCTCTCTCTCTCTCATGTTTTTCAACACCCGGCCACCGAATCATACCGAAAATCCCCCAAAATCACCATCTAAACTCGTTTTTCAATCCCCAAAGCACCAATAATTGTCAAAACCCCACATAAACACCGCCAAAACGTGAAGAACAACCAACAACCAGAAGCTTGGTTCGAAAATCTTTCGGGTCTGCCATCAACGGGGCACTTGACGAATCCCGGTGTGAAGAATCATTGTAAATCTGAAGGTAAAACAAGTAGAAATTCCACTTTACTAACTCCTTACAACTTTATCAGTCTTCAATCAAATTTTGGGCTCCAACAACCTTTTTACGCTTCTGTTGCTAATTGCTTTTGCTTCTGCCTTGTAACTTGTTTGTCAAGTTTCGTGCATAATTAAACCTCAAACTGCAATCTTTCAATTACTAAAGTATTGTATACCTTTCAGGCTACACGTACATAATTTTTTCCTAAAACACCTTCGGGCACCACCATTAAACCCCTGTCCGTGGGTGGTCCGGGACCACGGACGGGTTGTCCGTGGCCACGGACACCCACGGACGGCGGCGGGACTTTTAAATTTTCAAAATTTAGGTTTTCTAAAATAATGTCCGGGCCCACAGACATCCTGTCTGTGGCCCCGGACTTTCCAAAATTGTGTTTTCTGTTTAATTCGACTTTTATGTTCACATAGGTAAACTAGGGTCCGTGGGTTCGGACATTAGGTCCGTAGCCACGGACGGAAACAAAATTTGACCTAATTCTGCCTCCGAAACCCTAGTTTAGGTTGTCTTAATTTCCGCTTTTATTTTCTGTCAAAAAATACTTAAAAACATGAAAAACAGAAGCCCGCGCACTTAGGTGAAAACGACTTCGTAATAAGCCGTAAATAAACTAAGTAGAGGAAAAACGACTTCTGGGGGTAATGAATGTAATTGAACCCTAATTAAGTTGAATATCAAGCCCCCGAACCCAAACTCTCCTTTCCTAATTTGATCTAGGTTAAAATTAGGTGGCGACTCATAATAGATTCCAGTGAGCTAGCCTTGGTTTTTAATAATTATTGTTGTATGACATAGTTATCAACCTTAGGTTATAAGTGGACCTACAACTCGACTAGATCCTAATCAACTTAATCAACATAGGATAGGGTTTAAAATTGAGGCTCACAGACTGACGACTCTGCTAGGGACAATTTCTTAATTTTAACTTGTTTAATTTTATGAAAGAGGGCTTAACTCGAAAAATGTTTATTTATGGCTTTATTACAATGTTTATTTACTTTTGTGCGTAATTTAAATTCCTGCACCTTTGCATCATGTGAGAGTGAGGGTCCACATAACGATTTCACCCCGGGACCCGTTTGAGGGTCCCCTGTCAGGGACTCACACCTTTTAGGTGATGTGAATAAGTGGGGGAAAAGAGGACGGTGTCGTCTAACCACACCCCCTTAATATCTGGCCTTTAGCTCCAAGCATTTTCCTAATAGTGCCCTTACCTAGCCTTGTTTGGTCATTCAAAGACCCGACCGTAGACGCACACCTTCAGGTGATGTGGAAAAAGTGGGGAAGCCCAAAGAGAATAGCGTGCAAGCCCTATTCCTTTGTGGTAACCTGGGCCACGCCCCACATACCTCTCCGGATCGATCCATACGCGGTTTGATTTAAGCGTCTAGTGAGGGCATGTTGAACTTGTGTGGGCCTTACTTTCTTGTATGATCAGCCTAGTACCAAGCTTAGAAATTGATAGGATCTTTTCTACATCAACTCTGTCCAACCCGAATTTACAGCTTTATTATTTGCAGCCTAAAGGCTCTGTTTGGTTAAACATGTGACTTATGTGGGCTTCAGCCCAAAAGTTTCGACTTAGGTGGTTTCTTTTTCAACCCAATTTGGTTTATCCATTTATTTCTAGGCCCATAAAAAAATCAACCTAAAAGTAATCCATGAGACATGTACACCAATCAAGCCTTCCACTAAAATTCTTCTGACCCAAGGCCCATTCTAGTATAGGAAAACTCTTCACTCGGGCTTTAGCCCAAAATCCTAGATCTAGGCATCATCTTTCAGGTTCAACCAATACTACTCATTAAGGTTTCAGTCCAAATTCCAATCTAGGGTTTTGTTCAGCAATCATTCTGGCCCAAATACCACACACTCATGACTCATTCTATTTGGGGCCCATAGACCAATTCATAGTTTTGGCCCATAAGCTTCGCTCTTAATCCAGAAGTTCGGCCCATAGCACAAAACATTTGAATCCAAGATAGTTTGCATAACTCATTCATTCCAGTTTCTAGCTTCAAGGCCTAACAAGAACATCAAACGAATCTCAGACTTCAAGGTTCTCTCTCTCTCTTCTCTCTCTCTCTCTCTCGGCCCAGTGGCCCATTCACGGTTCGTATGGCCTCCTTCAGCCCGTTTTCTTCACTCCAGATTAAGGGTATTCAGGCCCGCACATCTGTTCTATCCTAGGAGTCACTCTAGCTCATGCACTTCACTCTCAGCTTGGAAAAGATTCAGACCCAGGATCCTCCTACACAACTCATAGGCATTCTAGTTCAGACATTATACGAAGCCTATTTGAAGTTCAGAAGGAAGACAATCACGGTCATCTCAATGGCGTCCCGACGGCCTAGAGCTTGAGTCTTTTGTACGTTGGCATCAGACAGCCCAATATCACTATTTTAGAAGTTTTCTTGATTTGGTAGTTTTCTTTTCCCAGTCGTTCTTCGCAACTTTTATGGTAGCTAGCTTCCTTTATCATTTTAGGTAGTTTTCTTAAGATTACAATTTTTGATGTTATATTTCCATTCATGAACTAGAGCATAGCTCTATTTTCATAATTTTTTGTGCATTTATTCACAAAACCAGAACACCAAAAAAATAATAAGTCATCACGTCATTTCACCCACATCCACTACTACCTTGATCACATACATCCCATGTGTCTCACCACACTCCCCTCTCCACATGAAACTCATTCTTGCGCAGGGAATATCTCACCACCTTGTTGGCTTCCACCACTTATCACCTCTCAATAGAAGATTTCACCGTACACTGAAAGCATCCCACTACCATGTTTTACTTTCATTTCTACATCACTCCACCAAAACAGCAAGACTTCATCACCACGTACACCACACATAAACCACCTCCAACAAATAACCTTGGTATTCAAAAGGCTTTTAAAGACCCCAAACAATACTGGGGGCAATCTGAGTTAAGGGTCGATAAGGTTTATTTCATTGGTTTAAAGCGCGCGAACAAGTCTTTGAGTGAACATTTCGCGAGAGTGCCTTGAGCGGTAAAACCATGAGTGAAAGAGCATGTCATTTTTACATGACTCAAGAGAGATTACATTCAAAGGTGAGGTAAATGTCATAACTCCGACCGGAGGAGACACTTTGTAAATTTACAGTTAAACCTATAAAAATAACAAGAAAGGATACACAACTATTAGGAATGTCGAAGCACCTAGGTACAGCACCACACAGCCCAAAAGCTTGTGAACCTTGACATTACACCTTAGGCACCCCCGCTGAGCTTTTCATATACGACCTCATTTACATCACTTCAAACTCCACAAAATAAGCCAGCCAATGATGAATAATCGACCTGATGACCAAAGAAAGCAAGGAGCCCTACTTCTGAACAGCAACTTCACAAGTCCAATGAAGCAAAACTGCTACCAGCACCACGAAACGATCCGCAAAAGGTCCCAAAGTGACACAGGATCCAAATGAGCTCACATCAAAAACCGCTCTCAAAGTTCAAAACCGGGAAACACAAAACCCCGAAGAAAAGAGATTCAAAGAAAGGCAAACCTGAAAAGCCTTGAAGAAATCCAAAATGGGAAGAAAGAGAGAGGTGCAAGGAACAACCCAAAAGTCCCTAGTTCTATAGCTCTCAAGCGAAGTCATCACGAAGTAGCCAAACGACTTCAAGACAAAGAAGACAAGTCCAAGAGAAGGTGCAAGTTGTAGCTTTGGTCACCCTTATAGCTCCACATATCCTAAACATTCCTCTCGTCCCATTACACCCCATAGCCACGTTATATGTCCAAAAGACTTCCGACTTAGTAGTTGTGTATCAAATCACATGAAAGTAATAGGTTGAATGAGTAAATCTAACAAATGTCAAATTCAACGGTTGAGATGTTTTGACCAGAAGGAGAGCACGAGTGCAAGCATCCAACACTTTGAGTGTAGGATAGAAAGAGCCACATCAAGATAAACCCTGACCTCGTGAGAGTGAGACTTGTTTTTACGCAATTAATTGAAGAAAATACTGGGGCAATCGATCGTTCCGATCGATTGCCATTAAATCCAAAAAAACTCAGATTGCCTTAAGGAAAATACTAGGGGCCATTGTTGGTCCCAACAATTGCAACAACGACACGGATTGAGGCCCAAAAACCTGAAACCTAAAGGATCAATCCCTCCTCATATCACACAGGCCCGTCCTAAGCCCTACCTCCACATCAAATTTCCACAGGCCCGTCCTAAGCCCTACCTCCACATAAAAATTCCACAGGCCCGTCCTCAGCCCTACCTCCACATCAAATTTCCTGAGGCCCGTCCTTAGCCCTACCTCCACATCAAATTTCCACAGGCCCGTCCTAAGCCCTGCCTCCACATCAAATTTCCTCAGGCCCGTCCTAAGCCCTACCTTCACATTCAAACATCCACAGGCCCATCTTGAGCCCTACCATCTCCAGGTTTGACATATACCCTAATCCTTCTACATTCATTTAGACCCATCATACATTTTACTCACTTTCACTTAGATACTACCTTAGGCTCATCATAAGGCCTAGATCCAACCTTTAGGCTCGTCATAAACATAGAACCATCCTTAGGCTCGTCATAAGACCTAGAACCATCCTTAGGCTCGTCACAAGAACTAGATCTCATCCTTTAGGCTCGTCATAAGACCTAGTTGCATACCTTTAGGCTCGTCATAAGATCTAGTACCATCCTTATGAAATACCCCAAAACTTATTAAACATGGATTAAATATTTAATCACATTAATTAAGGCCTAAACATGCCTTAAAAGTCAACTGAGAACAACAGTGGTCAACACAAAATAAGATGTTGCACCCTTTGGTTGTTAAGGGTAAATAAATACCCAAATGAACTTCTTAGGACCTAAAATTTGTCCTAAGTTTACTAACATAATATTAAACATATTATAATTGTTGGACAACACTCCAACACAAAGAACAAGCACTTTCATGCTTCAAGATCAAATAGAGCAAAAAGGTGCTCTAAGAAACCTTAAAAATCTAATGACTTCTAAATGATAAAAAAATTGGACACCATGATCAAATATCATGTAAGGAACACAACAAAACCGTTGTCAAAGAAACAGAGCTCAGAAACACCTGGCGACACAAAATGTGCACTAAAACTCCTTAAAGCACGTTTTTGTGACTCGCCTTCTAAATTGGTTTTAATGGCTAAAAGGTTATAAATACCTTTAATATAATAAAATATATATTATATGATATTAGGAATTAATTCCAAGAATTTACAAATTTGTACAAAATTAATATAAAATATTATAAAACCCTAAGTGGGGCCCGTTTGGTCAACATTGACTAAGTTGGTCAATGTTGACCAGTGACCACGAAATGGACTATAAAATCAGATAATTAAGTCTCTTAACAGACCAAGAGACAGTCCCATGTGACAATTAAAGATAGTCCTTACTTTGCATAAAATAACAAAAAAGACATATTTACCTTATAAAACAAAAAAGGTGGGCTCCACTTAACCTTACCATGTGAGCCAGCGATTTGGAGCCTCCATTTGCTCTCTTTCTCTTGTATTTCGGTGCTCCAAGCAAGCTAGCAAGACAAGAGTGATGAGTCACCTCACTTATGAATTAAAGTACATATTAGGTCCATTATTCATTCAATTGGAATCAAATAATCCCACTCCACTTTTTATCATGGCGGCTGTCTCTTGTGTGTCTCCACTGAATTAGCTCCAATTATCAACCCCAATCAGACATGATGAGTCATCAATTCATTAAAGTCATAAAAAATGCAAAAAAAATGTGTTTTAAGCAAATTAGGTCATTCTTTCTCATTAGTCCCATTCCAAACGTGGGACTCCTGGCCAAACTCTCTCTTTGGCTCCTCTTCCCCGTAGGTAAGTCTCCAAGCTCCATTGGAGAGAGCGCAAGCTCTAGGTAAGCTCCTAAGGCATGAAAATGCCCATTTTCTTCATTTTCTTTCCTTTTCGATGATCTAAGCTCCAACCACTTCCATCCATATCAGGTTGTTTTTGAAGTTAAATGAAGGAATAATCTCGGCCATCACAAGGGAAGAAGGTTGAGAAACCAAACTTGTTCTTAAGGTACAAAATGTGCTTTAAGCTCATATCTTTTGATTCCCTTCAAATTGGCTGTGAAACTTTGAGTTCCTAGCCTATTTCTCTATTTCTCTATGTAGATTCAGTTGGTATACCAAGATCTACACAGGTAGTCCAAGACCCAACGCAAAAACACCATTTTGGCAACTTAACAAGGTAAAAACTTAGCTATATTCCAAGCTAATTACCCCACGGTTTTAACCTTGTTCTTGGAGAGTGTTTTGATACTCTTTCTCTTCTGGAACAATAGGGCCGAAGTAGATCTATGTCAAGCTTGAAGATCTAAGGTAAAAATCCATGATTTTCATGACTTAAATTACTTCTTATGGTTAGATCTTGCTTGGAGACTAACTAGGCCTTGTTTTCTGTTTGAAAACATGTAAGAGAAGCTTTGGAGAAATTCTCCTTAAGGTGGCGAATCCAAACAAGGATTTACCTAAGCTAAATCAAGGTATAAATCACTTAAACATTAACTTTGCTAAGTTAAAATGTTCTAAGCTATCTCTAATATTATTGCCGTGAGTGAAGAAGAAAAATAAGGTCTTGTTTGACCTTAAAATGTTTAAGGAATGGTTTAATAAATTTTATAACTAATTAAACAAGCATAATTGTCAAATTTAAGACATTATGTGGAAGTTTGGTAAATAAATAAAAGGTGTGTGTGAGGCCGAAATCTATAGTATTTTTGGGACATTTATGTGTAATTTATTTTGCAAGACAATGTTTGTAATAAGGCCATGTATTTTAGGCCATTTTATTTATGCATTTACAAGCTTTTAAGTAAGTTTAAGTGGTGAAAGATAATTACCGAAAAGAATGAGGGGTTATGGTGTAATTAAATTAAATTTGGGGGCTTTAGAATGATAAGGCCGAAAATTAGAAGTAAAAAGGAGTTAAAATAAAGTTTATAAGATTTTATGAAGTTTTGGGTAAAATGGTAATTTTTGAAAAGTATGGGTACAAACCGTGAATAAAGGAAATTAATAGTCAAGGAAATATTAAGGAGGTCAACCTTGACCATACGCTAGGTTTTGACCAAAATAAATAAGTTAGATAACTTATTTAAGGTTTTATAATAAGATAAGTATCTTAAGGTAATATTTTCATAACATATGTGGTAAATATGTTATTACCGAAAATAAAGGGTGTAAAATGGTATTTTAAACACCCATGGGCTATTAGGAATTTTTAGGAATTTATTTGATGGATTTTGGAATTAAAATGAACTATATATGTATAATATATTGTTATTATGTCATTAAGACACTTTGGAGAAAAATAGATGGTGGAATGGTAAACATCGAAAGTATATGGGTTAATAAGGATAATTATAACCCTTTGGTGGAATTTGGTGATTTTTAGAATTATTAACAGAATTTAATAGTTATGTGTATAAAATATAGTTTTAATGATATGGAAACTATATTTATAAATAGGGCCAAATGGCAATTATAGAATAGCACAAGGGCTGTTCGAATTTACAAAAAAATAACCATAGGTTATACCCTTTTTATAAGTTAAAATGTTATATTAAATGGAATATATAACATGGTATAAATTAAGGGGATTTTGTAAATAAAGGAAACTATGATTTATGAAAAGAATATGGTTTTGATATGGTGCCCATGCGCAATAATAATAGTTTGGTATAAAAACCATAGGTATTAATTAAAGGAAATAAGAATATCATGTCAAATGATATTAGAATATGGTATAACATTACATGATGTTATGTGGTCAAACGGAATTTAAATAAAAGTTAAGGGCTATACCGAGTTAATAAGAGTTGGAAAATGAATTTAGACTAAGGTCTATAATGTTATAATGTTATAACAATTATATAAGTTAGATGGAATTAATATAGGAAGGGTACTCACATAAAATAATGTGACAAACTATAAATGAATGGGATTTATAAACTAAGGTATTTATGGAATAAACCTTAGGAGTTGTAAATGTACAACATAAAATGTTACATAATATTAGGATAACAATCTTAATATAAGTTGTGCATACAATACAACTAATGGGAATAATCATATAACATAAGATGATAATGTAACATATGATATAAGAGTTTATTAAACTCATGGGAATTACCTACGTGGTAAATATATATATACACAAGGATAATGTATATAAGGTGGATATAGATATTGGTTGGAAACCATATGATTTAATGGTGGTGGTTATTTAAAAAAATATATATAGTTATGAACTATAAGTTATGAGTTTTGGATACAATACAAAAAAATAATAATGTACTACAATCATGCATGAATACATGCAACTATAGGATATGTACCTAAGCTAGATGGTGGACAAGATTAAAAGAAATACAACGAATTAAACTTAACAGTTGAATGTTTGACGTACGTACGCAGACTGTGTAAGAACTGTAGAAAACAGGGGTGAACTGTTGGTGTTACTTATTATTCGGAATACCGGATGTAGTTAGTCATGGAGACTGACTTATAGTTTATTACCGTTTAGATTGTACTTCTGACAAGACGCTCGACGAGCTAGCGGACTACACGGAGCATAGGATCTTGCTGATTCATACTCCACCGTAATACAATCAGGGTGAACGGTATGTAAAGGGGTTTGATCCGAGTTGTCCTAAGGTTGCTCCTTGGGCTCGGATTTGGTTGATATAACTTGTATGTTGTTATGAGTCTCTGATTGTCTCCGAGGACTTCCTCAGTTCAGACTTCTGTGTGATCTGTGATAAGATTGTTTGTCTGAATGTGTTAATTAATATGCATGAATTGTATATTATAGCTGCTTATTATTTACTGTTGTTGAGTTAACAGTATTGGTTCGTATATATGAACCTATATATAAAACGAACTAGCGGCTATGGTGCTATCTTATATGAAATATAAGGAACGTAAGTAAAACGTTGTAGCACTATGATAATAACATATACATATTATCTGAGACTTTTATACGGAGCATTGGCCTTTCTATACGCCGCTCTTGTATCTAGCACTGGATCCCGAGTTTACAGACTCCGGATTGGACTAATGACCTTAGTCTGCTGTGTTAGAAAATTTGGTAATGCGATGCGATGGTATAATTAATTAATTAATGGAATGGAAGTAAAGCCAAGAGGATGTGGCTCTTGGTGCGCGCTGTGATCACAAAAACGATACCAGGATGTCCGCGTACGGGTCCGTAAGTATCAAGAAAATTTCCCGTGAGCTAGAATGGCTCGTTGGTCGGAGACTCTACCGTTGGAGTGGCTACTGCCGTGGGTGACCCGCCATAATATATGGGTAACTAGAGACATGTCGTTTTAACGAGACATTGTCACTAGGTATAACTGAACAACTAAAACAATTGAGACTTATACAGTGGCGAACAATACCATGGACGAGACTTGATACTTGTTTATTATTCTCGTTGTTTCGCTTTGTTGTTCATTGGTTATACTTGTGGTTATTCTATTGTGTGTTGATGGTTGGATGGAGCCTACAAGGCTAAGGTAAATTAAATATGAACACTGTACGCTACGGCGAATGTACATTGTACATTATATTGTTATTGTTCGATACGTTCGATATATTATTGTGGATTGTGTTATTAAATGATTGTGGATTGGATGGATGGTTGAATGTCTATGAGTATTTGGATGGATGAATATGTGTATTATACAGGTTTGTTACAGTATTGTTATAACTGTAAAATGGTAAAGCATGAAACCGACCTAATAATAAGATGGTTAAAATGACAAGTGACCATTAGGGTCCAGGCCCGGCATACTCAGCGTCTATCGCTGATACTACACCATTACAGGTTGTTGATCATTGTCGGAGCTGAAGAGCAGGTACAGAGTAATTGGAGTTTTGCTTTTGCTACTACACATGGAGATGTTGTGTAGCACTGAGGATGGTGAATTGTAATATGGTGAGGTTGTGTATATTCAGGTTTGGGTAGACGCTCACTTGTCGATGTTTATGATTTATGGATTTAGTATGATGTATAGGAGTTTCTCGTTATCACTGCGGTTAGCAGTTTGTTTATTTTGGAAGTTGGATGTAGTTTGGCTACGTTGCTCGCATGGGCGAGTAATGGCCGGTGACACCCGAGTGAGTTTTGTAATTGTTGTTTATTTTCCGCTGCGAGACGTTTTAATTATTGCTACGTGAGGGATTATATCGTGATTATGGAGAGGGGTGTTACAAAAGTGGTATCAGAGCGGAGTACCGCTCTGATGACGAGATAATAGGTTAAGACAGTGAGCTTAGGACTTGGGAAATTATGGGAAACATTTGGGAGGAACGAGACGATTCGTCTTAGAAAGATATTGTGTCTAGTAACGCGAATTGCGTGACAGGTTAGCCTTAAGGCAACTTAATATCTATTGGTTGTGTACGGTAGTTTACCGAGTATTTACGTGACATACTGTACTACAGATGTCTGGTGGGACTAGAGGGCGTGGTACAGGAAGAGGTGGAGGCGGTGACCCCGGCATTCCAGGAGTTGCTGAGACGGTTGCAGCCGTTCTTGCACAGCTGGGTACTCAGATAGGAGGAGCACCAGCCCACCCGCCACAGCCCAGGGAAACGAACTGGCTGAAGTCAGTTACAGAGACCCGACCACCTACATATTCTGGGGAACCAGACCCCGTAGCGTTGGAGCGTTACATTGTTGAACATGAGAAAGCATTTGAAGCTTTACAGGTACCAGACGACAAGAAGGTCGCCATTGCTGCTTTCCATCTGAAGGATGCAGCCAGCACTTGGTGGAGGTTGGTCAAGGACCATCACCTGGCTACGCCCGACTTTTCGTGGGCTGCCTTTGTCGAGTTGCTGAGAGGGAAGTACTACCCAGCACATCTCAAACAGAAGAAGCGCCTGGAGTCCGAGACACTGACCCAAGGAGGTCTGACCGTGGATGAGTATTACGCTCGATTCATTGGTCAGCTGGACTTCATTCCCGGTGTGGATTACTCAGAGACCGTGAAGGTCGAGAAGTTCCGGGGAGGACTATTATTTCGCATTCAGATGGCGATGGGTGCTACCCTCTACACTACCATCCAGGTGCTAACATGAAAGCCATAAAATTCTTTACTTACTACATTACCAATTAACTTTGTGAGAACTTACCAAGGAGGTTCCAGGAGTGTTATGAGGCTGCCTCGAGGACGGAGCTAATGCTCCAGACTCGGGAAGAGACTCTCGGGGCCAAGAAAAGGAAGAACCCTGAGGGAGAGTCTGAGGGTGGAGGAGCATCTCCAGGCGAAAGCCAAAAGAAGGGAAAGTAAGGACTTATTCCATTTCAGATTATTTATCATATTAAAATACCTTAAGAATGCTGACCCGAAATCTTGAACAGGAAATTCTTTAAAAAGAAAGGGCAGCAGGGTCACCAGGGAACAAAGGGAAAAGAGCCCGTCCTTCGGTTGACCGGCCCAGCTATAGATGCTAAGCCTCTGAGATCCGCACCTCCTAAGGGTGAGAACACCTACCTCTTAAATTAAATTGTAACCTTAACCTTTATACCGCCAGATTTTAACTTAAACTTAAATACTACCATCAGGCACCGGACAGCCCCAGCGCCACTTTTACTGTAAGCGTTGTGGGAAAGACCATCCTGGGGTCGACTGCGAAGGCCGCAAAGTCGAGTGTCGGTGCTACCACAAAGAGGGCCATAGGGAATTTGAATGCTGGATGAACCCAGAGAGCCGTAATTACCGACCACCAAAGAATACTCAGAAGACCTCAGCTGGAGGATCTGGAGTACTACGAGGCGGTCAGGATGGCCAGACATCTACTGATGCTGGAGCCTATAAAGGCAAGGGAGTAGATAGGGCATGAATACCCTAACTCCATGAGACCGCTGGTGGAAGACTTTGTTTACTTACTATGTTGTGTACTTGCTTTGGATGTTAGAAGGAACTATGTTATAAGTATGTGGGAGTGAGTCATTGACCACTCGCCTTTCTGTGTATGACTTTAGAGACCAGATTTGGGAACTTGATGCGAGTAACTTTGAAACCTGGACGAATTATATATATGAGAACAGGATGTTTAAGCTTACATTAACATGTAGCCATACTCGACGACGCAGAGTCAATGAGACCGGTAACGGTTGAACCAGAATTACCACCTGCATGGCGCACTTGCTACTGCAAGCGCTATGACAAGAAAACCACTGAAATTTCCATCTGCCTTGCGCACTTGCTACAGCAAGTGCAGCGACAGCAAGTGCAGCGACAGCAACACAACAACAGCAACTGCAAATGCAACTGCAACACTACTACTTTTTAGTCTTTTATTATATGTATAAAAAAAATGTTTTCTTTCAAACTTTTTCATACAAACCCTGAGATTAGAAACTTATGCAACTATGGAAGGACCGTTAGTCCAACCACTGCAACTGGGGAAATACAGCCACTATGACTGTAAACCACACCAGTTTAAATTGTTGGGAATTTTCAGATAGGACTTATTAGCCAAATACCATCAGTGTATACCCGCATTTGATGCTAGTCACTACTAGTGATGAATGTTGAGTCCTTATGGACAAGCATACCCTTTGTGGATGCACCACCGTCAGTGAGGATGGTTGGGGAGTGAAGAGCCAAGTTGCTCAAGCTATTATGCAATCTACAATGCATCCAATTACATGGATGAGGGGACGAATATGAATTATGGATGAGATATGATCAGAAAAAAAACAGGGAGAAAAAGGAAAATGTGTTGTACTCAATGAGATCAAAAAAAAAGGAGAAAAAGTTTGCTAATATAGCACGGATTTTACTTACACCGAGTTGAATAATACCAGTCTATGGCACAAATTACCACGGATGCCACTAAGGCAATAGCACTTATTACACGATAATTGATAACATGAACTATTACACAAAAAAAAGCAAGCAAAAAGAAGACAAAAAAAAAGAAGGAAGAAGAAGGAGAAAAAAAAGGGATATCCATCAGAGGGAGATTGACAACAGAATACTTCACAACAACCGTGTGACAGACATTACCAGTTTACTAAACGAGACATGGGACGACCGCACTCCGTTAGGAGCATGTGGGCCTGACAGACTTATTTATGAGTTAGTCGGGTAAGTAGTAATGTATCAGTACGGTACCCCATGCAAGTAGACAAGTAGTGTTAGGAACACGAGAAGTAGTCAACTCCATACTACGGACAGTAAGACGGATTACCTCGAAGATGGACGAGAAGAGCCACAGTTAAACCAACGGGCTAAAGAAATCAAGAACCTTCAACAAAAAAAACAGTAGACAGTATACAGTGAAGACAGGGAAACAGTTCAAGGACAGGAACCCAAAAAAAAAAAGGAAAACCCATTATGGACGAATAATATGTAGAATCCTCATAAGGATCAAGTAAATTTTTGTAATCCAGAGGAAATCTACCAGATGATATGGATATAAACGCGTGACTACGCAAGGAGAAAAGATAAAGCTATATGATAGCAGAAACCTTGCTCAAGAAACAGTGGATTCGGAATGTACCACTCACAGGATAATTCGCACATCTTATCTGTTTGACTCATGGATATTAGCTGCTGAGAGTTTACGCCTTTGCACTCTGTATGACTGTGTTTTGGTATTGCACTCGTGCAGTTATTAATCTAGTGGGAATGCAGAAAGATAAAGTAGATATCAACACGAGTGTGTATAAAAAAATAATAACTACACAGTGTGTTACTCTGGAACAAACCTACCAGGAGACATGGATGACAAACATCATCTTTGTGGACATATAGGCTGGTACGTCTTAGTATTACAAAGACAAGTGCAAAGAGCACTAAGTACTAACAGTAGCCAATGTCATATTACATCTCAAACTGAATGTCAGTGAGAGAAGACACACGCATATACTAGTGATCCAAACGAGTGGATTCACAGCAATAAAAAAAAGAGGAAAATTGAGCCTATGTTCATGGGTCTGCACCCCATACGGAGCGAGTGGGCCCATAAGAATAAACTTGGGAGAGAGCACAAATAGATCAGTGCCTCACCCTTTATGCATTGTGGAGCCCTGAAGGGCTAGAGTCATACCCGTCTCTCTGATATGAGGATAATCCACGAGTTGGAGAACTCTTTGAGAGCCAAGTATCCAGCGCTCCTTGTTGAGCGGCTGTTGTATACTTGTGGGGTACGGGGGCGTAACCCTTTTTAAGGGGGGTAGAGCCTCTTGGATGTGCACTTGTGTGCACTAAGTTTTGTTTGTTTCGTATGCATTGCATACAAAGAATTGGTGGTGTGCGGGGCATACGAGGTTTGTTTGTTTAGTATGCATGGCATACAGTGAATTGTTTCGTATGCATGGCATACAGTGAATTGATTTTGTTGGTTATGTTTGGTACGCGGGGCGTGCGTTGTTTGGTTTATTTGATGCGTGATGTGCACTGGTATGTATGTATCTCACGAGATACTTGTTTGAATGTTGTGTTTACACCAGGTGTAACACTTTTTCTTATGCTATTTGTGATATGTATTCATATTGCTTTATAGAATGATTACATATGGTATCGCCTAGATACGAAATGAATCATTAGATATGGAATGTGGAACGATGGTATGTTATGGACACCTCAGGAAGGTTGTCAGGGTTGGTAGAACTGATAGGAAATAATGGTGCTGGTGGATCACCTATATCCATATGTGATTGAACTAACGCCACAACGTGATGGCTATGTGCTGTATAAGCACAATACGATGTGTGTAAATGATATATCGCATAGATATACATTATGGGAATAATGGGTAGTTATACATTTATATACTTACCTATTTGATTAAGAGACTTCGGGACGAAGTCTTTTTAAGGGGGGTAGATTGAAATACCCCAAACTTATTAAACATGGATTAAATATTTAATCACATTAATTAAGGCCTAAACATGCCTTAAAAGTCAACTGAGAACAACAGTGGTCAACACAAAACAAGATGTTGCACCCTTTGACTGTTAAGGGTAAATAAATACCCAAATGAACTTCTTAGGACCTAAAAATTTGTCCTAAGTTTACTAACATAATATTAAACATATTATAATTGTTGGACAACACTCCAACACAAAGAACAAGCACTTTCATGCTTCAAGGTCAAATAGAGCAAAAAGGTGCTCTAAGAAACCTTAAAAATCTAATGACCTCTAAATGATAAAAAATTGGACACCATGATCAAATATCATGTAAGGAACACAACAAAACCGTTGTCAAAGAAAACAGAGCTCAGAAACACCTGGCGACACAAAATGTGCACTAAAACTCCTTAAAGCACGTTTTTGTGTAATCGCCTTCTAAATTGGTTTTAAATGGGCTAAAAGGTTATAAATACCTTTAAATATAATAAAATCATATTATATGATATTAGGAATTTAATTCCAAGAATTTACGAATTTTTACAAATTTAATATTAAAATATTAATAAAACCCTAAAGTGGGGCCCGTTTGGGTCAACATTGACTAAGTTGGTCAATGTTGACCATTGACCACGAAATGGACTACATAAAATCAGATAATTAAGTCTCTTAACAGACCAAGAGACAAGTCCCATGTGACAATTAAATATAGTCCTTTACTTTTGCATAAAATAACAAAAAAGACATACTTTACCTTATAAAACAAAAAAGGTGGGCTCCACTTACCTTACCCATGTGAGCCAGCCGATTTGGAGCCTCCATTTGCTCCTCTTTTCCCTTGTATTTCGGTGCTCCAAGCAAGCTAGCAAGACAAGAGTGATGAGTCATCCTTCACTTATGAATTAAAGTAACATATTAGTCCATTATTCATTCAAATTGGAATCAAATAATTCACCCTCCCTCTTATCATGGCCGGCTGTCCTCTTGTGTGTCTCCACTGAATTAGCTCCAATTATTCAACCCCAATCAGACATGATGAGTCATCAATTCATTAAAGTCATAAAAATGCAAAAAAATGTGTTTTAAGCAAATTAGGTCATTCTTTCTCATTAGTCCCATTCCAAACGTGGGACTCCTGGCCAAATCTCTCTTTGGCTCCTCTTCCACCGTAGGTAAGTCTCCAAGCTCCATTGGAGAGAGCTCAAGCTCTAGGTAAGCTCCTAAGGCATGAAAATGCCCATTTTCTTCATCTTTCTTTCCTTTTTCGATTGATCTAAGCTCCAACCACTTCCATCCATGAATCTAGGTTGTTTTGGAAGTTAAATGAAGGAAGAATCTCGGCCATAACAAGGGAAGAAGGTTGAGAAACTCAAACTTGTTCTTAAGGTACAAAAATGTGCTTTAAGCTCATATCTTTTGATTCCCTTCAAATTCGGCTGTGAAACTTTGTTCCTAGCCTTATTTTCTTCTCCTTTTCATGTAGATTCAGTTGGTATACCAAGATCTACAAGGAGTAGCTAGATCCAAGCCAAAAACACCATTTTTGGCATCTTAAACAAGGTAAAACTTAGCTATCTTCCAAGCTAATTCACCCACGGTTTTATACCTTGTTCTTGAGAGTGTTTTGATACTCTTTCTCTTCTGGAAAAATAGGGCCGAAGTAGATCTATGTCAAGCTTGAAGATCTAAGGTAAAAATCCATGATTTTCATGACTTAAATTACTTCTTATGGTTAGATCTTGCTTGGAGACTAACTAGGCCTTGTTTTCTGTTTGAAAACATGTAAGAGAAGCTTTGGAGAAATTCTCCTTAAGGTGGCGAATCCAAACAAGGATTTACCTAAGCTAAATCAAGGTATAAATCACTTAAACATTAACTTTGCTAAGTTAAAATGTTCTAAGCTATCTCTAATATTATTGCCGTGAGTGAAGAAGAAAAATAAGGTCTTGTTTGACCTTAAAATGTTTAAGGAATGGTTTAATAAATTTTATAACTAATTAAACAAGCATAATTGTCAAATTTAAGACATTATGTGGAAGTTTGGTAAATAAATAAAAGGTGTGTGGTGAGGCCGAAATCTATATGTATTTTTGGGACATTTATGTGTAATTTATTTTGCAAGACAATGTTTGTAATAAGGCCATGTATTTTAGGCCATTTTATTTATGCATTTACAAGCTTTTAAGTAAGTTTAAGTGGTGAAAGATAATTACCGAAAAGAATGAGGGGTTATGGTGTAATTAAATTAAATTTGGGGGCTTTAGAATGATAAGGCCGAAAATTAGAAGTAAAAAGGAGTTAAAATAAAGTTTATAAGATTTTATGAAGTTTTGGGGTTAAATGGTAATTTTTGAAAAGTATGGGTACAAACCGTGAATAAAGGAAATTAATAGTCAAGGAAATATTAAGGAGGTCAACCTTGACCATATGCTAGGTTTTGACCAAAATAAATAAGTTAGATAACTTATTTAAGGTGTTATAATAAGATAAGTATCTTAAGGTAATATTTTCATAACATATGTGGTAAATATGTTATTACCGAAAATAAAGGGTGTAAAATGGTATTTTAAACACCCATGGGCTATTAGGAATTTTTAGGAATTTATTTGATGGATTTTGGAATTAAAATGAACTATATATGTATAATATATAGTTATTATGTCATTATGACACTTTGGAGAAAAATAGATGGTGGAATGGTAAATATCGAAAGTATATGGGTTAATAAGGATAATTATAACCCTTTGGTGGAATTTGGTGATTTTTAGAATTATTAAGAGAATTTAATAAGTTATGTGTATAAAATATAGTTTTAATGATATGGTAAACTATATGTTATAAATAGGGCCAAATGGCAATTATAGAATAGCACAAGGGCTGTTCGGAATTTACAAAAAATAACCATAGGTTATACCCTTTTTATAAGTTAGAAATGTTATATTAAATGGAATATATAACATGGTATAAATTAAGGGGTGATTTTGTAAATAAAGGAAACTATGATTTATGAAAAAGAATATGGTTTTGATATGTGCCCAATGCGGCAATAATAAATAGTTTGGTATAAAAACCATAGGTTATTAATTAAAGGAAATAAGAATATCATGTCAAATGATATTAGAATATGGTATAACATTACATGATGTTATGTGGTCAAACGGAATTTAAATAAAGTTAAGGGCTATACCGAGTTAATAAGAGTTGGAAAATGAATTTTAGACTAAGGTCTATAATGTTATAAATGTTATAACAATTATATGGGTTAGATGGAATTAATATAAGGAAGGGTACTCACATAAAATAATGTGACAAACTATAAATGAATGGGATTTATAAACTAAGGTATTTATGGAATAAACCTTAGGAGTTGTAAATGTACAACATAAAATGTTACATAATATTAGGATAACAATCTTAATATAAGTTGTACAATACAATACAACTAATGGGAATAATCATCTAACATAAGATGATAAAATGTAACATATGATATAAGAGTTTATTAAACTCATGGGAATTACCTACGTGGTAAATATATACATACACAAGGATAATGTATATAAGGTGGATATAGATATTGGTTGGAAACCATATGATTTAATGGTGGTGGTTATTTAAAAAATATATATAGTTATGAACTATAAGTTATGAGTTTTGGATACAATACAAAAAATAATAATGTACTACAATCATGCATGAATACATGCAACTATAGGATATGTACCTAAGCTAGATGGTGGACAAGATTAAAAAGAAATACAACGAATTAAACTTAACAGTTGAAATGTTATGACGTACGCGTTTAAGTAACAAAACCGACTGTTTTAGAGAAACCCGTAACGAACAACTGTAGAAAACAGGGGTGAACTGTCGGGGTTACTTATTATTCGGAAATACCGGATGTAGTTAGTCATGGAGACTGACTTATAGTTTATTACCGTTTAGATTGTACTTCTGACAAGACGCTCGACGAGCTAGCGGACTACACGGAGCATAGGATCTTGCTGATTCATACTCCACCGTAATACAATCAGGGTGAACGGTATGTAAAGGGGTTTGATCCGAGTTGTCCTAAGGTTGCTCCTTGGGCTCGGATTTGGTTGATATAACTTGTATGTTGTTATGAGTCTCTGATTGTCTCCGAGGACTTCCTCAGTTCAGACTTCTGTGTGATCTGTGATAAGATTGTTTGTCTGAATGTGTTAATTAATATGCATGAATTGTATATTATAGCTGCTTATTATTTACTGTTGTTGAGTTAACAGTATTGGTTCGTATATATGAACCTATATATATAAAACGAACTAGCGGCTATGGTGCTATCTTATATGAAATATAAGGAACGTAAGTAAAACGTTGTAGCACTATGATAATAACATATACATATTATCTGAGACTTTTATACGGAGCATTGGCCTTTCTATACGCCGCTCTTGTATCTAGCACTGGATCCCGAGTTTACAGACTCCGGATTGGACTAATGACCTTAGTCTGCTGTGTTAGAAAATTTGGTAATGCGATGCGATGGTATAATTAATTAATTAATGGAATGGAAGTAAAGCCAAGAGGATGTGGCTCTTGGTGCGCGCTGTGATCACAAAAACGATACCAGGATGTCCGCGTACGGGTCCGTAAGTATCAAGAAAATTTCCCGTGAGCTAGAATGGCTCGTTGGTCGGAGACTCTACCGTTGGAGTGGCTACTGCCGTGGGTGACCCGCCATAATATATGGGTAACTAGAGACATGTCGTTTTAACGAGACATTGTCACTAGGTATAACTGAACAACTAAAACAATTGAGACTTATACAGTGGCGAACAATACCATGGACGAGACTTGATACTTGTTTATTATTCTCGTTGTTTCGCTTTGTTGTTCATTGGTTATACTTGTGGTTATTCTATTGTGTGTTGATGGTTGGATGGAGCCTACAAGGCTAAGGTAAATTAAATATGAACACTGTACGCTACGGCGAATGTACATTGTACATTATATTGTTATTGTTCGATACGTTCGATATATTATTGTGGATTGTGTTATTAAATGATTGTGGATTGGATGGATGGTTGAATGTCTATGAGTATTTGGATGGATGAATATGTGTATTATACAGGTTTGTTACAGTAGTTTTATAACTGTAAAATGGTAAAGCATGAAACCGACCTAATAATAAGATGGTTAAAATGACAAGTGACCATTAGGGTCCAGGCCCGGCATACTCAGCGTCTATCGCTGATACTACACCATTACAGGTTGTTGATCATTGTCGGAGCTGAAGAGCTGGTACAGAGTAATTGGAGTTTTGCTTTTGCTACTACACATGGAGATGTTGTGTAGCACTGAGGATGGTGAATTGTAATATGGTGAGGTTGTGTATATTCAGGTTTGGGTAGACGCTCACTTGTCGATGTTTATGATTTATGGATTTAGTATGATGTATAGGAGTTTCTCGTTATCACTGCGGTTAGCAGTTTGTTTATTTTGGAAGTTGGATGTAGTTTGGCTACGTTGCTCGCATGGGCGAGTAATGGCCGGTGACACCCGAGTGAGTTTTGTAATTGTTGTTTATTTTCCGCTGCGAGACGTTTTAATTATTGCTACGTGAGGGATTATATCGTGATTATGGAGAGGGGTGTTACATGCTCGAAGAATGGGCAGAATTCATGAGCGTTAATGTAGGTTGCTTTTAGGGTTTGGTAGGATTAAGTAGGATGATTTTGAAATTCTCATGAAGCAATTGTGGTTTCTGCAAAGATTTTGTTGATGTTTGATTAATTTGCTCAAATTTGTAAATGTAAGTGGATTATTGCCCGTAGATAGGTTTGGTGGATATTTAAATGGTGAAATGGTTGATCTAATGCCCCACTGTGGTGGCATTGTTAATTGCTATATCTTAACAGGTTTGATTGATTTTGGGTGTGTGTGGTAGAATTGTAGGGTGGAATGGAAAAAAAAACAACCTATTGCAACGGTTCTTATTAAGAACCGCTGCAATAGGCCCTGTCAATATTTTCTGAAGAGACCCTATCGCAACGGTTCCTTCAACAACCGCTGCGATAGGTTGTTTTTTTTTAAAAAAAGGTGAAATACCCCGTAATTAAAAATAGTGATTATTAGGCTAATAAATAATTTAGAAGTTAATTAAGTATAAATAATCACAAGGGAACAAATCCCGAAGAAAACGGATCCTTAAAATGGATTAAATCACTAACGAACCTTAAAGCGCGTTTTCGAGGTAACCGGAAAACGTGTCTTAAGCGGGTCAAATAGACTCGTAACAAGTTTGGTCAACTAAATATCATTAATAAATATTAGTGAAGCTTTAGGACCAATAAAATCATAAAACGAGAGATTAGTAAAAAACTGTCAAAAACGGGAAGTTGTGGGGTAGGAAGTATAAATAACCAAGAGTTATGTGTCCAATTTGAAAATTAAAAAGCAAAAGTGATTGTGTGTGTGTGCTGTGTCCGATTTGGACCCTCCCCACACCCCTCTCTCACACACTCCTCTATTTACAAACAAAAAAAAATAATTAAAACTACCCACTCACACCTATTCTCTCTTTCCCATTCTCTTTTCCCTCACGTGGAGCAGCCCCTCACATTCTCTCATTTCTTCTTCTCCTTCCTCCATGCGACATTATGGGATTTGAAGAAACCCACACAAAACCACCATTCTCTCCCTGTAACTCCCTCATACATTCTCCAAAAATTATAAAAACACCACCATTGTTGTTTCCTCTCTCCAAGAGCTACACTTCCATCTTTCCAAAATCCAAAAACAAGCATTTCGATTTTGTGGGTATATCCCATTTGAAGTTTCAACACCACCATTGGAGCCACCTTGGTCTCCTTGTTCTTTTGAGGTAAAAATCTCTTTCAAACTCCTTCGTTTTCTGTCTATGGGCAAAACGAAAATTCTAGTGAAACCCTTGTTGCCCTTGTACCCAGCCGATTTTGGGCTCTTTTGGAAGGTGGAAAAGCTTGTTCTTGAACCATTCCAAGTACTTCATAAACCCTTGCAAGGTAATATAAATCCTAAACCCTAGAATGTGTAGTAGAACTTAAATGACGTCTAGGTTTAGTTTTAGTATTGAAGGTGTATTTATGTATGGGTGATTATGTTAGATTTGTAGAGTTTGCAAAACCGAGAGGAGAGAAGGAAGAAGAGAAAGAAACCTAGAAGGAAAAACAAGGTAAGGGATGCTCGCCTTTGTGTAGTTTTGTATATATGTATGTAACAGATTTTTATAAGTTTGAATTTAGTAATGAAAATGGCAATGTGATAGTAGAGTAATGTGTAAAGAGAAAACAAGGTTTTAAACCTTAAAGAACACTTTTTAAAACTTGTTAAAACAGATTGGGAAGGTGGAGTTGAGTGCAGGAATTTTTGTAGTGTTTTGGTATTAATAGTTGTGTATGGGAGCTTGTGTTTTGATGTTATTGTAACAGGTGAAATAAGTGTTAAAATATGAACTAGACCATGTGGTGAGTGTATAGAATACAAGAGAGACTATGGCAAAATTACTAGGATTAGAACACTTAGGAATTTAAAACTAGGTGTGAACTAATGTGAGTTGTAACAGATTTGTTTTTGAGGAGAGATAGAAGATAAGTTGAGAGAGTTAGATAATGTATTATAATGCGTGAGTTTGAGAGTGCTAGAAATGGCTTAGAAGAGGGAACTAATGTTGGAGAGAGTTAGAACTAAAATCTGTGCTAATGTAACAGAGGAAATAATAGGTGCAAGTGTTGAGGGAAACTTGGAAATTTGTGAGTGAATGAGTGTAGAAATGTGTAAGAGTAATGGATGAACTAAGGGTGTATTAGGAGGTGTAATTAGTGTTATAACATGTGGGAATAAGTGTAGGAACAATGGGGAAGTAATGGCGAAAGAGAGGATTGAAAACAGAAATTAAAATGCAAATATGGGCCGGACCGGACTTGCGACCGGACTTGCAAGTCGGTCGTGCCCAGATTTACAAAGACGGGGAAAGCTACTGGAATCGACCGGACTTGCGACCGGACATGCAAGTCCGGTCGAGCAGAAAAATTTCCCCTCGTATGCTACTGGAATCGACCGGACTTGCGACCGGACTTGCAAGTCCGGTCGAGCAGAAAAAATTTCCCCTCGGTATGCTACTGGAATCGACCGGACTTGCAAGCGGTTCGAGCAGAAAAATTTCCCGGCAGAATGTACTGGAATCGACCGGACTTGCGACCGGACATGCAAGTCCGGTCGGACCAAAAATTTTCCCGATGAAACCTACGGAAGGACCGGACTTGCCCAGGGTCGGTCGCAAGTCCGGTCCTGACAAAAAAAAAAAAAAAAAAAATTTTTTTAAATAGTAATTGTATATATATGTATATGTATACCCATACATATATGTACATGTACATGTATGAAAGCATGCCAAAGTAAGTAAGGAAGTAAAACCTAAGTAAAGGAAAAGTAAGTAAGTAAAGAGCAAATGTAAGAAGTATAAGGACATAGTAAGTATGAGTTAATTAATGATAGTTAAATTGATCATTCAATTGTATGTATGTAATAGGACTTGGTTTGTGACATCGAAGGACGTTTGGAATTACGTACGACGGTGAACGGTATGAATTCCTCATGCCCCGAATGCTATCATGGCTACTCTGATTGTGTGTTGTGTGCTAATTGATCACCAATAAAGATAATGCACGAATCGGAGTTAATGCTTACTTGTGAATATGTAGTGTTGTATGATGTATATTTTCTTAAATCTTAGTTTGTATAATTTATGAAACGTATGGATGATATGAATGTGTGTATGTATGTTGTATTGAACTGTGACCGAATATGTTTATGAATGGACTTCTAACTTATTCCTAACAAGCTAACTCCTAACCTAAATTGGTAATTAAATTGGAATGAGTAGAAGTCCGATATAGTTTCGGCCAGCGTGAGGAGGATGCGGAGTCACGAGAGGTTGGCTCCAATTCCTGACTCTTAAACTGGTCCGCGGCCCAAATCCCTTAAGGGGGTAGCATCCCGGATTAGTGAGTCAAGTAAATCCCGGATGTGGGACGGAGTAGTCCCCAAGGCCGGAGGTCCCGACGACTTAACTTGAGTATAAGAAAGTAAGAATGAGTAAGTAAATAAAGGAAAGTAAGTAAGTGTAAGTATAAGTAAGTATGGTGAATGAGTAAAAGAGTAATATGCATTCCGATTAACCCGGATGCACAATCTGGCTAACCTTGTGAAGGTAAGTGTTGTGAACCCTATTGTATTGTTGCCTTGAAGTGAATAATGTATTGTAATGTATGTAGATTGTATGTAAAGCATGTATGTATGAGTAATGAACAAGCATGTTTAGCGGTCGCCAATTAGTCGGCGTACCCTTGCTAGCAATCGGTATATGCGGAGTTTATGCGCAGCAATTTGCTGAGCCCCTTGGGGCACCATTTTTAATATAAATGCAGGTGCAAGAGAAGGGTGAAGCTGATGAAGACTTAGTGAATTTCTTGTCTTCTTTTTGTATGTAAACAATGAATCATGATGGGTGTACTGAGTAGTACATGGCTATTGTTTTTGATTAGCCGGTGTACCATGGGGTACACCTTTTTGGACATGAAGGGAATGGCATTGGTATAGATGAGTAGGCGATTAAACTCATTCTTTTGGAAGCTTAGAAAAGGGAATGTAATTTGATATACTCTAAATACTCGGTAATCCTTGAATGTAAACGCATGGTATTCGTAAATGGTTAAGTGTTACTTAGTAGCTCGGTATCTATTGGCCATCAGACCGTCACTGTAAGTATTGGTAGCCTTGCTAGCTGTATGGGCGGTTAGCGGCATTGTTTCCCCCGCCGTAGTAAGTAGTAATATTCCGCTGCGAACTCGTAGGATTAACAGGACGATTAGACGGTAAGCCTTGGATTAACGGTTGGGGTGTTACAAAAGGTCTAACGCAGCGGTTCTTTTAACAACCGCTGCGGTAGAGTACCTACTGCAGCGTTTGTAGAACCGCTACGGTAGGTACCTACCGCAGCGGTTGTTAAAAGAACCGCTGCGTTAGAGTAGCTACCGCGGCGGCACCCATCGCAGCGGTTTTCAACCGCTGCCATTGGTACCAAACAACCACTGCAGTAGGGTCTTTTTCTACTAGTGAAGAGATACAATCTGAGTAAGTGTGAGTCAGACAAGAGTGTGTGTAAGTACTAGAGAGTTGGTGAGCTAGTGAGGACTGGGTTAGAGTGTCAATACTTTGGGTATTTGATAGACCGACAAGCCGGGGAATGGTCAGTGAACCGTAGGCCAATAGTTAGGTGAGGGTTAAGGACTTTAGGGGTAAAGTCAAAACAGTCCCGAGAGTCCGTGTGTGGGGCAAGGGAGATTGAGTGAATTTCGTGTGTGTAAATTCTCAATCGAAATGGAGTTTCCAGTTTATGTTTATCTCATGTCTTTCCTTAAACTATCAAAGTTTATTTGAGTCAACGATACGTACACGACCGGCTGGGTACGCATCAGGAGCGCAAGCCAATTTCGACCTCCCCTCTATTTGACATGGAAGAGAGTTAAAGATGCCTCAGTTGATGGTTGGCATGATCCATATCTTCAACGGATCGCACTCTGGAGGGAGAAGTATCCGCTACGTCCACTTAATGCTATGGTGTGAGGTTTTTTTTAACTTAGTTTTTTAGGAAAAGTATACACACGAGCCTTTTATTGTAAATTTTGCATTCTTGCACATTAGTCATCTATTGAAAGTGCATATTCCAATTTTATAGTTAGTGACAACCGATGTGTTTTGTTATTATTTTCAACCGGACGATCCTTTAATCCAACTTATTGAAGATTATAAATGGATTGGTTTTTTTAATTTATTTTCACTGAAGATTAGAAATAGATGGGATTTCTATAGGACCTAATTTTACTAACGACATTCATCACAACTTTAGCTACTTTAGCAGCTTGGCTACTTACTTGATATTCATGATTATTCAATTTTGTAACACCCCATCTCAGTCCAATCGTGGTTATCGCAAACTTAACGACATGTATACAAGCGTTGCAGCGGAATTAATTACACTCCAGGACCTTGCCACGGTCTGACTAATAGTATATACCGAACATTAGTACTTACAACATCCTTACATCCTGCACAACTTACTAACATCTCATTCCAATCACTAAACGAGTGTACAAGCACAACTCGTACAACTAAAAGAAGACAACCCGAAGCAAATTCTACCCGTTCCTACTCTCAGGACTATCGCCTTCTGTCGTTCACCTGCGAAATAAAAACAGCCCCCAAAGGGGGTCAGCAAAATTGCTGGTACGATCCCCTCTTGGCCCTCATGCTAACGTGGCTACGACGACTAATTGTAGATAGCATGGAGGTTGATTAGATGCACAACATAATAGACAGTGCAATAAACAATAAGCCAAATATGAACAATCAAAGTTCAAACACAATGAACGACTTAAATGTGTTCCCTTAATTAGTGATTTAATTATTCATCTCCTTAAGTTATGTTTCCTCTTAATCTCAGTCCAACCTTATCTTACCTCAATCTTAGTCTTAGAAAACAAACCATTCTTTAAATTGAAACGGTTGTAGCTTATCTCAGTCTTAGAATACAAACCACTCTTTAAATAGAAACGATTGTATCTTATCTCAATGTTTATTTTTGTCGAGTCAAAAGCAACCCTAGCCAATGAGCTATTAACTCCATTGGTTGAATAAATAACTTATCTTAAAATTTAGGATTTAGGTGATCCTACGACACCATATTAATGCCTCCTACCTTGGACTGGATGTCCAATGTTGCTGAGCCGACATTCGACCCTAGGCAGCAAGTCCGAAGACAAGTCCTTACGCGGGAGTCGGACCTGCTTTAGATACCGACCCCCTTTCCTTAACATGCATGACCAGAGTCAGTCTCGGATTCCTCACTCCCCCTAAGTTCCAGTTAGTAGAAGTCCCAAGACAACGTTTGATAGTTAACCTCCTTTGGTTACTAAGAAAACAATATTTGGGAGTGTTCCTTAATCTCACACAATTCTTTACTAAACATTAGTTAGTAAGTTCTCACGGTAAGTTGTGTTAGTTTTCAAACATCACATAACAATACAGTAAACATAATATTCAGGTTGCATGCTTTATCTTGTTTAGTGGGCACACAAAGACAAATAGCACACAAGCCGAGGGACTCCTCGTTAGCAAGCAGGTCACAAGAAGACTGTACCGTTCACCGTTGGTCGTTCGGTTGCTTACTCTCCTCCGGAATCCAAGTACTCAAGCCCTAAAACATTCATTCAGTTTTAGGTTGTTAATTACTTTCCAATAAAGCTAACTTACTTAACTTACTTAGTCACTAACGATCCCCGTCTAATACCTCTTAAGTTCTTACAACTTAACCTTAACATTTAAGGCTTTAACTTAACTTAATCCCTTAGGTCCTTATCTTCCTAATCATCATTACCCTCTTAATGGCATACCCTAATACCAATTAACATCTTTAGAACTTAAATATTTTTTTTTACAGCTTAAGGGTCGACCGACCCACCGACCGACCCAACCCCTGGGTCGGTCCATTCCAGTAACTTTTCTCGTCTTCTAAAACTCACCCGACTGACCCAAGACTCTCTGGGTCGGTCCGTTCCAGAAACATTTTTGTTCATTGAAATTTACCTGACCGACCCACCGACCGACCCAACCCCTGGGTCGGTCCATTCCAGAAACAATTCCGCCCAGTTTATTACAGTCCGACCGACCCAGACAGGGTCGGACCCTGGGTCGGTCCACTACATATTTTTCTCTTCTTGTGCCCAAACAATCCCAAATTCCTCCACTAGTTCCCCCACATGTTCTAATACCTTTTTGGCACTTAAACTCACCTTAAAACATCCACCAAACCCCTTAAACCACTTACCAAAATCCACCTTAGCCATTTCACCTATTCCTGTAAGAATGCTAACACTTGTAATGTTTTCCACTAGGTTTCTAAGTGGTGTTTCATACTTAACATATCCACTATGCCAAAATGTTTTCCCCACCACCATAACATCATCTCCCAATGTAACACCCCTATAATAATAAAACAACAGCGGAAAATAAACTAAAGGTGCTACAGACCATCGGGCTCCAAACACCCGGTACCAACCTCACCAATTACAACCATTACAATTATCTAAGTTACGGTCTGAACTTCGAGAAAACTTAACATTAACATAACAATAATAAAGTACATTCACTCTCCATAAACCTAATCCCATCCCAATCACTCATGCTCTTCGTGGCCACCTGTAAATCAATTTGTACCTGCAAGATGAAACCAAGCAGCCCACCCCGGGAGGGGTGAGTCAGTTCCCTGGAATGGAACTGGTACAATTCTCCAAAACAATCTTTTAAACGAAACTCTTCAAAATAAACAGTAACTTGAAATTAAACTCTTGAAAGTAAAGCAGGGAAACAAGGCACTTTAAAATCACCAAGCCAAAGATAACAAGTTAAGGATAAAGATAAATGATAGAAAAGGTAAAGTTAGTGAAACAAAATCACATCATGTGTTAGTGAACATCCATTTCCTTAGTTAAACCCAATTCCCATTAGGAGTAGAAAAACTCAGATAGTCACAAAGGACTAGGAATGATAAAACAGATCCAAGAACCAAGAACTCAAGAGTGGAATAGTTTCAACTGGGAGAGATGGCCCCCACCGCCAATCACGTTCTTTTAGGACAGGGGATATACAGCCCCTCACTGTTTATCACGTCCACCAAGGACAGGGGATATACAACCCCTCACTGTCTATCACGTCCACTAAGGACAGGGGATATACAGCCCCTCACTGTCTATCACGTCCCTTTCTGGGATAGGGGATATACAGCCCCTCTCTGTTACCATTGAAGACGCACGCACGTCGAAACCTCAAGAACCAGCCCATGGATGAAACGATATCCAGAGTCAAAGAAGAATTCCAAGATTGACCTTTTCCAAATTCCCACCAGATCACTAACTACCCAGAGCAATACCAAAACACTCAGTCCTACAGAGTGAAGCGTAAACCCTAAGTAGTCAATGTCTAATGGAACAACCAATAGAAGGAACCAATACCCAAGAGAGTTTCGCACCAAGGCTCATTAGTCACACAAGCTGAGTAGTCACAAACCAATTCCTTTCAGAAATTCCTCTTTAAGTCAGTAGCGTTTGTTTTCCAAAACATTCCACAAGTCAATCAGCAAAAAGATCAGAGTACGAGAAATCATACAAAACATTCCATAAAGTCCAAAACACAACAAGCTGAGTACGAGAAATCGTACAAAACATTCCATAAAGTCCAAAACACAACAAGCTGAGTACGAGAAATCGTACAAAACATTCCATAGAGTCCAAAACACAACAAGCTGAGTACGAGAAATCGTACCTGGGTAACGCTGTAGCAGTTCTAATCAACTTGCGCAAACAATCAACAGTACTCTGAAGAATATTAAAGGTAATCTATCATCAACCACTTGTAGCCTATGTTACGCTTAAATAAACTCCTTACTCTTATTTCAAAGTCTCAATTATCCTTTAAGCCCTCACTTAAATGTTATGTATAATCTTTGTGTTATCTGAGAACATTGTATAGCCCAAGGTGGTAAGATCAAGGAATGTATTCGATCAACATTTGCTAATTGTCCACTCCTATCCACTTTATTCATACTTAACCACAATCCTCACATTCAAGACTTTTGAGACCTCTATATCATAAATGTGTTTACATTATATAACCTAATTGAGTTACTAACTCATTTATCTTATCTTTAGTCCAGAAAGACTTTTTATTACATCCAGCTAATAATCTTGACATAAGATGTTAAATTACTTTTCATCTTGAAACAACTATATTATAGTTAACTTAGACTTATCGAACTCTTACATTTAGTATTCACAAGGTACATTATTTGCTTAATTATTACCTATATAATAAGGTGTTTAAATATAACCTTTTATGTATCCTTACTTACCATTAATCTCCTAAATATTTTATTTTTACACCCATTCACTCTATAGACTATGTATAATCCATTTGTACTAAACTTCAATAAACTTAAGCCTTAAATACGTTTTAAATTGTTTCACAAAACTTAAGGTTTCAAAGGAATAACTTAATAAATTAATTTCCTTTATTGTATTTAGGATGGACAATATATCTACATAGAGTAGTATTTATCAAAGAATTAAATTCTGGTTCGTAAGCGAAATTGTTAATTATATGAAAATTCTCATATTTTATATTCAAATAACCTATCATTATTTCCAATTACCGTAAAGTATATCAATATAATATCTTATGTAACCTAGTTTTATCTAATAAAAGGTTCAAAGGTTTTAAGTATCAAATTCCTATTTATAAACCTTCTATAAATTCTAACTACTAAATACCTCACTTAATTGTAAACTCACATCCTAAGTATTGGTAATAAATGTTATAAATGTATTTCATATGGCTTATCTAATGCCAGGAAACTTAAGGATTATTATTTAGATAAATTTCCAAATCATAGTTTAATATAGTTTTATATCATAACCCTTTTAATGATTTTATCTTAAAACATTAAGGTATATTCCAATACCATAAATGTTAAGAAATGATTAAATCTAGACTTACTAATCCACCTCACATTTAGATGTAAAAGTATTTTATTTATTTATTATTGTTTATATATTAAGAACATTTAGATGTAAAAGTATTACATTTATTCATTAATTATATAGTAAGTTCTATTTGTGTAAAATCTAATTACAAATATTCCTAAGTCCCAACTTATTAATTACCTAACCAAATTATAGATTTACATTATGGTCTTTGACAAACAATATTACACATGTATTCTAATATGGTTTATATAAATCTTAGAAATCCAAGATAACTCTTTAAGCTCAATTTCATAACCACAATTCAATACTAGCTCATATAATATTCTTTTAATAGTATTATGTATAGGTTTAGTTTAACTTACTAATTCCTTCGTATTATATTTCCTATAAGGTATCTAATTTTATTTATGTTAAATGTGTATATATTTATATATACTAGGATTTGTTCAAAACATTTTTATGTAGTTTATTGTATTTAATTATGTTTAATAACTTTTAGGCATAACTACAACCGACCTATGGTTTATTAAATAAAGTGTTTCCTTTGTTTATTTAATATATATAAGTGTACCTGTACTAGAAATCAACTAAGACATTCCCTATGTAACTTATCATATTTAAACTATCTTATTAATACAACCTTAAACTGTATTCCAAGTATGTTTCGTTAAGTATTTCTTTTACCATATCATAGGATACTAGCTCTTATAACATTTAGTTATTATAAGTGTTAATTTAATTAGTTCCTTGTTTTACTCTAAGTTACTACTTAATTCCCTCTTTATAAACGTGTAAAAATATATATATTTATTCCTTAGTTTAATTAAAAATATTAACTCCCATAATATAGTAAATAAAATGTAGGATAATAAAATTCCTTAATTTATATAAGTTTCTACTAAGTAAGTATCTATACATATATGTAAATAATTTCACTTCTCTTAAAAGCCAATACCAAAACATTTATAAACTTACTGTTATAAAATGTTAATTTAATTTCCCTTATTTTTCCCCAGCTTAAAAGTTAATTAACAAACCATACTTTAATTTTTGGTTACATTAAAAACCTTATATTATAGGTTATTCTTATGAAAAACTCATAAATACAATTTTTAAAACCTTTTACCATTGCCCAAAAATTCCCAAATTTAATATACAGTAACTATAACCTTTTAGACATATTATAAAATTTTTATTTCATAAAATTATCTTTTTAATTTATCCAAATAATTCCAGAAAACCCGTAACTTGCAAAACTCATAACTTACGTTTAAAAACTCCAAAACCATATTAATTTACATCAAAATAAACTAGATTAAATAAGGAATCTATGGTTAAAATTTCAAGTCAAAATACCTTCGGGAAGGCCATTAACTAAAATCAACAAGTTAGAGCTATTTACTGAATTTTTATAGAAACTTAAAACAACTTTAAATCGCCCGATCTAATCTTGGCCGTCCAATCTCTTAAAACGAGATCGGACGGCCCCTGAATCCCCAGTTCTTCCCCGATTTCAGAATTCCAGTCAAGTACTAAATCGCATATATCTCCTAATCTACAGAACGAAATCAAGTGATTCTTATTTCTATGGATTCGAAATCGAATTTCGGTTCTATTGATACCGGTTTCCCCAATTATAATGCATTATACATCAAGTTTCGAATTCGATTCGAAGGTTAGGGTTTATATTAGATACAGAATTCAATTCGATCACACTTCTCACAAATTCTCCTAACCTAACACATAATTGACTAAATTGGAACATGGGTTAGGTCGAAAACATGACTACGAACAGCAATATCGGAGTAATTTGATCGGAGACTCACCGGATTGTGCGAATTGTGTGAATTCAAATTCAGAAAACTGGAAAAAACTCAAACTTTGAGCAGTTCGTGGTGCCAACGTTGAGGATCTATAACTACCAGTACAAATCGAGTTAGGTTATGAGTAAGGGCTCATTGGAAAGAACAAACTTAGATCTACGTATTGATAGCAAGAACTAAACCTAACTTGAACCACACAAAAAGAAATTGAAGTCGCAAAACACGAGTTTACCTCTCTGTTTCGGTATGATTTTATGTGCTGGTGAAACCGAAACTTTAGACACCTTTCCCTTCCAATCGGTTGAGAATTGGCTTAGACCATAAACATGAAAGTTTTAGAGGAATTAGAGCTCTTCAAAACGAGCTAAAGAACATGGAATTTGGATGAGTAACAAAGAAGTTATGGCTGATCGAATTTACCTGATTCGAAGAGGAAATTGGAATTGCAGTTTTCAGTTTTTGCAGGGTGGCTACTTTGACTCGATTTTCCGGTTGATTCAGAATGAGTTGGGGTTTGTATGAGTTATAGTTGTTTAGAGGGAATGTAGGAGAAGACAGCAAAGAAGACGACATTGAAAAATATGGAGAGATGAATGAGATATAGCCGTCTAAAGTTAGGGCAAAGTATTGAATTCTGTTATCGAAATTTAGGGAATCCAGAATCGTTTAAGTCCTGGCGCCTGTGAGCTTGACACGTGGCAACTCTCAAATTTTTGATTCAAAACTTCAATCTAGCATAACTTTGGCTAGGATGATCCATTTTTGACGTTCTTTTTATCGATCTTCATGGTTTTCCATAACCTATTTATTGGTATAGGTTTCATGGCCTGGTTTGACCATTCTCAAAAAGTCAACTCTAGCAAGGCTTAATAAGCTTTAAGGTTTCTAGAATTTTATATTGACTTTTATGTTTCAAAACAATGTTCCAACACTTCCTAAAATCTTTATAATATAATTGGAGTGTTTAGAAATTTTCCCAAGATTTATTGACTTATAAATCTTATTATTAAATTCATAATACTATATAATAATATATAATAATTAGGGTTAAATAGGAGAAAACCCCTAAATAACTTTCACAATTCCATATAATAATTTAATATTCATAATTCCATATAATAATTTAATACTTAATAGTATTATTGAAGGTTTAGTAAAAGAAATCCCCTAAATTAATTTAAATTAATTTAGGGGTATTTCAGTATATCCCCCTTAAAAGAAACTTCGCCTCGAAGTTTAAGAAAATCAACTAGTAGACACTCACACCGCTTCGGGTGTGCTAAGACAATGATAATTCCAATGAAATTCCATACCAATCCAATCCTTTATTTCCATCCATTTCCATAACAACATTCCACTCGAGATTACTCAAACTCAAAACGAACCAAGATATACCAAGACATAGCATGATGAAAATCAACAGTCACATACTGTGTCATATTGTAAAAACCAAGCACATACAAACACCTCTCATTCTGCTAATACTGTTCTCCCTTTACTAACAATGCAACGAGGCATAATCCGGATGAGATAACGAAGGAGGAGTATGCCAGCATATCCCCCTTAAAAGAGCTAAGGTACGCCCGCGTACCGCTACTAACGGCACATTCAAAGAATTCAACACCTTATTAACCAGCTTTGTTGTGAATTTACTGCACCGTTGATTTTATCTATGATCGTTACATATATCTGTATCTCTTGATTGTTATGTAATTGTATTTCCTTGGTGGTTATAAAATTTTATCTTATGATTATTATCCATTCATTTAATGACTGATACGAATTATATGTCCATATATGATCATTTATCATATCAATTATATTACCAAGCTATAAACCAGGTGTAACGTACTTGAGTAGTTTAACATAATATTCCTGATCATTTAATAATCCTCAATAATCTTCCAAAATTATCTTCAAAGGTTTACTAGTCAACCATATGTTAAAACTCTATAAGATAAATATTTTCTGTGACTTTTCAAGTTTCAATTGTTTTTATAATTAACTATCGTATTTTAGACGATTCATTCAGTGTTTACTTTATAAAATTTACTTATTATGTCACTTTACCCAAGGCAGAATTTTAGGGAGTTTCTTCCAAAATCTGATTCCTTTATCTTAAAATTTATATATTATATATTTTTTAAAGGTAGGGACTCTATATAAAATTTTAAGTCAAATGAGCTAGTCTAATGAAAACTCACTCACTCTTGGTAATTATTTTTCTTAGGGTTTGTTCTATGTAAGTATTATTCTGATCATTAGATCTTAGTACTCTCTTAGATAATGGTGGCATTTGGTAAATATCACTGTTAGTGTGGCTTCTAAAATTTTATACATGTATAATGTTAAACTTACAAGTAAACATGAGACTTTCCAATCTTTAAGTAACTCTCAATTTTTCACTAGACGCTCAATACTCCCTGTATTTAAGGCTCAATAGTATTTAGTTTATTATTACTCACGTGTTTTCACTCCATAGGTAAGTATTTTTCACCAAGGATTTAACTCGGTAAACTCTTTACATGTATGAATTTAGTACTGGATCTTAATATATAAGTTTTGAATTGTTCATTATGGCTAGTAATGAAATATGCCTAGCTCAAGATTCCATGATGGTAACGTCTTACCACCACTTCCCCTCAAGTTCAACACAATCCATCACCTGCGTAGAAGATTATATACGGTTAGATGACAAGGCTTGTCTAGCGCCTTGAAATACCCCGGACTTAATTGGGGTGATTAAATTACTCTAATACGGTATTGATGGCCTATTAGTGCCTAAGGAATTTTGATAAACAGAATAAATCCAAAAGAAATAAGAAAAACGCTTAAAAAGCGAAAAACGCTAAATTGAACGTTAAGCGACCGTAAGAAGAAAATGACCTTAGAGAGGATATTAAATTAATTTAAAAGGCTTAGTAATGCCTAAATAATATATGGGAATAATTCCCGATGAAAACGGATCCAAATAATGAATTAAAAACGCTAATAAAGCTTTAGCGCACGTTTTTCGAGAAAACCCGAAAACGTGACTTTAAGTGGCCAAACGAACCCGTAAAAATTATAGTTCATAAAATAACTATAAATAAACATTAACGGGAGCTTAATAGCCATTGAAAATAAAGAAACGAGAAAATTCCGGAAAACGGGCCCGGTTAGTGAATAGTGCTAAAACCGGGTAAAATAACGAGCGTTTTCTGTAAAAGACGAAAAACGCTCCAGCTTGTACAATATATGTGAGCCGGTTTTTAATTGTTAAACAGCCCTCACTCACACTCTCACCTAGCTAAAAAGGAAGAGTTGAAAAGTCAACAAAGTAAAAAGTAAAATAAAGTACAAAGCTCACCTTTTATACTCTCTCTCCTATTCTTTCTTGTGTCTCACGTACTCCCTCCTCTACTTCTGAACTCATCTTCTTCCTCCCAGCCATACAATGGCGATTCCACAAAGCTCACACCAGCCCTCTCTCCTTCTCCCATTTTCATGCCTTAAACATGGTTGAAATACAAAAATAATTACACCACTAGATTCCTCTCATCTGGGAGCACATTCCCATCCTTTCAAAATTCGAAAATCACCACTTTCATCTCCATGGGTGAAGCTCATTGAAGGCTTGAAGAACACCATTGTTAGCTCATTCAACTCCTTTGTTGGTTAAGGTAAGAAAGTAGTTCAAAAACCCTCATTTTCTAGCCTTTCTTTGACTACCGAAAATTCTAGAGTTTGAGCCCCATTATTGCCCTTGTTCCAGCCGGTTTTGGCTTCAATTTGGGAGCTGGAATATTGTTGCTCTATTAGCCAAACACTTCAACTAGAGATTGGAAGGTAACTCCTCATTTTGAGCTTCAACATTCTCTTGGAATTCTAGGGTTTAATTCAAGAATTGGAGATTGATTAGTATTGTTGTGTATCCTTGGGTAATGGCTGTAGCTTGGCCGATTTTGAAACTAGAAACAAGAAGAAAGGATAGAGCATGAGTCAAGGAGGAAGAGAAAGGAAGTGAAAAGGGAACTTGGAAGCTTAAGGTAAATGGTTTGCCTTAAGGACTATCTTAATTGCTTTTGAACTTTGGGATGGGAAACTTAATTAAATGAATGAAACCAAAACCTTGTTAGGAATGTACTTGGTTGAAGTATGAGAAAATTGTGAAGTGGTTGTAATTCATGGGCCGTGAAGCCAAGTGATTTGAGTATGTATTGGTATTGTGTTTGGAGGATTATGGATGAATTTTGAATGGTTAAATGTGTGCTGGTAGGACCCTCTTTGGGTGTGGATAGTTGTGAATGAATTTAGATGAATGAGAGATGAAGGTAATGCATTTGGGAATGCTAGGATTGTAGGCAAACTATGGCGAAATTTCGGTAGAAACCGAAGGAAATTTAAGTGTATAGTGGGTAAGGAAATGACCAAGGGTTAACTTGGTGTTTGGAGAGAAACCAATTTGGTTAGCCAACCCCTTAGGAGCTATTTTAGAGGTAAGTAAAGTAGTGAGAAAAATCTGTAGCAAAATGGGTTATAAAGACCTTGGAATTTCAAGAAAAAGAGTTAGTGTTTGCAATCTTGAAGATGGAGATTTGACTTGATTATAGGTAGTGCATTTGTCTAGGATGGAATTGTAATGGTCAATAAGTAATTTGGTGAGGTTGGTAGAGGGTAGTAACCCACCAAGAGGAAGTTAGGAATGCACAAGTGTGCAAAGTGTAAAAATGCAAGAATGAAAATGTAGAACTTAAGCAAGTATTGAGCAAGGATTGGACCAAGGATTTGAGGTGGTTTAAGGAGTGTTTTAAGGTGTTTAAACATGTAGGAAATATGTGGAAAGATTATGGAATGATTGGAGGTGGATTAAGGGTTGATTTGGGGTTGAAAAATCACCTAAGTTGCAGTTTTTAGCAGGGTCCGGGACTTAGGATATGTACCAAGTCCCGGACCGCTTCAAAAAAAGGCCCGAGAGCAAATGCAGGAATTGGTCCGGGACTTAAGTCCAGGACCAAGTCCAGGACCACCTATGAAAATATGGCCGAGAGTCAGCAGCAGTATTGGTCCGGGACCTAGGGTCCGGACCAGGTCCCGGACCACCCCCAGAATTCAACAAGAAGTGTTTTTAAGGCTTTAAATGATGGGGGTTTGAATGGTATTGGTTTTAGAAGTTGTTTAGGAGTTGTTTGATGATATTTAAAGGTCCTAAGAAGTATATACAAAGGTTGGAAGTGATTGAGATAGTTGTGAGTCTAAGTACATTAAGTTAAACCGAAAGAACGGGATAACGGGGTAAGTACGGGAGTAGCAATTATGTACGTACCGTAGCACCTTAATAATAATTGAACCATTTGACATGTAATTAGTGGTTCAAGAATATGATTCGAGGAACAAGGGTGAGCCAAAGAACATGAGAACCCCCGGTAAAGATAAATCCCGGTGAAAGGTATGATTTCTTCATGCCCTGTATCCTAACTTGGTTACCCCGATTTGTGTGCTTATTTGATCACCTAAATAAGATAAATGCACGAATCGGATTCTAATGCACCTACTTGTGCTTGTTCTATTTTGTTCTTGCTATATTGCCTTGAACATTTAGTTTGTATAATTCATGAAATGAATGGATAAGGATGAGGCGTATGCATATCTTGTTGCATGTTGTGTAAGGTATTATTCCTTGTTTGTGGATGATGTCTTAGACGTTAATGTGCTCTTCTCACTAGTCGAGAGTGTGACGCCTTGGTTGAGTTGTGGATGAATTGGAGGGTTGTGATTGTAAGTGAAGTGTGGTTTGATTGGTTATGGTAACCTTGATTGAATTGTTGTATGATTGTGGAAGTTTGAATATTGTTGTTGACTTCTCACTAACTCCCTAACCAACTAACATTCTAACTTTGAGAATTTGGATTGGAGCACTTGGGAGAATTTGAGGAGTCCGATATAGTTTCGGCCACGCGTGAGGATGAGGTTGCAAGAGAGATTGTTAACCGATTCCTGGCTATAATCTTTTCCACGGTCCAAACCCCTTAAATGGGTAGCAACCTGGTTAAGTGAGCCAACTTTGAGCCCGGTGGTGGGATAGCCTTATCCCTGCCCGGAGGTCATACCGACTTAACATTGAGTATTGGAAAGAGAAGGAAAATTGATTGAGGAGGACTTGGTCTTGTTTGAGTTGATGATCTTGAGTATTGAGATAATGACATCCGATTAACCCGGATGCTGATTGGGCTAACCCATTGTGAAGTTGATTGAGGTCGAACCTTGGTTGGTGATTGTGAACTTTGCGCTTGCTGGATTGAGTTGCCTTTGTGAATTGAGTATTGATTGAGTTGCCTTGTACATTGAGTATTGATTGAGTTGCCCTTGTGCATTGAGTATTGATTGAGTTGCCTTGTACATTGAGTATTGATTGAGTTGCCTTGTACATTGAGTATTGATTGAGTTGCCCTTGTGCATTGAGTATTGATTGAGACCTTGAGTATTGAGTATTGAGTATTGATTGAGACCTTGAGTATTGAGTATTGAGTATTGAGTATTGAGTTGAGACTTGAGTTGCAATTTGATTATTGAGTTTGAGACCAAGTGTAGGAGAATTTGAGTAAGTGTAACCCGAATGAGTGGGTGACAATGTAGAATGAATTGAGGCATAGTGAGGTATAACCTCGAAGCCTAAGCATAAAACAAACGAAACTAACCTCTTGTTGTGTGTGTTAGTGTTTGTGTTCAATATTGAACTGTGATTGTGTTGACATACAAATATAATATATTGTTGTCTTGCATGCTGTTTGAAATAAAATGAACCGCATGCTCTCGACCAATTAGTCGGCGTACCCTCGCTAGTACGCGGGGTATGCGGAAGTCATATTCAGCGTAAGCTGACCCCCTAGGGGGAACGTTTTTAGTGTGCAGGTACCCGAAGCGAATATGATCACTGTAAGATCCGACAGCTAAGCCGGACACCGTTCGAGAGTAGGACGGGGTTGTTAATGATATGGGTAGTTGTTAAAGCAATTGTATTTGTATATTGTGGGATGTAAGACCCGCAAGGTCATGGATGCACTCGGGAAATTGTAGATACTCGGTATAGTTCTGAATGGAGATGGTATTTGTATAAATTGGATTTGAAGGTTGTATTTGGTTTATGAATTGGTTAAGTATCGGAAATAGCGTTTGTGTTAGTGTACTCGGTATAAGACCCATCAGACCGATATTGTAATTATTGTTGTGATTGAGTTTGGATTGGCCTAGTTAGTCACGTGGGTGACTAACGGCATTGTTTCACCCCCGTTTGAGTTGGAATTACTGCTGCGTTGTAGTTGATATATGAGACATGTCAGGGGATAATGGTGTGATTACCGGTAGGGGTGTTACACCCCTAAACTTCTAGAAGTGGGTGTGCACCCCCACTACTTTTAGCCTAGGAGTTCGTCGCACCAGGCACTTCCCGTAGGGTGTTAGGTTTAGGTGTTTTCTTTCTAAAGTTAACATAGAGTTTTAATGTGTTTTACAAGTTCAGATGTTGATCTTTTCTAATACGCTACTAGTTCTTGTTAGCTTAATAATTTTCTAGACTTAAGATTTATCTTAAACATTATCTTTAGGTAATAAATTGATACCAAGTAGTTCATGAGGTTTATTTTCAAACTTTAAAGGAGTTGAAGTACTTTCACATAATATCAATACTAATTTAGTTATGTAAAGTTCTATTTGTATACTGTTTTCAACCAAAAGTATTCCTTAAAATTCTAGGAATTTGTGTACTAGTTTTTAAAGGATTTTTTTTTGCAATGTATTCTCCATGAGTATGCTTTTGAAAAATAGCTTAATATTTGGTTTATCTCAACCAAAATCTTATCGTACTTAATATAGGATGTTCCAAACTTATATATATATATATATATATTTTTTTGTAGTTTATTGTTGGAACGGTATAACAACACATCACACTCAACAGACATTCACAAAAGAAAAGTGTGTAAAGGAATCGTTCTCAATTCCAAAAAGGGTTAGGAGTCGTGCCTTACTGGAGTCCTCACTTCCCAATTTTACCCCAGTTCCCCAGTTTTAAGTGCACCTATAATCTAAGTATTTCACTTGGCTTGTTTTCTCGGGTTCAGAGCGTAACTACGCTCTGATACCACTTTCTGTAACACCCCTATAATAATAAAACAACAGCGGAAAATAAACTAAAGGTGCTACAGACCATCGGGCTCCAAACACCCGGTACCAACCTCACCAATTACAACCATTACAATTATCTAAGTTACGGTCTGAACTTCGAGAAAACTTAACATTAACATAACAATAATAAAGTACATTCACTCTCCATAAACCTAATCCCATCCCAATCACTCATGCTCTTCGTGGCCACCTGTAAATCAATTTGTACCTGCAAGATGAAACCAAGCAGCCCACCCCGGGAGGGGTGAGTCAGTTCCCTGGAATGGAACTGGTACAATTCTCCAAAACAATCTTTTAAACGAAACTCTTCAAAATAAATAGTAACTTGAAATTAAACTCTTGAAAGTAAAGCAGGGAAACAAGGCACTTTAAAATCACCAAGCCAAAGATAACAAGTTAAGGATAAAGATAAATGATAGAAAAGGTAAAGTTAGTGAAACAAAATCACATCATGTGTTAGTGAACATCCATTTCCTTAGTTAAACCCAATTCCCATTAGGAGTAGAAAAACTCAGATAGTCACAAAGGACTAGGAATGATAAAACAGATCCAAGAACCAAGAACTCAAGAGTGGAATAGTATCAACTGGGAGAGATGGCCCCCACCGCCAATCACGTCCTTTTAGGACAGGGGATATACAGCCCCTCATTGTTTATCACGTCCCCAAGGACAGGGGATATAAACCCCTCACTGTCTATCACGTCCACTAAGGACAGGGGATATACAGCCCCTCACTGTCTATCACGTCCCTTTCTGGGATAGGGGATATACAGCCCCTCTCTGTTACCATTGAAGACGCGCGCACGTCGAAACCTCAAGAACCAGCCCATGGATGAAACGATATCCAGAGTCAAAAGAAGAATTCCAAGATTGACCTTTTCCAAATTCCCACCAGATCACTAACTACCCAGAGCAATACCAAAACACTCAGTCCTACAGAGTGCAGAAGCGTAAACCCTAAGTAGTCAATGTCTAATGGAACAACCAAATAGAAGGAACCAATACCCAAGAGAGTTTCGCATCCAAGGCTCAGTTAGTCACACAAGCTGAGTTAGTCACACAACCAATTCCTTTTCAGAAATTCCTCTTTAAGTCAGTTAGCGTTTTCCAAAACATTCCACAAGTCAATCAGCAAAAAGATCGGAGTACGAGAAATCGTACAAAACATTCCATAAAGTCCAAAACACAACAAGCTGAGTACGAGAAATCGTACAAAACATTCCATAAAGTCCAAAACACAACAAGCTGAGTACGAGAAATCGTACAAAACATTCCATAGAGTCCAAAACACAACAAGCTGAGTACGAGAAATCGTACCTGGGTAACGCTGTAGCAGTTCTAATCAACTTGCGCAAACAATCAACAGTACTATGAAGAATATTAAAGGTAATCTATCATCAACCACTTGTAGCCTATGTTACGCTTAAATAAACTCCTTACTCTTATTTCAAAGTCTCAATTATCCTTTAAGCCCTCACTTAAATGTTATGTATAATCTTTGTGTTATCTGAGAACGTTGTATAGCCCAAGGTGGTAAGATCAAGGAATGTATTCGATCAACATTTGCTAATTGTCCACTCCTATCCACTTTATTCATACTTAACCACAATCCTCACATTCAAGACTTTTGAGACCTCTATATCATAAATGTGTTTACATTATATCTAACCTAATTGAGTTACTAACTCATTTATCTTATCTTTAGTCCAGAAAGACTTTTTATTACATCCAGCTAATAATCTTGACATAAGATTTAAATTACTTTTCATCTTGAAACAACTATATTATAGTTAACTTAGACTTATCGAACTCTTACATTTAGTATTCACAAGGTACATTATTTGCTTAATTATTACCTATATAATAAGGTGTTTAAATAAACCTTTTATGTATCCTTACTTACCTTTAATCTCCTAAATATTTTATTTTTACACCCATTCACTCTATAGACTATGTATAATCCTTTTGTACTAAACTTCAATAAACTTAAGCCTTAAATACGTTTTAAATTGTTTCACAAAACCTAAGGTTTCAAAGGAATAACTTAATAAATTAATTTCCTTTATTGTATTTAGGATGGACAATATATCTACATAGAGTAGTATTTATCAAAGAATTAAATTCTGGTTCATAAGCGAAATTGTTAATTATATGAAAATTCTCATATTTTATATTCAAATAACCTATCATTATTTCCCATTACCGTAAAGTATATCAATATAATATCTTATGTAACCTAGTTTTATCTAATAAAAGGTTCAAAGGTTTTAAGTATCAAATTCCCATTTATAAACCTTCTATAAATTCTAACTACTAAATACCTCACTTAATTGTAAACTCACATCCTAAGTATTGGTAATAAATGTTATAAATGTATTTCATATGGCTTATCTAACGCCAGGAAACTTAAGGATTATTATTTAGATAAATTTCCAAATCATAGTTTAATATAGTTTTATATCATAACCCTTTTAATGATTTTATCTTAAAACATTAAGGTATATTCCAATACCATAAATGTTAAGAAATGATTAAATCTAGACTTACTAATCCACCTCACATTTAGATGTAAAAGTATTTTATTTATATTATTATTGTTTTATATTAAAAACATTTAGATGTAAAAGTATTACATTTATTCATAATTATATAGTAAGTTCTATTTGTGTAAAATCTAATTACAAATATTCCTAAGTCCCAACTTATTAATTACCTAACCAAATTATAGATTTACATTATGGTCTTTGACAAACAATATTACACATGTATTCTAATATGGTTTATATAAATCTTAGAAATCCAAGATAACTCTTTAAGCTCAATTTCATAACCACAATTCAATACTAGCTCATATAATATTCTTTTAATAGTATTATGTATAGGTTTAGTTTAACTTACTAATTCCTTCGTATTATATTTCCTATAAGGTATCTAATTTTATTTATGTTAAATGTATATATTTATATATACTAGGATTGTTCAAAACATTATTTATGTAGTTTATTGTATTTAATTATGTTTAATAACTTTTAGGCATAACTACAACCGACCTATGGTTTATTAAATAAAGTGTTTCCTTTGTTTATTTAATATATATATAAGTGTACCCGTACTAGAAATCAACTAAGACATTCCCTATGTAACTTATCATATTTAAACTGTCTTATTAATACAACCTTAAACTGTATTCCAAGTATGTTTCATTAAGTATTTCTTTTAACATATCATAGGATACTAGCTCTTATAACATTTAGTTATTATAAGTGTTAATTTAATTAGTTCCTTGTTTTACTCTAAGTTACTACTTAATTCCCTTTTATAAACGCGTAAAAATATATATATTTATTCCTTAGTTTAATTAAAAATATTAACTCCCATAATATGTAAATAAAATGTAGGATAATTAAATTCCTTAATTTATATAAGTTCTACTAAGTAAGTATCTATACATATATGTAAATAATTTCACTTCTCTTAAAAGCCAATACCAAAACATTTATAAACTTACTGTTATAAAATGTTAATTTAATTTCCCTTATTTTTCCCCAGCTTAAAATTAAAAAACCATACTTTAATTTTTGGTTACATTAAAAATCTTATTATATTATAGGTTATTCTTATGAAAAACTCATAAACACAATTTGTAAAACCTTTTACCATTGCCCAAAAATTCCCAAATTTAATATACAGTAACTATAACCTTTTAGACATATTATAAAATTTTTATTTCATAACAATATCTTTTTAATTTATCCAAATAATTCCAGAAAACCCGTAACTTGCAAAAATCATAACTTACGTTTAAAAACTCCAAAACCATATTAATTTACATCAAAATAAACTATATTAAATAAGGAATCTATGGTTAAAATTTCAAGTCAAAATACCTTCGGGAAGGCCATTAACTAAAATCAACAAGTTAGAGCTATTTACTGAATTTTTATAGAAACTTAAAACAACTTTAAATCGCCCGATCTAATCTTGGCCGTCCAATCTCTTAAAACGAGATCGGACGGCCCCTGAATCCCCAGTTCTTCCCCGATTTCAGAATTCCAGTCGAGTATTAAATCGCATATATCTCCTAATCTACAGAACGAAATCGAGTGATTCTTGTTTCTATGGATTCGAAATCGAATTTCGGTTCTATTGATACCGGTTTCCCCAATTATAATGCAGTATACATCAAGTTTCGAATTCGATTCGAAGGTTAGGGTTTATATTAGATACAGAATTCAATTCGATCACACTTCTCACAAATTCTCCTAACCTAACACATAATTGACTAAATTGGAACATGGGTTAGGTCGAACACATGACTACGAACAGCAATATCGGAGTAATTTGATCGGAGACTCACCGGATTGTGCGAATTGTGTGAATTCAAATTCGGAAAACTGGAAAAAACTCGAACTTTGAGCAGTTCGTGGTGCCAACTTTGAGGATCTATAACTAGCAGTACAAATCGAGTTAGGTTATGAGTAAGGGCTCATTGGAAAGAACAAACTTAGATCCACGTATTGATAGCAAGAACTAAACCTAACTCGACCCACACAAAAAGAAATTGAAGTCGCAAGACACGAGTTTACCTCTCTGTTTCGGTATGATTTTATGTGCTGGTGAAACCGAAACTTTAGACACCTTTCGCTTCCAATCGGTTGAGAATTGGCTTAGACCATAAACATGAAAGTTTTAGAGGAATTAGAGCTCTTCAAAACGAGCTAAAGAACATGGAATTTGGATGAGTAACAAAGAAGTTATGGCTGATCGAATTTACCTGATTCGAAGAGGAAACTGGAATTGCAGTTTTCTGTTTTTGCAGGGTGGCTACTTTGACTCGATTTTCCGGTTGATTCAGAATGAGTTAGGGTTTGTATGAGTTATAGTTGTTTAGAGGGAATGTAGGAGAAGACAACAAAGAAGACGACATTGAAAAATATGGAGAGATGAATGAGATATAGCCGTCTAAAGTTAGGGCAAAATATTGAATTCTGTTATTGAAATTCAGGGAATCCAGAATCGTTTAAGTCCTGGCGCCTGTGAGCTTGACACGTGGCAACTTTCAAATTTTTGATTCAAAACTTCAATCTAGCATAACTTTGGCTAGGATGATCCATTTTTGACGTTCTTTTTATCGATCTTCATGGTTTTCCCTAACCTATTTATTGGTATAGGTTTCATGGCCTGGTTTGACCATTCTCAAAAAGTCAACTATAGCAAGGCTTAATAAGCTTTAAGGTTTCTAGAATTTTATATTGACTTTTATGTTTCAAAACAATGTTCCAACACTTCCTAAAATCTTTATAATATAATTGGAGTGTTTAGAAATTTTCCCAAGATTTATTGACTTATAAATCTTATTATTAAATTCATAATACTATATAATAATATATAATAATTAGGGTTAAATAGGAGAAAACCCCTAAATAACTTTCACAATTCCATATAATAATTTAATATTCATAATTCCATATAATAATTTAGTACTTAATAGTATTATTGAAGGTTTAGTAAAAGAAATCCCCTAAATTAATTTAAATTAATTTAGGGGTATTTCACCCAAGCATCTTTATTCATCCATCTCCTTTGCTAAACCTTCCAAGGTTATCTTGCATCTCCATGCACAATTTTCTCTACTTTCCATTTGTTACTCATCATTCCTAAACTCTTGAACATACATAAACACTTCCTTCCATCCTCTTAGCACCTTAACCTTGTTCTTCTTTACCTTGACCATACTCCACCCTCCTTAGACATTTCCACCTCTTTACTCAATTTTCTCACCACTCTCATGACCATACACTCTTATACATTCCCAGTCATTTCCCTTGACAATTCACAACATTCTTCTTCAATTTTCTCTTCCATCACCCAAGTTCACTCATTACCATCTAAACTAAAACCTCATTAATCCACCACTAGCATCTGCACCACTTACACAAGCTACCAAGATTCCTCATGACCATATTCTCTAGTTCATACCTAAATCATTTTAAAGCAGTGTACACCATTTCCTCCAGATTTGCTCAAGTCTTATCATTCCTCATGACATGATTTTGGTGTGTTTAATACACCCACCAATCCTCTAATTCTTCCTAGACAACTCCAGGTCATTCTCACCCTCAAGAACTCCTTAATTAACTCATTTCCACTCAAATTCCTTTTAATGTCTCCTAGTAAACCCTAGTTCATATCTATTCACAACCACCACTAAACACTTTGTTTTCTACTCAAATTTTGCCATAGCTCCTCTAGTATATTATCATGCCTAAATGCATTGTTTTTCTTATTCAATAATCTCTCACACATCAATCTTTCCTCATCATATTTTCTCACCCAAATCAACTCATTCACAACAAACTCCATATAGTGCAATAATCTTAAATTGCATAGCACTAAGGCTCTTGAATGACATGGCACTTAGGCCCTTAAATGACTTAAACTTAAACACTGAATTTCCCACAATAAAATATTTCAACCTACAAATACACACATCAATGCTCCTATAGCAATATAAGTGTTCTCATAATTCACCTTATACTTATCTTACTCACTCACTCTCATTAGCTCCTTAGTCACAAGTTCACAAGCTTGTTTTAATTCTTTTTCCTAGGTTATATAACCCATTATATAATGTAAGCTTTAAGCTACATTAGTGCTTATCTAAATACCACCCCTTAAACCTCATACCACCATTAGGTAAGCAATTTACCTTGTTTTTCTCAAGCTTATCTTACTTCCCTCCTTAGGTTTTCTTGATTGAATTTCGGCAAGGACTTCAATCCTCTTGCCAATGTTCTAATCCACATTCAAAAAATCTAATGAGCACTAAGCAATATGCCTAAACATATAGAATTCATCCTTAGGTCATAATGTGTGTTTTAAAGCTTAGAAGTGGATAATTACCTTTGAATTTTGGAATGGCTTTCATAATGAAGCAAGGCAAGACCTCCTCAAGTCTTTGGAGAATAGAATCAAGCTAGAACAAGGGACAAAACAAGGTATCTTAAGGGGCAAATTTTCAGCCATATAGGAAAATGATGGAAAGTTGATTTTTCTTTCACTTTCATTACCTTGGATGAATGGAGAACCAAAAGAGCTCTTCAAACTTGATTTTCCTCCATCAATGGAGTTTTCTCATGGAACCAAACTTGAGCTTTGAAGGATTTGTAAAGATAGAAAGGTAGGTCTTGCTCCAACTAAGAGAAATCTATGCTTAGTTTTTGATTTGGAGCTAAAATGAGAATTTGGTGGACATTTGAAGATGGTGGTGCCATGGGTGCTGCTTGGACGGCTTTAGAACAAAGAAGAAGAAGAAAAATCGGTGGGGAAGAAGAGAAATGAGGAAGAGAGGAGAGAGGTGAGCTAAAAGAAGATATTTTGTTTATAAAAGCAAATAGTGAATTTCCTTTATTCCCTCCTCTTTTCCTTAATGTGATGGCTACTAATGGTGAGTCACCATTTTAAACCGTCCCCCCCTTAGTAAATAAGAGACTTTTGGTCTTTGTCGACCAATTTATTGACTTATGTTGACGAAAGGCTTAAACTAGGCACTATTTGGCACTATTCAGAAATTAGTGCACAAATTTGTGAAATTTTTAGTTTCTCATTGATTTAGGCTTCCTAATGTGATACTAATTAGTACACATGTTGATTAAGGTGTAATCATGGGCATTTAGCCACTCAAAACTCATTTCTAAGACAATTTCTCAAAAAGGTGCTTTAAGGAGTCTTAAAGCACATTTTGTGTTTAAGCTGGTTTTTGAGCTTAGTTTTTTTGGTAATTAATTTAACATGTCCATTAGCATGTTAATAAGGTCTTATAATGATATTTGGGTGCTAATCAAAGTCACTCCAAGCTTAGAGCACATTTTTGCTTAAATTGCCCTTATGGCGGTTTCTAGTGTTTTCCTTGGTTTAAATTGTCTACCAATGTTTCTAAGGCATGTTTTATCCATATTACATCATAACTTGATGTTTACTTAGCATACTTAGGTTTGGGGTATTTCAATCTACCCCCCTTAAATGAACTTTGTCCCCAAAGTTCCCATGCATCTTATTTTATTATAATACATGGCTTACCTCATTCCATAGAACATATAGATCATACTTATATGTAATTAAACTTATTGACTAATTAGGTCTGTCATATACTTATTCTCCAATATCACACAACATGCTTAAGCATGTATAGCACTCAAAATTCCCTTTGTTCCTTTTGATGATTAAAACAATCACATAATTTTCATCATATCCTCCCATGTCACCGGTCCGTAGACAAAGGCACATTCATCCTCGCCTTCATGGGCTAGAATACAAAACTACTCTGTTCTCCCCATGTCGCCGGTCAGAAGACAAAGGCTCATGCGTCCTCGACTTCATGGGCGAGACTCAGTAAAAAGGAAATCCTTTTTATGAGGTCATGTGAGGAATAATTCCTCTAATTAAAAATACAATCAACTCCAATTTCATTTTATCCTAATGCCTCTATCCTTAGCGTGATTTAATTGTGACCACTTGTAGGGAGCGTCAGGAATCGTCCGACCCTGATGTGATCAGCATCAGTGTTGAACTATCCTTCCACCCCAATTTGTGTTCGGTTTCCCTTGATCCCTAGAAAATCAAGTTCCACCTCCCACGTCATTTTCAAACATCAAATAATTCACTCACTTCCAATTTTCTATCTTTTTAGTGTTTCTAATCGTAATCAATACATCTCCAAGGTGTGCACTCAGTCCATCAATCATTCCCAATTCATCTCTTAGTAATTACCTCATGACTCTCATTCCTACTGAGTTCTATAACAGTCTCATACTAATTCTCACCATCTTATACCTCGTAGCATTACTATTTCTTACCTCATACTCATATCAAATAATATCTCATAGTGTTATCTTATTCTTATCTCACACATAGTTTCATATCGACTCATGTCTCATATATTCCTTAAGTCTCCTTAATTCTCTTTACTAATCCTCTTAACTTGTACTCACACCGGAGTTAACAAGATAGGTACTTAATACGTATGGTATTCGCATCTTCTGTGCGTAATAACCATAATTAATCTCAGAATATATACATATGTATATATAAAACAAATTCTCAATTTCATGTGTGCTATGCACACCGTAGTTTACGTACTCAGTACATAAACATACGCTAAGCGGTTTTCGCTCTACCCCCCTTAAAATGGATTACGCCCATGTAATCAACATTATATCATCCTTGAACATAGGTTCAAGATATCTAATTCTCACTAAGCATTCTAGCTTCCATGTCATCTATCTCACTTATAATTCAATCAGAGGGTCATATCCATGTTAATGGCTTAGTCTCTGTATCGAGGATTCTTAACGGTACTTATACCATTTCTTAACTTAGTTTGGTCTAATCTCAAAGGTACTGATCTGCTAGCTTCCGCTGCGGGACTCTGATAATCTTAGGCCTAACTGCCTTCCTTATCCTTCATAGTATTGTATATCCTTGTGCCTCCTTACGGTTTAAAAATAGTGGTCTCTCAATGGACGCGTGTTGTCTTTAATTATACACGGCCTTAATGAGTTGTAAGTCGTCTATCCATTCTCCCTGAAGATCTAACGTTCATACTCTTAGTGTTCTCTCAAATGTCTAAATTGATCCTTAATCTAAAACTACTGTTTAGTGCTTATTGCGCTTTACAGTCTTATCCTTAACTTCTTAAGACATGTCCTATGTCTATACTTAATAATCCGTGCTCTTCGCACTTCATAACTCTCAATTATTTGTTCTCCGATTCCTTGTGTAGTTGGTTCAACTAAATTCCTTCCCTTCAACTGTTGTGGTGGTAGCTGCTCTTGCGTCGTTGACCGTGGTACGGAGTCGACTACTTCCCGTGTTCCTTACACCACTCGTTTACATGCATGGGGTACCGTACTGGTACATTACTACTTACCCGACTAACTCATAGGTGAATCTGTCAGGCCTGCAAGCCCCTGTGGGGTGCAGTCGTCCCACGTCTCATTTTAGTGAACTCGTAGTGTTTGTCACACGTTCAGCTATTGCTAATTATGAAGTATTCTGTTGTCGATCTCCTCTTTCATCGTTCCATAATAACACTTATTGTTCTTCCTGAACTTAATCAAGGGAAATCCATTTACTGTGTTCTTGGGTATGGTATGCTCTAGCACCTTCCTATATTCTGTACTGACTCGGTCTCTTAGTAACTGAGGTCTCTTTCCATAGAGCCTCTTATCTTGTTTCTCATGTTTGTTCCATTATGCTTCCTATGAAATCTTACCTCTCACGGTCTAGACTACTGGCGTCCATGCACAGCTCGTCTACCATCTTATTCCCTTACTTATATCGGTCTTAGTTCATTGATCTAATTGCCTTTGTGTCACTATTTGACGGCTTATACATGATGGTCGCTTTACTGCGCACCATGACTTAGTCCACTTATACAAGTATTATCCTTATCACCTCCGCTACCGTGGTAGTTGGCCTTTACCATGTTGCCCATTGATGGTGCGACTACTTACTCATTTATTCTAACATCTTATCTTATACTCAATCCCTTCTTGGAGTAAACACACTAGGGGTTCTCTGATTTCGGTGTTTGGCGGTTCCCCTACCGTGTTGTAAAATGGTTATATCTCTTAATATGAAGGTGTTCTGCTTCAATCTTAGGTTCGTAAGTAGGCTAGTTTCTCTCACATTCTTTCATCCTTTATGATGTTATTTACCATGTAATTTCACCGGTTACAGAAGAAGTCATTCATTGAATCACAAGCTCTTCTGAGCGTTGGTTACTTGACGTGCCATACTATGCACTCACAATGTTTATCTCTAACGATTACTGATTCTTAAATCCTGGGCCCTGGATATGAGGTATGTCCATGCATGTAACACCCCTACCGTTAATACTGTCATTACCGTCCAATCTCCTCGTGCTTCCAGATTCACGCAGCGGATACATACTTACATACAGTGGGTGATACAACGTCGTTAGCCACCCACGTGACTAACAAGGCTACTACTACTACATACAGCATCGGTCTGATGGACCGGAATCCCGAGTACTACACATCTACAATACATACTCCATTTATCAATCGAATACTACAATGCTCCATTCAACCCTTTACTCCTTCATAAACCATACAATACAATATACATAACCGAGTTTACTAGGTTCCCAATACAAATACAATGCTTCCTCCAAATTCATATGTACTCATTGAGAGTCTACATCTACCCATTCCTCACAACTACTTACTTCCTAAATAGAAGGGTGTACCACTTAGTACACCTCTACATTCTACTTCTACTATCCAAGTGTAGTCACCGGTCTCTTACCTTGACCACGTCCGCTACGGGTACCTGCACACTAAAAACGTTCCCCCTAGGGGGTCAGCTTTCGCTGCATATGATAACCGCATACCCCGCGTACTAGTGAGTGTACGCCGACCACTTGGTCGTATACATGCGGTTGATTTCATTCAAACATACATGCATACATGCTCTTATACATAATATTACAATACATTACGCAAGGAATACATACATACACTTCAATGTATACTCTTCAATACATACATGGTAAATCATACAAGCCATCAGATACATACTTACCTTTCCGAAATCCGCAATACACAATACATATACAGTACATACGCAGTACATACACAATCCACCATACTTGTTAGCTCATGTTGGTCCACCCGGGTTAATCGGGTGGAGATTACTCTTTTACTCGTTCCACAGTACTTACACATACATACTCATACTCATACATACTTACTTACTTACTCTTACTCATGTTAAGTCGTCGGGACCTCCGGCCCGGGGACTACTCCGTCCCACCACCGGGATTTACTTGACTCACCAATCCGGGATGCTACCCATTTAAGGGGTTTGGGCCGCGGACCAGTTTAAGAGTCAGGAATCGGATCCAACCTCTTGTGTCTCCTCATCCTCACGCGTGGCCGAAGCTATATCGGACTTCTACACATTCCAATTTATTCCTTACTTATGTTAGGAGTTAGGTAGTTAGGAATTAGCAGAAGTCATTCATTCAAGCCACATACACAATACATTCTACTTATACACATCCATACAAACACATTACAATATACAAGTACACTACGAAATACAATACACTCTATCATTATTCATATATTTCATGAATTATACAAACTATTGTTCAAGACAATATCAAGAACAATGTAAACAAGCACAAGTAAGTGCAATATAGTCCGATTCATGCATTTATCTTATTAGGTGATCAAATAAGCACACAAATCGGGGTAACCAGATTAGGATACAGGGCATGAAGAAATCATACCTCTTTCTGCAATTTACTTTACCGGTTCCTTCTTGTTCCTTAGTCCTTATTTGTTCCTCGGGTCCTATTCTTGAACCCCCGGCTACATGCCAAACGGTTCAATCAATACTACGCATTACATTACATACATAATTGCTACTCCCGTACTTACCCCGTTGTCCCGCTGTTTCGGTTTCACTTGCTGTTCTTATACTTACACATTGTTTACTTTCTTTAAGTTTATTTCCTTACTTAACACTGGTTTACTTACATATACGTACATATGTATATGTGGGTATACATATATATATATACGTATATATATTATTGTTATTTAAATTAATTTTTTTTTGTATGACTCAACCGACCTTACCCAAGTCCGGTCCCAAGGTCGGTCGAAGTCAGTAGGGAAATGCGCTAGAAAATTTCAGGGCCGACCGACCTCGCAAGTCCGGTCCCAAGGTCGGTCCATTCCAGTGAGTTACAGTACAGGCGAATTTTGAGTCGACCGACCTTGCAAGTCCGGTCGCAAGGTCGGTCCATTCCAGTAGGTTACATTACGGGAAATTTTTCTGGCCGACCGACCTTGCATGTCCGGTCCCAAGGTCGGTCCATTCCAGAAGGTTTCCGGCGCCCTTTGTAAATCTGGGCTCGACCGACCTTGTAAGTCCGGTCCCAAGGTCGGTCCGGCCCAGTAATTGCATTTTTATTTCTGTTTTCAGTCCCTCTTCTTACCCATTACTTCCCCAATCTTCCTACATGTAATCCCACATGTTTTAGTGTCATCTAGGCTTCCTAATATACCTCCATCCATCCACCAATCCCATTACTAAATCCATCAATCAACTTACACAATTTCCTCACTTCTTCTCCCACAAATGTAACAGTTTTTGTTTTACTTCTGCTACAGATTTTTAAACCATCTTCTACCATTCTTAACTTCCTCTACTAATGTCACTTCTAGCACCCCAAATACATTTCCAAGTCATTACACTACCTATACCCAAGTCCAACTCTCTTCTTACCAAATTTGCACACTAATTATTCTTAGTTCCACAATGCATTTTGATGCCTCTTTGCTACAGATTTTTACATCCTTATATCCTCATACCACACTATCATTCCATGGTTACTAAATCTCCTTACTCATCCCAATACATACCTTGGTTCTCCCATTCACCAAGTCATTCTTAAATACACATCTCCTACCAAAATTTTGCCATAGCTCATCTACTTTTCTTACTTAGCCACACATACACATTCTCACCAAGTTCATTCCTATCCTAGCCACACCCATACAAGGGTCCTACCAGCAATCAATACAATACCAATTCACCAATACTTTCTCAATCCACAATTCCAATACACATACACATTACATTTGGCTCCAAAGCCTATAATTCAAATACTTGCTCTTAAATACTCATACATCATAATTCTCAATACTAATACAAGGTTTTGGGTTCTTTAAGTAGTTTACCCATTCTCATTACTCTAATGCAATAAAATTTAACATTAGGAAGGAGCTCTTACCTTGAGCTTATATTTCCTTCTTTCTTTTCCACTTCTTCTCTTCTCTCTTCCTTGCCTAAATCGGTCATATGGGGGATGAAGTTGCCAAACTCCATTCCCATCACCCAAACACACCTAACAAGTGTAGTTAAACTACTAACCCTTAAATTAACACTAATTCATTGAAGTGTTTAAAATACAAATTCTTGGGTTTACCTTTGGAGTGTTTTAGGAGGGGTTTTAGCCCTTGGTTCAAGAAGGTGAATCCACCACCATTGCTAGGTGAGATTGATGCCCAAAGGAGAGAGAAAAACAGAGCATTACAAATGGGGCAAAATCGGTTGTGAGGGAAAGTGAAGAAAACATGAGTTTTTCATGTAGATTTCTACCTTGTTGGAAAGAGGAGACTCCAAGCTCCATAATGGTGTGCTTTTCTCTTCAAATGGGGAAAACCCATGGAGATGAAACTCATCCTTTTCGAATTTTGAAAAGAGGGAATGATAGAGGAGGATGAGGGGATTACAAATATGTGATTATTTTTGAGTTTGGAGCTTACATGAGGGTGGAGCATGAGGATGAAGATGGGAAGCCATTAGAGCCTCTTGTGGAGCTCCAAAATCGCAGCAGCCAGAAGAGAGAGGGAGAGAGAAATCAATGGGGGGAGGAGAGAGATGAGGGAAATGAGAGAGTGAGGAGAGAAGAGGGTAGGTAAAGCTTTTTACTTTACTCTTTTGCTTTTGTCTCTCTTATTTAATTAGCTAGTTACATGTGTGTGTGAGGGAGTTATTTGACTGATAAAAACCGGCCCCCTATTGTTATGCTAGCGGAGCGTTTTTCGTCTTTTACAGAAAACGCTGGTTATTTTACCCGGGTTTGGTACTATTCACTAACCGGGCCTGTTTTCTGGAATTTTCTCATTTTTTTATTTTTATTGGTTATTAATCTTCCATAAATGCTTAATAATTATTATTTAATTTTTTATAATTTTTACGGGTCCATTTGACCACTTAAAGTCACGTTTTCGGGTTTTCTCGAAAAACGTGCGTTAAAGTTCTTTTAGCGTTTTAATACATTATTTGGATCCGTTTTCTTCGGGAGTTGTTCCCATATATTATTTAGGTCTTATTAACCCTTTAGGATCCATATAATACGCTAACCGAGGTCTCATACCCCTTATTGTTATTTAACGCTTATTTGGCGTTTTTCGATTTTCAAGTGTTTCTTTATTTCTTTCGGGTTTATTTTTCTTCACCAATACTACTTCAGCATTATTAGGCTCTTAAATAAGGATTAGAATAATCTGAATCACTATATTTAAGTTTGGGGTATTTCAATCTACCCCCCTTAAGAACTTTGTCCTCAAAGTTGCTCAAGGTTATGGGGTTACGATACTTGCTAATTCATACTCGTCCATGCCAAAGGTCGTACATTCTTCCTCCTTACTGATTCTCAAATTCAATACTCAAGGTTTCTACTTTCCATACCATGCCAATGTTCCATCATTACTCGAATTCGCATTACTACCAATCATCCAGTTCCTCATTACAAAACTTATACATACAGACAGTGCAAAGTTATCCCCAAAGCAATGCAATACACATTACAATCCCGCAGGCACTCAGGTCATCTAGGCACGGGACTCCTCTATGTCCCGCTTCCCTTGGAATAATACAACATGCTACACTACTATCTTCTCTGGTATAAGCTTCTAACCAAATCTTTATTCTCAGTCTAAGGAAAATCTTTCCCAACAGCTAATTAGAAAACTTTCTGGAGCATACAACTCCAAATTCCAATTTATATTCCTTAATTTTATCCTAAGCGTGATTCTTGTGACCACTAAAGGGGAGCTTCAAGAATCGTTCGACCCTGATGTGATCAGCACCAGTGTTGAACTATCTTTCCACTCCAATTTGTGTTCGGTTTCCCTTGATGTGATCAGGATCAAGTTTGACTTCCCACATCAGTTTCAAACATAAAATTAATTAGTTGTTTTCATTTTCTATCTTTTTACGCTTTCTAGTCGTGATACGAGTTCATACATCACCAAGGGATGGAATCAGTCCATTAATCATCCTCACTCTACTTCCCAAATGCTTTACTCCGTGCTTCAATACCTAATGCTCATTTCCTCAACCTTCACTACTTTCATCCATCACTCTCCAATATTCTAACTAAGGAATACTATACCTATGAGATTTAGTTGTCCTCAATTTGCTTTTAATAATTTACCTACGATTCCACTACTCATAAACTTCATTCATCTACTACTCTCATTCATTTCGTACTACTTCTTCAAAGGCTACAATACTTGTGGAGCTCCGTCCACTACTCATTACTCTTCTTTACCAATACTCTTACACTGGTGTTACAAGATGGTTATATTCATCCTTTGGTATTTGCATGTCTAATGCCCAGTTACCATAATTATAATATGAATGAGTACTTATTTTTATTTAACATAGTATCACTCATCAATTTGATTCTCATTTGTGCTATGCACATTACGGTTTATGTGTTTTATTCCCAAAACTTACATTAAGCGGTTTTTGCTCTACCCCCCTTAAAAGGGATTACGCCCACGTAATCTACCATATGTTATTATTATTAAGCATTGGTTTAATCAATTTGGGCCATCTGAAGCGTTTAGCTTCTCTACGGTATACTATACAATATGCTCTGGTCACAGGGGTCTTAACCATACCAATGGTTTAGTCTTTGCACCAAGAATTCCTATATGAGTTTATTTAACTCATAATTAATTCGGTTCTAGCCTAACCGGCTTCAAGGCATTAATAGCCATTCTATTATACTCACTAGGTACCTTAATCTCCTAGCTAGGGCCCACTAGCTTCTGCTGCGCAACCCTGATAACTTGGGCTATTCACCCTTCTTGTTATCCTTAAAGTGCTGTACATCACCTTTTATCCGTCTATTATGGAAATGAGGTTTACTAAACAAATGCGGTATTCTTCTACCGTGTTTGAACTCAATGAGTTTAAGATTTATAACCAGCTCTCTGGTAATCTACTGCACATGCTATTTATGCTTCCACGATTATTCATTAAGTTCCTTCGACTTATTGTCGGGCGAGATCAAGTCACTACTCAGTTGTAGTGCTTTCTCTATTGTCAATAGCTTCTGACTTATACCAGTTCTTCTGGTTCAGTACAATGTCCTTTACTTGTATGACCTTGCATTTTCTATGCGTCGGTCCTTGTGACTTTCTTAAGTCTCTTTTCACCCTTTTATTCCAATGTAATTCACATCTTGTGATTGTTAGTGTGCTTACACTCTTCGTGCTTCTCTGGCCTTAGGCCGCACGGTTTGTTGCTAAGCTTGCTTAACTAGCTCATGCCATGTTGTTGGTGAAAGACGGGTTTACTACGATTTACATTTCCTATATTCTAGCTATCTCATTAGATCATTAGCTATACAAGTGCCATACCAAAACACTCAGTCATACAGGGTGCAGAGGCGTAAACACTTGGCAGTAAATCACTTATGTGATAGGAATGAATATTTCTGTCTGTCTTCTAATACTTATACTCCGAGTCATTGACTAACTACTTCCTTATAGCGGTCGCTTGTTGCGCACCATCCCCTTATGGTGTGAGTACACCGAGGGTTTCCTATGTTCGTGTATATGACGGTTGTCGTAGTATACCGCAATACTATTTTCTTTCCAATGTGGAGATGCTTCATTTCAATTCAGGTTTTATGTGTAGGTTAGCTTACCTCGCATTATTTTCTCATTCGTGACATAATTTGTCAAATATCTTAGCTGATCAAGGATGAAGTGGTTTATCATGTTACAAGCTCTTTTGAGCGTAGGTCATTTGTGATATGCAATGTGCTCTCACATTGATTGTTTTTGACAATTACCGTCTCCATAATGCTGAGCATTGGTTATAGGCTCCAGCTGTGTAGTTTTTTTTTCGTATGTACATCACCGGGACATTCCAAGAAACTTCAAGGGTTTTCAGGTCCCGTTCTCTAATTGAAGAGTATTTTATCACTGATAAATAAAAGTTCTTGTTGAGGGGTTTGTCACCACTCATAAATCTCATGGCAAGGTTACTATGTTAGTACCTGCTTATGCACTGCATATGGAGTATACTTACTCATTTAAGTTGTGATAGTTTGGAAAGTCTTTTCCTTGTTTCATCGCCTCTTGGCAATATCTATATGCATAGGCTTAATTGTTGTAGTAGATGGAAGCCTTCCTATGGGTTCACATCTTCACCACGTTGGTGGTCTCCGGTTAACGAGGGGTACCTTCCTTTGGGTTCTCGCAGTGTCCAAGTGTGGACTAGGCCATTGTTGGCGTTATTATGATTCTTATGCCTCTGTGCTGCCATTGCTACAGAAGGCATGAAGGTAATTACAAGCTTGTCAACTGTATACTAGACTGGTGTCCTAGTGACAGTGACACTAAGTTGACCATTACTCCAAGTCACTCAGGACGTTGGGTTTGAATTGATGGTCCAGTTGTTGATTTCTTGTCGTATGAGATAATATCTCTTGCAAGTCTCGTTATCATATGGTGTGGGTTATGCACCCGTTAAGGTTTACATAACATAGTTGGTTGGCGGCTTTTAAGCCTTATTGTTACAAGCTATGCTCTTCGCAAGCTGCTTATACATATTTCCACTCTTTGTATACCCCATAGATTGGAGGTATTACTGGGTTCCATGGTAAGTCGTGACATCACGCTTCCGTTCGTAAGAGGTCCTTTAGGCATTCTGGTGCTAATCAGGGCCTTTTGCAGTTTAGTGTATTTCATGTTAAGTGAAATCCCTTCGGTGTCCTAACCGAATGTTCGTTCTGCTTGTTGTGCTCTCTTCATGACGCTTTGTTCGATTGGTGTTATCTCAGACACCCTTCAAGGATTGCTCCTGGGTGTTGCTAATTATGCCGCTACATCCGGCTAATATTTATGATATGTTATCACTATACCGCCTTGTGGCATCATATTTGAGCTATCCCACTTTAGGGTTATAACGTCTCCCGTTCTTGGTAGACTGTTCATACTTTTTCCCAGTGCTTGAGTCTAGGTTTAAATATCCTCTTCAATGATGGATTATATTCCGTGGTAATCTTATGATTGCTCTTGGGGACTCTGTCCCATATGTTGAGCATGGTGGTGTTCACGTTAGGCAATTGCCTTACTGTGTTTAGGCTGGGTATACTTTCCAGCTGTCTTGTATTTGCTTGATGTCTTGAGACATGTCCAATGTCTATACTTACTAGTCTGTGCATTCTGCACTTTCTAGTTCTTATTCCTTATCTTCAGATGGATTATCTGAGTTCCTTATACTTGGTTGTCTGAGGTATCCAGCTATTCTGATTTGAACTTACTGATGGTCCGTAGAACGGAGTTAACTACTTCCCATGTGCCGCACACTACATGTATACATACGTAGGGTACCATGTTGATACGTTGCCACTTACCCAACTATATGTCAGGCCCACAAGCTCCTTCGGAGTGCGGTTGTCCCACATCCCGTAGTTGGGTACACTTGTAGTGCTCGTCGCACGCCTAGGTGAAGTATTCTATTGTCAACTCGTCTTGTATCATTCTATGATACTAACCGTAATTATGTTGGTTTGGTTTCAAAATCCAAGGTTTTAAAGGAAGGTTGGTGGTTTTGAAAAAGAATTTTGGTTTTATAATCATGGCACGGTGTCAAAAGAAGTTTTGCATGGCATAGCCATGTTCAGAATTTTGACCAAGTCCAGCTTCCCGCTGACTGGTGTGTTCTGATTGAGGTGTCAGGCCGTCAGGCCTTTCCATGGTTTCATTCCTCCAGTTTTAGGGTGTTTATCCCTGTAGTCGCTTCATCGCGGTCACGGTACATTACTATGTACCTTTGGTATGCTAAAAGTCCTCCTGAATGCTTCCGTTGTTACTGCACTTGCCGTGGCAAGTGCGTGGTACTGGTGGTTTTTGGGTAATCCTATACCGGTCTCGGTATGGTTTCCGCTTGTATTTGATAGTCTTGTCGACTCTTCCTTGATCTTATTGATCTATGTTTGGAGATAATCGATCGTTTATGTGGCTTCTCAATGATCTTGACATGGCTGTTGTAGATCTGGGTACTTCTCCAATCCTTGGAGATTCCCTTTTTGTTTGTTTCGTGTTTTCCCTTGTTGCTCGTTCCCATAGGTTAACCGTGGTTATTGAGCCTTGGCTTGTTTAGGCACTACTCTTGTAGTCCTATCGGATTATGTCCCGTGGATGTTCTTGTAGTTGTGTAAGCTATGCCGGCCAGGAATTGTGACCTTTTGGCGTTGTAGTTTCGGAGTTAACCACTCCCGACTATGTCCTTAGTCAACTAGCATACCATTGGTGGTATTACGTAGCTATTACTGTCCCGTAGACTTATGTCTCGGGTTTTGTTACAGTTCCTTTTTCTGCTCCGTTGCGCTTAGTGCTTCCTTTCCTGCTGCTGGTTGGTTAGCTAGGTTCTGCGACTGCTAGGCATGTGAATTATTATTTATTATGCTACGAATTGCGACGTCGTTACATGTTTAGGATTAGGGGTGTTACAAAAAGTGGTATCAGAGCGGAGTACCGCTCTGATGAAAAGATACTGAGTCTAGGACAGTGAGCATATGAATATTGGGATACGGGAAACGTCCGTGAGGATACGTGACTTAGAAAAACCCTAGGGATATTTTTATTGCTAGTAGTTAGATTACTTACATGACTGTGATTGTGTATGACGGTGTAGCAACCGAGTAGAAATAATAGTATATTGTTATAGATGTCGACAAGAGAAAGACCACGTGGAGACAGCAGTAGACGAGATGACAAGACGCCGGCGGATGTTCCAGCTGTACCAGACCTAGCAGCAGCCATGATAGTCTTCGCGCAGCAACTAGGAGCTCAACTTATGGGAGCCATACCCCACCCACCGCAGCCCAGGGAAACCAACTGGTTGAAGAGCGTTGCAGACGCGAGAGTACCAATTTATTCCGGGGAACTGGACCCCGCCGCACTGGAGAAATTCATTACAGAGCACCCGAAAGCGTTCAAGACTGTTAGAGTTCTAGAAGACCAGCAGGTCGGCATCGCCGCATACAGCCTGAAGGGCGCAACTGACATTTGGTGGCGGTCGGTGGAGGGCCACCGCAGAGCTACACCGGACTTTGGATGGATAGCGTTTGTAGAAGTGTTGCGGGAGAAATTCTACCCCGAACACCTAAAGCAGCGGAAAAGGCAGGAGATCGAGACCTTAGTCCAAGGGAGTCAAACAGTTGACCAATACTACGCACGGTGCACCAGTTTGTTGGACTACATACCAAGAGTCGACTACTCCGACGTAGAAAGAAAGAAGAGAAAGAGTACTGAAGGAGATGATGGTGGAGCAACCTCTGACGGTTACCACACGAAGGGGAAGAAATTCTTAGATAGGAAGAAAGGGCGGAAGGACTTCCATGATCAGAAGACAAGGGAGCAGATTCCTCATCTCACCGGCTTAGCCATTGTTGCACAGCCACGGAGATCAGTACCACCTAGGAGCAGTAAGCCAACCCGGCGCCACTACTACTGTAAGCGCTGTGGAAAGGATCACCCAGGCATAGACTGCGCAGGTAGGAAGGTGGAGTGCCGATATTGCAAGAAGGAAGTGTTGGGCAAAATAGTAGTTAAACTATCTTGCTAACTATGGGCAGTGAACCCAATCTTTGTAGTACAACAAGGTCGTATCCACAGAGACTTCGCAACTGTCTAATTAATTATCCAGTTTAGTAAATGTACAAAAAGATAAATTAAAGTGCATAAAATATAAAATGGGGTTTAGCCGGAGGCAAGCTTGATTTTCAGTATTAGTACAGAAATAATAAATACAGTAAAATAAAGTTAAAGGATGGATGTAAAAAGGTATCCTAGGATAGCGGGGGAATTTCCTAAATTACTTAAACAATTTTATAATCCTGTCTCAAATATTTATTGTCTATTAGAGTTAATAATTGTCAGTTACGAACTCCTATTAATAGCCTTAGTATTTTCCTGCTCAATCCGGAGTGTAAATACCAAGATTAATTCCTTTGTGGTACTTTGACTATCTCAAAATCATATATTGATAGCTACCAAATAAATGCAGTATTTTGTCAGAATAAGCATTTAACAATATTTGCTGAAAGGAATTTAAACAAGTTTAATAAGTGAAACAGGTGATAAATATTTATTTAAGTACAGACAATAATTATAATCCTAATTTGCTCTTATTTGTCTGTTAAGAATTTATCTTGTGACCTTTCTAAATCATAGATAAGGACAACTCTTAATTAAATCAATAGACTTTTTACAATCAGAAAAAGTCTAAAATCATTAATTAGCTTTAAGCGAGAATTCTTTTTATAACAGCGATGGATTTTATCTGCTAATCAAGGAGAATAATATCTAACGTTTATCTCTCTTTGTGGTCTATTCTCAGATTTACAAAATCATTGAAATAAGAGAAACCTTAAATGCATAAAAATGATCAGTTATTAAGCATTTAATAATTTAGAGAGACAAAACAAATATTTATAAGCAAACTTGGTATTAATAATAAGTCTGGATTATTTAAGAACAAACCCACATCCTAGGATACGAATAAAATCACTCAGACATTAACAGTAATAAAAAGGAAACAGAAATAGCCATTAATTTGGAGACTGTCGGCGGAGACTGGACTGCGATTCGCTTCTGCTCCAGCTCCCTTTTCTTCTGTTCTTTTTATCGTGTTTCTGCTTCGTGGTGAAATGTAGAATTAAACTAAAATGGAGAAGTGGAGGATTAGAGGAATGGAACGTAGGTGTGGAAACTGTGGTCTAATAATAACAATAACACTAACGACTAACAATTTGGATTCGGAGGAAGGGAGTTTTTTCATTTGCAGAAGGGGCGTCGGTTTATATAGAGGCAGAGGAGAAGAAGCTCCGTACGATTTTGATTAACTGTTGATTCATTGATTGCGCAGGGGACAGGGAGCTGCACGCGTGAGAGATTAATGGTAGGCGGTGCGGGAGTGAGTAGATAGATAAATCGATTCAAGTTGCAGAAGACGACTGCGCGAAGAAGAAAACTAGTCCGTTGGTTTTTTTAGCCCTAACCGCCTCTTTAAGAGGCGGTTCCCTTTGTGCTGACCGCCCCATTTTGGGCGGTTTAGTTGTTCTTGACCGCCTATATTTGGGCGGTTCTGGTGTGTCTTGACCGCCTCAATTTCGGGCGGTTGCCTCATGTCTTGACCACCTAAACTTTGGGCGGTTTCCCACAGAGAAGACCGCCTAAACTTTGGGCGGTTGCCCACAGAGAAGACCGCCTCAATTGAAGGCGGTTGCATGCATGCAGTACGTGCATGTCGCGTGCTTCTCGCTGGCTCTGTTCGACTGGCTCTATATTCTTCGTTTGGGCTCCGTTTTCTGAGCCGTTTGCGTCTATGTGTTCGTCTCTTTATCTACTTTACTCCCAGCTTGGTTTTCCTCATGTTTGAACAATAATTTTGTGAGATAAATAATAAAACATAAACTAGAGGAAAATTAACCGAAGTGGAGAAATGAGCAAGAAAAGTGCTAATATAATATGTGAAATACACCTATAAATCATGCTCATTTGGACACTTATCACACCCCCACACTTATCTTTTTGCTTGTCCTCAAGCAAAACCACGTACCCAAGTAGGGAATGCTCAATACTAACAAATATTATTATGAAGGGTAGGATAAACATGATCTTTTAAACTTATTGAGGAGTGTGAAAAATTAAGTGCTGGTGGCATAGGTGTGCTCAGGGTAAAAATAAAATATAGAGTTTCGGGGTATGGTCCAAGGTACTCCAATGTTTCTTTTTAGGTGACTCTGAGAACTTTTACCATGGCCAACTTCTCTCAAGAATGGGCATTGAGGAGAAAACAAAAGGAAAAATAGAATTAAGCATTTGTTTCACTTTTGCATAGAGATGAGAAGATAATATGTAGGCATCAAGCCTTTGTTTTTAAGAACACTCAACTCTCTTTGTTGGTTACCAATGGTGTCTCGCAAGTCCCTTATTTTATTTTTGTATTTTCTTTTTTTTAACAGAGAAATACCCCTTAGCAATCCCTAAGAGAGAAGACAGAAAGAAACCCTGAGCAATAAAATCCAACCATTTGCAGATTATTTGGTCACACCGCATATAGAATGCTCCTCAAAAGTAATCAAAATTTTAAAAATTGTACCATTTATCCTACAATTCATAACCATATTTATTCTTAAAGAGAACAACCCACATATAAAGGGTCCATAAATTTTGAATTGGACAAACGCATGATAAGGAGAGAGATTAAACATTTAAGCACAAAATGTCACCGAAAAGGGCACACTCCCCCACACTTAAATTGAACAATGTCCTCATTGTTCACCAGAAAAACAAGGGAAGGTTCAGAAGACCTTTTCGGTTAAGTAGACGAAACAGAGATAACACAGATCACAAATAATCATTTAAGCACATAAACGCTCCTCTGCAGTTTTTATTTAAATAAAAGCAAATTTAAAGAAACTGGTACTCCCCTGATTTTATTTTTGCTAGCGTTAATCAGCGTTCCCCCACACTTGAGCTTCAGCCTCAAGTAGCGTAGCTGGTTGCGGTGTCCACATGGGTTACCCCTGCATAAGACACTAGAAGCAACCATACTAAAACGGGGTTAAAAGTTAGCAAAAATAAAATTTAAAGAGAACCTGAAAATTAAAACAACATAAAAGCAAAATAAATAAAAGTACACCCGGGTTGCCTCCCAGGAAGCTGCCTTTCTTTAACGTCTTTGGCTAGACGCTTTGTCGTTATCCTGGATCAAAACAAAATGTTACCTCGGCATATAAAATAATAAAATTAATACTCCTCAAAATCTGGTGTTTGAGGAGGTACTGCCGGGAACGTAGTTCTAACAGAAGACCCGGTGGAAATAACTTTTCTTCCTCAAATTGGAGGATGTAAAAATCCTCCTCTTGTTGTTGAGGCTTATGGTAAGAACCTTGATAGGGATCTTCAGAGGGAAGTGGCTCCTTGAAATTTACTATAGCACTCTCTTCTGATGACTCGGAGGGAGGCGGCATCTCCTCCTTCTCAAGATTGAGGATGTATCCACCCTCATCTTCTGGGTAAAGCACGGTGAAGGAGGGAAAATAGTAGTTGATTTCAGAGGGAGGGGACTCCATGAAGTCCAAGGAGAAACTCTCTTCTGAGGGGTTGTCTCCATAATCAAGCTGATAGTGAATTGGTGATGGATTCTCTAATTCGAATAGGGGAGGAGGTGGAAAGTAGCTTAAGTCCTCAGCAGGTTGTTCTTCCTCGTGAACCACTGCATTCAGTTGTGGAACGGGTTGTTCCATGTGTTCTACCTGATCTAGCGTTCTTTGCCGGATCATTTCAATGGTTGAGGTAAAATTTGCCATCATTTCCCGTAAAATGGCGTTGTCTCTTTCTACTGCAACCATAGGACAATAGGAACTTTCATGGTCTCCGCCACACTCTTGGCAGACACTCCATTGACTGTAGTCCTCTGTGCTATAGGGGTAACCATACCAATTCCTGCTTGATCGTAGTGACCATCCATCAGAATTAAGTACCTTTAAAAACAAACAAAAATTTATACACAAAAAGTGACAAATAACGAAAATAAAAAGGTCGTATCCACAGAGACTTCGCAACTGTCTAATTAATTATCCAGTTTAGTAAATGTACAAAAAGATAAATTAAAGTGCATAAAATATAAAATGGGGTTTAGCCGGAGGCAAGCTTGATTTTCAGTATTAGTACAGAAATAATAAATACAGTAAAATAAAGTTAAAGGATGGATGTAAAAGGTATCCTAGGATAGCGGGGGAATTTCCTAAATTACTTAAACAATTTTATAATCCTGTCTCAAATATTTATTGTCTATTAGAGTTAATAATTGTCAGTTACGAACTCCTATTAATAGCCTTAGTATTTTCCTGCTCAATCCGGAGTGTAAATACCAAGATTAATTCCTTTGTGGTACTTTGACTATCTCAAAATCATATATTGATAGCTACCAAATAAATGCAGTATTTTGTCAGAATAAGCATTTAACAATATTTGCTGAAAGGAATTTAAACAAGTTTAATAAGTGAAACAGGTGATAAATATTTATTTAAGTACAGACAATAATTATAATCCTAATTTGCTCTTATTTGTCTGTTAAGAATTTATCTTGTGACCTTTCTAAATCATAGATAAGGACAACTCTTAATTAAATCAATAGACTTTTTACAATCAGAAAAAGTCTAAAATCATTAATTAGCTTTAAGCGAGAATTCTTTTTATAACAGCGATGGATTTTATCTGCTAATCAAGGAGAATAATATCTAACGTTTATCTCTCTTTGTGGTCTATTCTCAGATTTACAAAATCATTGAAATAAGAGAAACCTTAAATGCATAAAAATGATCAGTTATTAAGCATTTAATAATTTAGAGAGACAAAACAAATATTTATAAGCAAACTTGGTATTAATAATAAGTCTGGATTATTTAAGAACAAACCCACATCCTAGGATACGAATAAAATCACTCAGACATTAACAGTAATAAAAAGGAAACAGAAATAGCCATTAATTTGGAGACTGTCGGCGGAGACTGGACTGCGATTCGCTTCTGCTCCAGCTCCCTTTTCTTCTGTTCTTTTTATCGTGTTTCTGCTTCGTGGTGAAATGTAGAATTAAACTAAAATGGAGAAGTGGAGGATTAGAGGATGGAATGGAACGTAGGTGTGGAAACTGTGGTCTAATAATAACAATAACACTAACGACTAACAATTTGGATTCGGAGGAAGGGAGTTTTTTCATTTGCAGAAGGGGCGTCGGTTTATATAGAGGCAGAGGAGAAGAAGCTCCGTACGATTTTGATTAACTGTTGATTCATTGATTGCGCAGGGGACAGGGAGCTGCACGCGTGAGAGATTAATGGTAGGCGGTGCGGGAGTAGATAGATAAATCGATTCAAGTTGCAGAAGACGACTGCGCGAAGAAGAAAACTAGTCCGTTGGTTTTTTTAGCCCTAACCGCCCTTTAAGAGGCGGTTCCCTTTGTGCTGACCGCCCCATTTTGGGCGGTTTAGTTGTTCTTGACCGCCTATATTTGGGCGGTTCTGGTGTGTCTTGACCGCCTCAATTTCGGGCGGTTGCCTCATGTCTTGACCGCCTAAACTTTGGGCGGTTGCCCACAGAGAAGACCGCCTAAACTTTGGGCGGTTGCCCACAGAGAAGACCGCCTCAATTGAAGGCGGTTGCATGCATGCAGTACGTGCATGTCGCGTGCTTCTCGCTGGCTCTGTTCGACTGGCTCTATATTCTTCGTTTGGGCTCCGTTTTCTGAGCCGTTTGCGTCTATGTGTTCGTCTCTTTATCTACTTTACTCCCAGCTTGGTTTTCCTCATGTTTGAACAATAATTTTGTGAGATAAATAATAAAACATAAACTAGAGGAAAATTAACCGAAGTGGAGAAATGAGCAAGAAAAGTGCTAATATAATATGTGAAATACACCTATAAATCATGCTCATTTGGACACTTATCAGGAAGGTCACAGGGAGTACGAATGGTTTTCCAATCCAGGAAGCCAAGTTTACAAGGGAGCTAAAAGTTCACAGAGAACACCAGCTATGGAAGCGGGCGGACCCAGAGGAGGTCAAGCGCTGCAGACTAATACCTATACTAGAGGACCGGCAGGACAGCCATCCTCATCCGGGATTCGGAAAGGAAAGGAGATAGTTCCATGAAGAAATACCCTGTACACAGTGGGAACTTCAGGCGCTGAGGCGAGCGCTCAGCGTGAAACCGGTAAGCCTAGAACTTAAACCTAATGCATGATGCATAATTGTGTGTTTATATTTATCAGTCGATGAGACTTGTATGTGTTAGTAAGTATCAAAATTTAGAGAGACCTAACTTTGGAAACCTCTCACCTAATGGGATACTTCCATATTTATTTTCCCTTACCTATGAGACCGAAATCACCTGAGCCTATGAGCGAAGGTCAGGAATATCCGGAGGCATAATGCCAAGTAATTTGACCCGGTATGATTCTACTCAAGAAATACTTGTCTATAAATGAACAATAACTATTATAATAGAATGTAGAACTTGGGGATAAGCCTTGGAGGATTTTATATACCAGGATATGAGAGTGGATCAAAACTTAAAATTATATATGATATGGGTAAGGATTGGAATCCACAGGCTAAGTTATATAGCGAAGAAAGAAAGGTAAATGGAGCACAAGCTCCTAGGATACCAGTTGAATCATTCTCCATAGGAGATGACATTGAGTTTTTATAAAGTGATTAGAAAATGATGGATAAGGCGAACAAATTATTTGGGAAGTCAGGAGACACATTGATATATAGTGGAGAATCAAGATTAGTGTACCATAGGATTAAGAGTATTAAAAGTATTAAACCGAGATTAACCTTGGGTACAGTGTGCGAGTTAGTACTGTGAGGATAGTAAGTTAGTTTTGCTTGATCCGCCGAAGGGCGTTATCAATTGTCTAAACTTACAATAACTACAAAATATGACCTGCCTAAGTGGCGAGCAGACGTCATGGAAAGGAATACATTAGTTAATATAAAATACTTAAGACTACATGAATTATCAAAAGGGCTTGTTAGAGACCTATACGTAAAGAATAAACACTGAGATTTTATGGGATACCCAGGCACCGAGCTTACCGCTCAGTGCGAGACTGGAAAATTTTACAATCCCTTATTAACTCCGAGAGAAAATAGTGCAAAACCTTGAAAGATGACAATAGAGAAACAGGGTCTCAGTATATAACTAAACATCCATCATGGATAAGTACGAGTTTTAAAATACCTGAACACATACCAAGGGTCTCAGCCAGTATCAATATAGTGACTGTGCTGGACTCCTAATTAACAAAAGGGGAGGGAACAAATTTTGAATATATATTTTCCGGAGTCGGGAGAACTACCTAATTAGCAGTACAAAATGCTACGTATATACATATAAATTGAGGTTGTCAACCTAAAACGTTGAGGAGTATTAATACATTTCAGAGGGCTAAGTACCATTAAATATACCTACCCTATTTTGAGGCTATCATCCTACACTATCCTTTAGGGTTCTATACGAGCATATGTCTTCTATGACAGCTCAAGTAATGAATGCAAAAAAAAGAGATCGCAATAAATCAAATAGGGTTAACCTCATATGTAATATAAATTTTTAACATGAACATAGTAACGAATAACTCTCCGTAACACTTGCAAGAAGGCAGTATAAGTTATATAAGAGTTTGAATCAAGATATACACAAAAAATGAGTGTAAATTAGATTTAAAAGTAGGGAAACATACCCCTTGGCTTGTAACAATTACTTTACACGTAAAAATGTCCTAACATATACTAAATCCTGTGATTCTAAATCTTCTATTTGTTACACCTAATCGACCTATTTTGGAAGCCATTGAGCTTGTGGATTAACCACGTTTCTAAGTGATAAAAACAAACAATAGGCTTGATTGTCCTATTACCCAACTGTAGGATTCAAAATGGAAACCCTTGGTTAAGAAGGTACTAATATTAAGAGATACTTAACCTAGCTTGAACATATGGTTCACCTGATTTATGGATTTTAGATGGAGTAAGAGAAAGCCAAGCTTTAAATCGGAGGAAATAGTACTTTGTGGAACTGTGATTGTGAAAGGAGTTATGAAAATTTTTTCTTGAAGTCTAGCTGTGACTGTCTTTACTCCAAGTGATGGTAATCAAAGTATACGCAATAATCAAGCCTGATAAGTGAAATATTAGATAAGCCTTTTTAAAGGGAAGAAAGTATTCTAAGGTATGCAAGTCCATGACGGGACTTATTACTTGTATGATGGATTTAAGAGTTGAATTGATTGATGAATATAATTATTAGACAGGATGAGCCTAGATGTGTTAATAAGAATTTACCTTTTTTTGCCAAGAGGAAAAACTAGCTTCCCCGCTTGATGATTTGATCAAAGGAACTTAGTCCCGGGGATTAAGGTTATACACCAGATTGAGTATAATTTATAGCAGTTATTGGAATAGTGGTATAAAGTCAGAGGAAAAAGGTACATATAGTAATCACCACGTCACAAAGTTTGATAAGATAAAATTTGGAAAATGAAAATTATGTGGTTGTTTTATATTTGACGTGGGAGGTCGAACTTGATCCTGGTCAGATCAAGGGAAAACCAAACACAAAATGGTGTGGAAGGATAGTTCAACACTAATGCTGACCCCGTCAGGGTTGGATGATTCCTGAGACTCCTTACAAGTGGTCACAAATATTTCTGTAATACGTAAGTATTTATTCTTAAATCAAATATAAAATTTGACTAATAGGTATATGAGAGGTAGAATGTGTAAATTAAGAGTTTAGTTATCCAGGTTACCCTAAGGAGATTAAATAGCTAAAACAACTCCGCACATGTCGGAAAAATGGTCAACTGTGAGAGAAATACTAACTATTATTATTCCATGAACTATGTTAATAAATTAAATATGAGATCAAGAGACAATTACTTATAATAAAAGTATTCTCAAACTAGCTTCTAAGTTATGGCCATATTGCCATCGGAAGGAAAAATCGACTTCAAGTCTTTCTTTAGGAATTCAAACCAAATATATTAAATAGGAACCTACCTATAAACATGGTAGAATATAAGAGTAGAAACATTATAATAATACTCACATGAGCTGATTCAAAACCGCAAGAACATGTTCAATTGTGAGGAAAGTGTACCTTGTTCGAAACCTTAGCAGGAACCCTAATGTGGTATACTTGATAAACAAACGATAATAATCGTGTACGTAATACCAACAATTGGTGAATAAATAATATCAGGAAAAAAAATTCTATAATATACATAAGATGCACGGCTCAACCGTAGCTCATACTTTACATTGAAAATGAAGGCCGTACATGACGACAGTAAACTCAAATACGAGAATCACAAGATGATGACCTAAAGATTTAAATAAGCCATGCGATAACATTGGCAGCATACAAGTTGGTAGATTACCTTCACACATACACAACGTATTGAAATATCAAAACATACTAACGCACTATGAAGCATGTCAAGGAATACATAGATTCTTGAGAGTTATACCTCGTAGGACATAAGTTATATACTGATGTCCGTAGGAGAGACCTCGAAGTCGCAGTAGGCGATCGAGTCTTCCTTAGAGTTTCACCTATGAAGGAAATTTTTAGACTTGGGCAGAATAGCAAACTTAGCCCGAAGCATGTAGGACCGTACCTTATTACGGAGCGAGTGGGCCCATTAGGTAACAGGTTAGATTTACCTGTTGAGCTTGGGAGAGTGCACAATGTATTCCACATTTCACAACTAAAGCAGTTTGTGCATCACCCATCACAAATTTTAGAGCCCGAGACACTCGAACTAGATCCTACACTTAGATATGAGGAGACCCCAATACGCGTTTTAGACTCCAAAACTAGGGAGACCAGGAACAAGACCATTGGAATGGTAAGGTTCTTTGGTCAAACCATGACATTGAGGAGGCGACATGGGCATTAGAGGACTCCATGCGTGACAAGTATACGTCACTTTCTTATAGTCTTGTGTATACTTGTGGGGTACGTGGGCGTAACCCTTTTTAGGGGGGTAGAGCACCACATGCGACTTGCATATCTGCAGTTTATATTGGTTTTGTGTATGGTTATTTGTGTTATGTGACTTGCATATCTGTAGTCTATATTGGCTTTGTGTATGGTTATTTGTGTTTGATTGTTGCGCATGTGTGCAATTGGTTGAATGGTTGTTGATATGTCCTATGTGACAATGGTTGGTTATCAATGATATGTCCTGTGAGACACTTGTATTATTATGGTTGTGTTCTATGCAACACTTCAATGTTTATGAAGCACTTAATTACTTTACAGTATATTTATATTTATTCCTACAATCACACAAGAGATTCACTGCCAAGGGTTTACGCCTCTGCACTCTAATAGGAAGGATTTGGTATTGCACTTATGCAGTGATGACCGAGTGGGATAGCTAGGAAGTTGGAACACGCATTGTTTTACAGTATTTATCAGGTTATTATGCGGTGATATATTTATCACGAATAAAGAATATCTGGTTATAGGAATTATATACACTTAGAGTAATGATGGAATATAGAGATGTCAAACAATATTGACACCCACAGGGAATAGATAAGAGGAACTTGATTCCATAGGATGAACAGATATAAGTTATGACTTCGGGACGAAGTCCTTTTAAGGGGGGTAGACTGAAATACCCCTAACAATTAAATAATTAAATATAAGTAAATAAATATTATTTTTGGAATTATAAATATTATTTGGGGGAATATGAAACCCTAAGAAAGTATATAAACACTTGGGCGTTAAAAACACACCTAAACTCCTTAAGGTCAAAAACGTGCATTAAAGCCTGGCCTTAAGATAAACAAGTTATATAAGCTCTAAAACTCATATAAAGTTAACCAAGGGTCATTTTATGACCTTTAAAACACAAGTCCTCAGTTAGAACTGAGTAAAAATACAATATGCCCGGGAGTTTCCTTAAGGGCCTCTTAAGGCCCGAAAGTCCCGGAGATACTTTATTAAATAAATTAAAGCATTAAACTTCATTATAAATGTACCATAACACCTTAATAAACATTTAAGATGAAGTACTCACACTAAATTCTCAGTTAAACGCAAGGTGCTAGGAGATGCCTTATGAGGGCCCCATAAACCCTCGGGAATGCCCAGGAGGAGTGCCTAGGTGGCACGAACTCCTATAAAATAAATTATTAGAGTTCCTAACATCATTATTTAACATTCTAAAGAGAATGCATGAGCTACTTCCTCAAAAATAAACAAAGTGCTCGGACGAATTTCTTAACGCTCCTTTTTGCCCAGTTAGCCCGGGAGTTGTGTTCTGAGTGGTTATAACCCCATATAACTCAATTTAACACCTTAACATATTATTATTGACTATAAACAATGTAAATAAACACTTGGAACTCATAGCGACTAATTAATTCCCAGAAAAATCCTTAAAGCACAAAAATGCACCTTCGGGTGTCACGAAAATGCGTTTTACGCAATTGCCTTGAACTTTTTGAGGAGCTGCGAGTTGATAATCTTAAAATAGGATAAAATGACCATCTAAATCAATTAATGGCAGTACTAATTCATAGTAAAAACATGGGGGATTTTTGAGACAAAAAGATACCTAAAATCAGCATTTTTACCTTAAAACTTTCATCTTTTACCATCATATAAATGTACCAATTAAATGCTGGAACCTATTACACAAATTAGTATGGTCTTAGTACAATATAGTGTAACAAAAACCAAATCAAAAATCTGTCCCAATTACTCACCATGTGGGGCGTCATTTTATGCCTATATTGGCTAGTTAGTTTATAAATCATGTCTAGTAAATGGTGAATCAACTTATCTTGTATTATATGCTAAGGTGGCAAATGATTTGAGTCAAATGGGAGCCTCACAATCGTATAACCTGCAAGAAGACAACAAAGGAAGATTAGTATATGACAAGATATGCAAAGCAAATAATTACAACAATAAGAATCTACTTTTGCAAGTTTTATAAGAATCAAACAAAACACCATGTTACACTTCATGTGCTGCACGGTTTTGATAAGGAAAAGAAGGGGCTAAGTGCTGTATAATTGCCAATTGATTAACCTAATAAAACATATACCTAACTTATATAATGACCTTGTCTACTATTAATAACAATTCAATTAGCCTTTATACTGCACTTAGCCATAAGGCTACAATCAATTGAAGCCTCCCATTTCATTGATGCCGATCAGACCTGCAAGAAGAAGACAAGGTTAGTGGTGTTTATCAACTTAGTAAATAAAAAAGAAGACAACAATTAACTTAGGAAAAATGCTAGATTATTAAATCTACCTAACTTACATTTGTCCTATAGTTTCAAGTGGCCAACCAAGCTTCATTATCTCCCTTATCACCAGCCGAATACAACCACTTATGGAGTTCATTTATTTAGCTAATAATTCATGAATAAACTAAGTACAAAGACTAGTCAAATTAGGATTTAATTAAGCAAAAGAAGAATCATTTCAATTACCTTCTTCTAAATACCAATGTAGAGCTTCATTTCTCCTTTGCCTTCACCTTGGCCGATGGTAAGCTATTCTCCCTTCTCTTTTCTTCTTCCACTGTTAGCAAATTCCTTAGAGCTCTAAGCTCCATTAATGGTGAATTAAATCCTAACACCATTTCTATGTAAATTCCTAGTTAAATCTACTAAGTCTTGAAGGAAGAAATCATCCTAGCAAACCTACAAGAAATCGCCAAGCATATATGCTCCAAGGAGGTTCCTAAATTCAACAACAACACAAGAAACAACAAGATCAAGTTAAGGTATATTTTCATGTTGAAAATCTTAAGAAAATTCCTTAGGTAATTTTCGAAAATATAAGAACTTCTAAATCTATATTCTCTTCAATATTTCATGAAGGAAACTTGGATCTACAATCATCACAAGGTGTATAAAAAATACCTTGATAAATTCCTAAGGTAAACTCTTGTAAAACAACTCTAAATATTATTTATAAATCTTGATCTCCTAAATATATTTAAGGAGCCGAAAATTCTTCATCAAGATAGCATTTGGGAGAGCTTGGAATTCAAGGAGAAATCAAGTACAAGAAGTGTCTTGATTTAAGGAGTAAGTATATATAATTAAGGTTTATTAAGTTTAAGCTTGATTTAAGCTTCAAACTTTGGTATAAAAATTATGTATAACCATTACATAAATTAAGGCCGAAAACATTGGATTAAGATGTCAAGGAAATAATTTATAACATATAAGGTAAGATTATTATCTTAAGGTATAAATTTGTGTCACATAAATTAATTATGATACATAAATGGTCATGACAAGGGCAAGAATATGACGAAGGCAAGAGGGTCAAAGCGGTCCAGGCCACAGATCCCGATCCGGACCCCGGGCCCCCTTCAGGACCTTGTTCGGGCTCCAGTTTGGGCACCAAATATCATTCCGGCCCGCATTCTATAATCGGGTCCCGTATTCCGGCTCCGCACTCTATGACCGGGACCCATGTTCCGGCCCTATACTCCATGACCGGATCCCGCACCCTACACTTTGAGGCCGGAAGGCTTTATAAGGAAAGAAGTGCCAAAACTAGAAGGGTGGCTCCAATGAAGTAATACCACATGTATAAGAATTAAGAGATAGGCCTCACTCTCGAAAGTCTATAAATAGAGATGGGAGGCTTATTTGTAAAGGGACACATTATTAGAAGAGAGAGAAAATACTAGAAAGCTCTCTAAAGATGTAATACCAAAGAAGGGAATAAAGATATTGTCTAGAAGTGGATGTAGGCCAGATTATTGGCCGAACCACTATAACTCTCGTTGTTTCATTAGTTTATGGATTGGAGGAACCAAATTATGTATTTGCAGGTCAAACCAAATTATCTAGGGATTATTTGTTCTATTTTAAGTTTATAATCATTCTAAGCCATTAGCATAATTTTTAGAAGTGTTATATGGCTTATATACATTTATATGTATTTATTATAAGGTTTAAATCAAGTTTTAAAACCATATGGTAAAATTAAATCAAGGCCGAGAATGATATGTACTATTTGGGTAATTTTTGAAATATATAAGTATATTAACTTATATTATAAATTTTGGGTGTATTAAAAATAGCTACAAGTATTTAAATGGCTAATTTATAAGGTTATGTGGCTAAAATGTAAATTAAAGTGCATAAAATATAAAATGGGGTTTAGCCGGAGGCAAGCTTGATTTTCAGTATTAGTACAGAAATAATAAATACAGTAAAATAAAGTTAAAGGATGGATGTAAAAAGGTATCCTAGGATAGCGGGGGAATTTCCTAAATTACTTAAACAATTTTATAATCCTGTCTCAAATATTTATTGTCTATTAGAGTTAATAATTGTCAGTTACGAACTCCTATTAATAGCCTTAGTATTTTCCTGCTCAATCCGGAGTGTAAATACCAAGATTAATTCCTTTGTGGTACTTTGACTATCTCAAAATCATATATTGATAGCTACCAAATAAATGCAGTATTTTGTCAGAATAAGCATTTAACAATATTTGCTGAAAGGAATTTAAACAAGTTTAATAAGTGAAACAGGTGATAAATATTTATTTAAGTACAGACAATAATTATAATCCTAATTTGCTCTTATTTGTCTGTTAAGAATTTATCTTGTGACCTTTCTAAATCATAGATAAGGACAACTCTTAATTAAATCAATAGACTTTTTACAATCAGAAAAAGTCTAAAATCATTAATTAGCTTTAAGCGAGAATTCTTTTTATAACAGCGATGGATTTTATCTGCTAATCAAGGAGAATAATATCTAACGTTTATCTCTCTTTGTGGTCTATTCTCAGATTTACAAAATCATTGAAATAAGAGAAACCTTAAATGCATAAAAATGATCAGTTATTAAGCATTTAATAATTTAGAGAGACAAAACAAATATTTATAAGCAAACTTGGTATTAATAATAAGTCTGGATTATTTAAGAACAAACCCACATCCTAGGATACGAATAAAATCACTCAGACATTAACAGTAATAAAAAGGAAACAGAAATAGCCATTAATTTGGAGACTGTCGGCGGAGACTGGACTGCGATTCGCTTCTGCTCCAGCTCCCTTTTCTTCTGTTCTTTTTATCGTGTTTCTGCTTCGTGGTGAAATGTAGAATTAAACTAAAATGGAGAAGTGGAGGATTAGAGGATGGAATGGAACGTAGGTGTGGAAACTGTGGTCTAATAATAACAATAACACTAACGACTAACAATTTGGATTCGGAGGAAGGGAGTTTTTTCATTTGCAGAAGGGGCGTCGTTATATAGAGGCAGAGGAGAAGAAGCTCCGTACGATTTTGATTAACTGTTGATTCATTGATTGCGCAGGGGACAGGGAGCTGCACGCGTGAGAGATTAATGGTAGGCGGTGCGGGAGTAGATAGATAAATCGATTCAAGTTGCAGAAGACGACTGCGCGAAGAAGAAAACTAGTCCGTTGGTTTTTTTAGCCCTAACCGCCTCTTTAAGAGGCGGTTCCCTTTGTGCTGACCGCCCCATTTTGGGCGGTTTAGTTGTTCTTGACCGCCTATATTTGGGCGGTTCTGGTGTGTCTTGACCGCCTCAATTTCGGGCGGTTGCCTCATGTCTTGACCGCCTAAACTTTGGGCGGTTGCCCACAGAGAAGACCGCCTAAACTTTGGGCGGTTGCCCACAGAGAAGACCGCCTCAATTGAAGGGTTGCATGCATGCAGTACGTGCATGTCGCGTGCTTCTCGCTGGCTCTGTTCGACTGGCTCTATATTCTTCGTTTGGGCTCCGTTTTCTGAGCCGTTTGCGTCTATGTGTTCGTCTCTTTATCTACTTTACTCCCAGCTTGGTTTTCCTCATGTTTGAACAATAATTTTGTGAGATAAATAATAAAACATAAACTAGAGGAAAATTAACCGAAGTGGAGAAATGAGCAAGAAAAGTGCTAATATAATATGTGAAATACACTATAAATCATGCTCATTTGGACACTTATCAGGAAGGTCACAGGGAGTACGAATGGTTTTCCAATCCAGGAAGCCAAGTTTACAAGGGAGCTAAAAGTTCACAGAGAACACCAGCTATGGAAGCGGGCGGACCCAGAGGAGGTCAAGCGCGCTGCAGACTAATACCTATACTAGAGGACCGGCAGGACAGCCATCCTCATCCGGGATTCGGAAAGGAAAGGAGATAGTTCCATGAAGAAATACCCTGTACACAGTGGGAACTTCAGGCGCTGAGGCGAGCGCTCAGCGTGAAACCGGTAAGCCTAGAACTTAAACCTAATGCATGATGCATAATTGTGTGTTATATTTATCAGTCGATGAGACTTGTATGTGTTAGTAAGTATCAAAATTTAGAGAGACCTAACTTTGGAAACCTCTCACCTAATGGGATACTTCCATATTTATTTTCCCTTACCTATGAGACCGAAATCACCTGAGCCTATGAGCGAAGGTCAGGAATATCCGGAGGCATAATGCCAAGTAATTTGACCCGGTATGATTCTACTCAAGAAATACTTGTCTATAAATGAACAATAACTATTATAATAGAATGTAGAACTTGGGGATAAGCCTTGGAGGATTTTATATACCAGGATATGAGAGTGGATCAAAACTTAAAATTATATATGATATGGGTAAGGATTGGAATCCACAGGCTAAGTTATATAGCGAAGAAGAAAGAAAGGTAAATGGAGCACAAGCTCCTAGGATACCAGTTGAATCATTCTCCATAGGAGATGACATTGAGTTTTTATAAAGTGATTAGAAAATGATGGATAAGGCGAACAAATTATTTGGGAAGTCAGGAGACACATTGATATATAGTGGAGAATCAAGATTAGTGTACCATAGGATTAAGAGTATTAAAAGTATTAAACCGAGATTAACCTTGGGTACAGTGTGCGAGTTAGTACTGTGAGGATAGTAAGTTAGTTTTGCTTGATCCGCCGAAGGGCGTTATCAATTGTCTAAACTTACAATAACTACAAAATATGACCTGCCTAAGTGGCGAGCAGACGTCATGGAAAGGAATACATTAGTTAATATAAAATACTTAAGACTACATGAATTATCAAAAGGGCTTGTTAGAGACCTATACGTAAAGAATAAACACTGAGATTTTATGGGATACCCAGGCACCGAGCTTACCGCTCAGTGCGAGACTGGAAAATTTTACAATCCCTTATTAACTCCGAGAGAAAATAGTGCAAAACCTTGAAAGATGACAATAGAGAAACAGGGTCTCAGTATATATAACTAAACATCCATCATGGATAAGTACGAGTTTTAAAATACCTGAACACATACCAAGGGTCTCAGCCAGTATCAATATAGTGACTGTGCTGGACTCCTAATTAACAAAAGGGGAGGGAACAAATTTTGAATATATATTTCCGGAGTCGGGAGAACTACCTAATTAGCAGTACAAAATGCTACGTATATACATATAAATTGAGGTTGTCAACCTAAAACGTTGAGGAGTATTAATACATTTCAGAGGGCTAAGTACCATTAAATATACCTACCCTATTTTGAGGCTATCATCCTACACTATCCTTTAGGGTTCTATACGAGCATATGTCTTCTATGACAGCTCAAGTAATGAATGCAAAAAAAAGAGATCGCAATAAATCAAATAGGGTTAACCTCATATGTAATATAAATTTTTAACATGAACATAGTAACGAATAACTCTCCGTAACACTTGCAAGAAGGCAGTATAAGTATATAAGAGTTTGAATCAAGATATACACAAAAAAATGAGTGTAAATTAGATTTAAAAGTAGGGAAACATACCCCTTGGCTTGTAACAATTACTTTACACGTAAAAATGTCCTAACATTATATACTAAATCCTGTGATTCTAAATCTTCTATTTGTTACACCTAATCGACCTATTTTGGAAGCCATTGAGCTTGTGGATTAACCACGTTTCTAAGTGATAAAAACAAACAATAGGCTTGATTGTCCTATTACCCAACTGTAGGATTCAAAATGGAAACCCTTGGTTAAGAAGGTACTAATATTAAGAGATACTTAACCTAGCTTGAACATATGGTTCACCTGATTTATGGATTTTAGATGGAGTAAGAGAAAGCCAAGCTTTAAATCGGAGAGAAATAGTACTTGTGGAACTGTGATTGTGAAAGGAGTTATGAAAATTTTTTCTTGAAGTCTAGCTGTGACTGTCTTTACTCCAAGTGATGGTAATCAAAGTATACGCAATAATCAAGCCTGATAAGTGAAATATTAGATAAGCCTTTTTAAAGGGAAGAAAGTATTCTAAGGTATGCAAGTCCATGACGGGACTTATTACTTGTATGATGGATTTAAGAGTTGAATTGATTGATGAATATAATTATTAGACAGGATGAGCCTAGATGTGTTAATAAGAATTTACCTTTTTTTGCCAAGAGGAAAAACTAGCTTCCCCGCTTGATGATTTGATCAAAGGAACTTAGTCCCGGGGATTAAGGTTATACACCAGATTGAGTATAATTTATAGCAGTTATTGGAATAGTGGTATAAAGTCAGAGGAAAAAGGTACATATAGTAATCACCACGTCACAAAGTTTGATAAGATAAAATTTGGAAAATGAAAATTATGTGGTTGTTTTATATTTGACGTGGGAGGTCGAACTTGATCCTGGTCAGATCAAGGGAAAACCAAACACAAAATGGTGTGGAAGGATAGTTCAACACTAATGCTGACCCCGTCAGGGTTGGATGATTCCTGAGACTCCTTACAAGTGGTCACAAATATTTCTGTAATACGTAAGTATTTATTCTTAAATCAAATATAAAATTTGACTAATAGGTATATGAGAGGTAGAATGTGTAAATTAAGAGTTTAGTTATCCAGGTTACCCTAAGGAGATTAAATAGCTAAAACAACTCCGCACATGTCGGAAAAATGGTCAACTGTGAGAGAAATACTAACTATTATTATTCCATGAACTATGTTAATAAATTAAATATGAGATCAAGAGACAATTACTTATAATAAAAGTATTCTCAAACTAGCTTCTAAGTTATGGCCATATTGCCATCGGAAGGAAAAATCGACTTCAAGTCTTTCTTTAGGAATTCAAACCAAATATATTAAATAGGAACCTACCTATAAACATGGTAGAATATAAGAGTAGAAACATTAATAATACTCACATGAGCTGATTCAAAACCGCAAGAACATGTTCAATTGTGAGGAAAGTGTACCTTGTTCGAAACCTTAGCAGGAACCCTAATGTGGTATACTTGATAAACAAACGATAATAATCGTGTACGTAATACCAACAATTGGTGAATAAATAATATCAGGAAAAAAAATTCTATAATATACATAAGATGCACGGCTCAACCGTAGCTCATACTTTACATTGAAAATGAAGGCCGTACATGACGACAGTAAACTCAAATACGAGAATCACAAGATGATGACCTAAAGATTTAAATAAGCCATGCGATAACATTGGCAGCATACAAGTTGGTAGATTACCTTCACACATACACAACGTATTGAAATATCAAAACATACTAACGCACTATGAAGCATGTCAAGGAATACATAGATTCTTGAGAGTTATACCTCGTAGGACATAAGTTATATACTGATGTCCGTAGGAGAGACCTCGAAGTCGCAGTAGGCGATCGAGTCTTCCTTAGAGTTTCACCTATGAAGGAAATTTTTAGACTTGGGCAGAATAGCAAACTTAGCCCGAAGCATGTAGGACCGTACCTTATTACGGAGCGAGTGGGCCCATTAGGTAACAGGTTAGATTTACCTGTTGAGCTTGGGAGAGTGCACAATGTATTCCACATTTCACAACTAAAGCAGTTTGTGCATCACCCATCACAAATTTTAGAGCCCGAGACACTCGAACTAGATCCTACACTTAGATATGAGGAGACCCCAATACGCGTTTTAGACTCCAAAACTAGGGAGACCAGGAACAAGACCATTGGAATGGTTAAGGTTCTTTGGTCAAACCATGACATTGAGGAGGCGACATGGGCATTAGAGGACTCCATGCGTGACAAGTATACGTCACTTTCTTATAGTCTTGTGTATACTTGTGGGGTACGTGGGCGTAACCCTTTTTAGGGGGGTAGAGCACCACATGCGACTTGCATATCTGCAGTTTATATTGGTTTTGTGTATGGTTATTTGTGTTATGTGACTTGCATATCTGTAGTCTATATTGGCTTTGTGTATGGTTATTTGTGTTTGATTGTTGCGCATGTGTGCAATTGGTTGAATGGTTGTTGATATGTCCTATGTGACAATGGTTGGTTATCAATGATATGTCCTGTGAGACACTTGTATTATTATGGTTGTGTTCTATGCAACACTTCAATTTATGAAGCACTTAATTACTTTACAGTATATTTATATTTATTCCTACAATCACACAAGAGATTCACTGCCAAGGGTTTACGCCTCTGCACTCTATAGGACTGAGGATTTGGTATTGCACTTATGCAGTGATGACCGAGTGGGATAGCTAGGAAGTTGGAACACGCATTGTTTTACAGTATTTATCAGGTTATTATGCGGTGATATATTATTATCACGAATAAAGAATATCTGGTTATAGGAATTATATACACTTAGAGTAATGATGGAATATAGAGATGTCAATACAATATTGACACCCACAGGGAATAGATAAGAGGAACTTGATTCCATAGGATGAACAGATATAAGTTATGACTTCGGGACGAAGTCCTTTTAAGGGGGGTAGACTGAAATACCCCTAACAATTAAATAATTAAATATAAGTAAATAAATATTATTTTTGGAATTATAAATATTATTTGGGGGAATATGAAACCCTAAGAAAGTATATAAACACTTGGGCGTTAAAAACACACCTAAACTCCTTAAGGTCAAAAACGTGCATTAAAGCCTGGCCTTAAGATAAACAAGTTATATAAGCTCTAAAACTCATATAAAGTTAACCAAGGGTCATTTTATGACCTTTAAAACACAAGTCCTCAGTTAGAACGAGTAGTAAAAATACAATATGCCCGGGAGTTTCCTTAAGGGCCTCTTAAGGCCCGAAAGTCCCGGAGATACTTTATTAAATAAATTAAAGCATTAAACTTCATTATAAATGTACCATAACACCTTAATAAACATTTAAGATGAAGTACTCACACTAAATTCTCAGTTAAACGCAAGGTGCTAGGAGATGCCTTATGAGGGCCCCATAAACCCTCGGGAATGCCCAGGAGGAGTGCCTAGGTGGCACGAACTCCTATAAAATAAATTATTAGAGTTCCTAACATCATTATTTAACATATAAAGAGAATGCATGAGCTACTTCCTCAAAAATAAACAAAGTGCTCGGACGAATTTCTTAACGCTCCTTTTTGCCCAGTTAGCCCGGGAGTTGTGTTCTGAGTGGTTATAACCCCATATAACTCAATTTAACACCTTAACATATTATTATTGACTATAAACAATGTAAATAAACACTTGGAACTCATAGCGACTAATTAATTCCCAGAAAAATCCTTAAAGCACAAAAATGCACCTTCGGGTGTCACGAAAATGCGTTTTACGCAATTGCCTTGAACTTTTTGAGGAGCTGCGAGTTGATAATCTTAAAATAGGATAAAATGACCATCTAAATCAATTAATGGCAGTACTAATTTCATAGTAAAAACAGGGGGGATTTTTGAGAAAAAAGATACCTAAAATCAGCATTTTTACCTTAAAACTTTCATCTTTTACCATCATATAAATGTACCAATTAAATGCTGGAACCTATTACACAAATTAGTATGGTCTTAGTACAATATAGTGTAACAAAAACCAAATCAAAAAATCTGTCCCAATTACTCACCATGTGGGGCGTCATTTTATCCTATATTGGCTAGTTAGTTTTAAATCATGTCTAGTAAATGGGTGAATCAACTTTCTTGTTTATATGCTAGGTGGCAAATGATTTGAGTCCAAATGGGAGCCTCACAATCGTATAACCTGCAAGAAGCACAGAAGATTAGTATGACAAGATATCAAAGCAAATAATTACAACAATAAGATCTACTTTTGCAAGTTTTATCAGAATCAAACAACACCATGTACACTTCATGTGCTGCACGGTTTTGATAAGGAAAAGAAGGGGCTAATTGCTGTTATAATTGCCAATTGGATTAACCTAATAAACATATACCTAACTTATATAATGACCTTGTCTACTATTAATAACAATTCAATTAGCCTTTATACTGCACTTAGCCTAAGGCTACAATCAATTGAAGCCTCCCCTTCATTGATGCCGATCAGACCTGCAGAGAGAAGACAGGTTAGTGGTGTTTATCAACTTATAAATAAAAAAGACAACAATAACTTAGGAAAAATGCTAGATTATTAAATCTACCTAACTTCATCGCTTTGTCCATATATGTTTCAAGTGGCCAACCACAAGCTTCATTATCTCCCTTATCACCAGCCGAATACAACCACTTATGGAGTTCATTTATTTAGCTAATAATTCATGAATAAACTAAGTACAAGACTAGTCAAATTAGGATTTAATTAAGCAAGAAGAATCATTCATTACCTTCTTCTAAATACCAATGTAGAGCTCATTTCTCCTTTGCCTTCACCTTGGCCGATGGTAAGCTTATTGCCTTCCCTTCTCTCTTTTCTTCTCCACTGTTAGCAAATTCCATTAGAGCTCTAAGCTCCATTAATGGTGAATTAATCCTAACACCATTTCTATGTAAATTCCTAGTTAATCTACTAAGTCTGAAGGAAGAAATCATCCTAGCAAACCTACAGAAATCGCCAAGCAATATATGCTCCAAGGAGGTTTCCTAAATCAACAACAACACAAGAAACAACAAGATCAGTTTAAGTATATTTTCATGTGAAAATCTTAAGAAAATTTCCTTAGGTAATTTTCGAAAATATAAGAACTTCTAAATCTATATTCTCTTCAATATTTCATGAAGGAAACTTGGATCTACAATCATCACAAGGTGTATAAAAAATACCTTGATAAATTCCTAAGGTAACTCTTGTAAACAACTCTAAATATTATTTATAAATCTTGATCTCCTAAATATATTTAAGGAGCCACAAAAATTCTTCATCAAGATAGCATTTGGGAGAGCTTGGAATTCAAGGAGAAATCAAGTACAAGAAGTGTCTTGATTTAAGGAGTAAGTATATATTAATTAAGGTTTATTAAGTTTAAGCTTGATTTAAGCTTCAAACTTTGGTATAAAAATTATGTATAACCATTACATAAATTAAGCCGAAAACATTGGATTAAGATGTCAAGGAAATAATTTATAACATATAAGGTAAGATTATTATCTTAAGGTATAAATTTTGTGTCACATAAATTAATTATGATACATAAATGGTCATGACAAGGGCAAGAATATGACGAAAGGCAAGAGGGTTCCAAGCGTCCAGGCCACAGATCCCGATCCGGACCCCGGGCCCCCTTCAGGACCTTGTTCGGCTCCAGTTTGGGCACCAAATATCATTCCGGCCCATTCTATAATCGGGTCCCGTTATTCCGGCTCCGCACTCTATGACCGGGAACCCATGTTCCGTCCCTATACTCCATGACCGGATCCCGCACACCTACCTTTAGGCCGGAAGGCTTTTAAGGAAAGAAGTGCCAAAACTAGAAGGGTGGCTCCAATGAATAATACCACATGTATAAGAATTAAGATAGGCCTCACTCTCGAAAGTCTATAAATAGAGATGGGAGGCTTATTTGTAAAGGGACACATTATTAGAAGAGAGAAATACTAGAAGCTCTCTAAAGATGTAATACCAAAGAAGGGAATAAAGATATTGTCTAGAAGTGGATGTAGGCCAGATTATTGGCCGAAACCACTATAACTCTTGTTGTTTCATTAGTTTATGGATTGGAGAACCAAATTATGTATTTGCAGGTCAAACCAAATTATCTAGGGATTATTTGTTCTATTTTAAGTTTATAATCATTCTAAGCCATTAGCATAATTTTTAGAAGTGTTATATGGCTTATATACATTTATATGTATTTATTATAAGTTTAAATCAAGTTTTAAAACCATATGGTAAATTAAATCAAGGCCGAAATGATATGTACTATTTGGGTAATTTTTGAAATATATAAGTATATTAACTTATATTATAAATTTTGGGTGTATTAAAAATAGCTACAAGTATTTAAATGGCTAATTTATAAGGTTATGTGGCTAAAATGTAAATTAAAGTGCATAAAATTAAAATGGGGTTTAGCCGGAGGCAAGCTTGATTTCAGTATTAGTACAGAAATAATAAATACAGTAAAATAAAGTAAAGGATGGATGTAAAAAGGTATCCTAGGATAGCGGGGGAATTTCCTAAATTACTTAAACAATTTTATAATCCTGTCTCAAATATTTATTGTCTATTAGAGTTAATAATTGTCAGTTACGAACTCCTATTAATAGCCTTAGTATTTTCCTGCTCAATCCGGAGTGTAAATACCAAGATTAATTCCTTTGTGGTACTTTGACTATCTCAAAATCATATATTGATAGCTACCAAATAAATGCAGTATTTTGTCAGAATAAGCATTTAACAATATTTGCTGAAAGGAATTAAACAAGTTTAATAAGTGAAACAGGTGATAAATATTTATTTAAGTACAGACAATAATTATAATCCTAATTTGCTCTTATTTGTCTGTTAAGAATTTATCTTGTGACCTTTCTAAATCATAGATAAGGACAACTCTTAATTAAATCAATAGACTTTTTACAATCAGAAAAAGTCTAAAATCATTAATTAGCTTTAAGCGAGAATTCTTTTTATAACAGCGATGGATTTTATCTGCTAATCAAGGAGAATAATATCTAACGTTTATCTCTCTTTGTGGTCTATTCTCAGATTTACAAAATCATTGAAATAAGAGAAACCTTAAATGCATAAAAATGATCAGTTATTAAGCATTTAATAATTTAGAGAGACAAAACAAATATTTATAAGCAAACTTGGTATTAATAATAAGTCTGGATTATTTAAGAACAAACCCCACATCCTAGGATACGAATAAAATCACTCAGACATTAACAGTAATAAAAAGGAAACAGAAATAGCCATTAATTTGGAGACTGTCGGCGGAGACTGGACTGCGATTCGCTTCTGCTCCAGCTCCCTTTTCTTCTGTTCTTTTTATCGTGTTTCTGCTTCGTGGTGAAATGTAGAATTAAACTAAAATGGAGAAGTGGAGGATTAGAGGATGGAATGGAACGTAGGTGTGGAAACTGTGGTCTAATAATAACAATACACTAACGACTAACAATTTGGATTCGGAGGAAGGGAGTTTTTTCATTTGCAGAAGGGGCGTCGGTTTTATAGAGGCAGAGGAGAAGAAGCTCCGTACGATTTTGATTAACTGTTGATTCATTGATTGCGCAGGGGACAGGGAGCTGCACGCGTGAGAGATTAATGGTAGGCGGTGGCGGAGTAGATAGATAAATCGATTCAAGTTGCAGAAGACGACTGCGCGAAGAAGAAAACTAGTCCGTTGGTTTTTTTAGCCCTAACCGCCTCTTTAAGAGGCGGTTCCCTTTGTGCTGACCGCCCCATTTTGGGCGGTTTAGTTGTTCTTGACCGCCTATATTTGGGCGGTTCTGGTGTGTCTTGACCGCCTCAATTTCGGGCGGTTGCCTCATGTCTTGACCGCCTAAACTTTGGGCGGTTGCCCACAGAGAAGACCGCCTAAACTTTGGGCGGTTGCCCACAGAGAAGACCGCCTCAATTGAAGGCGGTTGCATGCATGCAGTACGTGCATGTCGCGTGCTTCTCGCTGGCTCTGTTCGACTGGCTCTATATTCTTCGTTTGGGCTCCGTTTTCTGAGCCGTTTGCGTCTATGTGTTCGTCTCTTTATCTACTTTACTCCCAGCTTGGTTTTCCTCATGTTTGAACAATAATTTTGTGAGATAAATAATAAAACATAAACTAGAGGAAAATTAACCGAAGTGGAGAAATGAGCAAGAAAGTGCTAATATAATATGTGAAATACACCTATAAATCATGCTCATTTGGACACTTATCACACCCCCACACTTATCTTTTTGCTTGTCCTCAAGCAAAACCACGTACCCAAGTAGGGAATGCTCAATACTAACAAATATTATTATGAAGGGTAGGATAAACATGATCTTTTAAACTTATTGAGGAGTGTGAAAAATTAATGCTGGTGGCATAGGTGTGCTCAGGGTAAAAATAAAATATAGAGTTTCGGGGTATGGTCCAAGGTACTCAATGTTTCTTTTTAGGTGACTCTGAGAACTTTTACCATGGCCAACTTCTCTCAAGAATGGGCATTGAGGAGAAAACAAAAGGAAAATAGAATTAAGCATTTGTTTCACTTTTGCATACGAGATGAGAAGATAATATGTAGGCATCAAGCCCTTTGTTTTTAAGAACACTCAACTCTCTTTGTTGGTTACCAATGGTGTCTCGCAAGTCCCTTATTTTATTTTGTATTTTCTTTTTTTTAACAGAGAAATACCCCTTAGCAATCCCTAAGAGAGAAGACAGAAAGAAACCCTGAGCAATAAAATCCAACCATTTGCAGATTATTTGGTCACACCGCATATAGAATGCTCCTCAAAAGTAATCAAAATTTTAAAATTTGTACCATTTATCCTACAATTCATAACAATATTTATTCTTAAAGAGAACAACCCACATATAAAGGGTCCATAAATTTTGAATTGGACAAACGCATGATAAGGAGAGAGATTAAACATTTAAGCACAAAATGTCACCGAAAAGGGCACACTCCCCCACACTTAAATTGAACAATGTCCTCATTGTTCACCAGAAAAACAAGGGAAGGTTCAGAAGACCTTTTCGGTTAAGTAGACGAAACAGAGATAACACAGATCACAAATAATCATTTAAGCACATAAACGCTCCTCTGCAGTTTTTATTTAAATAAAAGCAAATTTAAAGAAACTGGTACTCCCCTGATTTTATTTTTGCTAGCGTTAATCAGCGTTCCCCCACACTTGAGCTTCAGCCTCAAGTAGCGTAGCTGGTTGCGGTGTCCACATGGGTTACCCTGCATAAGACACTAGAAGCAACCATACTAAAACGGGGTTAAAAGTTAGCAAAAATAAAATTTAAAGAGAACCTGAAAATTAAAACATAAAAGCAAAATAAATAAAAGTACACCCGGGTTGCCTCCCAGGAAGCTGCCTTCTTTAACGTCTTTGGCTAGACGCTTTGTCGTTATCCTGGATCAAAACAAAAGTTACCTCGGCATATAAAATAATAAAATTAATACTCCTCAAAATCTGGTGTTTGAGGAGGTACTGCCGGGAACGTAGTTCTAACAGAAGACCCGGTGGAAATAACTTTTCTTCCTCAAATTGGAGGATGTAAAAATCCTCCTCTTGTTGTTGAGGCTTATGGTAAGAACCTTGATAGGGATCTTCAGAGGGAAGTGGCTCCTTGAAATTTACTATAGCACTCTCTTCTGATGACTCGGAGGGAGGCGGCATCTCCTCCTTCTCAAGATTGAGGATGTATCCACCCTCATCTTCTGGGTAAAGCACGGTGAAGGAGGGAAAATAGTAGTTGATTTCAGAGGGAGGGGACTCCATGAAGTCCAAGGAGAAACTCTCTTCTGAGGGGTTGTCTCCATAATCAAGCTGATAGTGAATTGGTGATGGATTCTCTAATTCGAATAGGGGAGGAGGTGGAAAGTAGCTTAAGTCCTCAGCAGGTTGTTCTTCCTCGTGAACCACTGCATTCAGTTGTGGAACGGGTTGTTCCATGTGTTCTACCTGATCTAGCGTTCTTTGCCGGATCATTTCAATGGTTGAGGTAAAATTTGCCATCATTTCCCGTAAAATGGCGTTGTCTCTTTCTACTGCAACCATAGGACAATAGGAACTTTCATGGTCTCCGCCACACTCTTGGCAGACACTCCATTGACTGTAGTCCTCTGTGCTATAGGGGTAACCATACCAATTTCCTGCTTGATCGTAGTGACCATCCATCAGAATTAAGTACCTTTAAAAACAAACAAAAATTTATACACAAAAAGTGACAAATAACGAAAATAAAAAGGTCGTATCCACAGAGACTTCGCAACTGTCTAATTAATTATCCAGTTTAGTAAATGTACAAAAAGATAAATTAAAGTGCATAAAATATAAAATGGGGTTTAGCCGGAGGCAAGCTTGATTTTCAGTATTAGTACAGAAATAATAAATACAGTAAAATAAAGTTAAAGGATGGATGTAAAAAGGTATCCTAGGATAGCGGGGGAATTTCCTAAATTACTTAAACAATTTTATAATCCTGTCTCAAATATTTATTGTCTATTAGAGTTAATAATTGTCAGTTACGAACTCCTATTAATAGCCTTAGTATTTTCCTGCTCAATCCGGGTGTAAATACCAAGATTAATTCCTTTGTGGTACTTTGACTATCTCAAAATCATATATTGATAGCTACCAAATAAATGCAGTATTTTGTCAGAATAAGCATTTAACAATATTTGCTGAAAGGAATTTAAACAAGTTTAATAAGTGAAACAGGTGATAAATATTTATTTAAGTACAGACAATAATTATAATCCTAATTTGCTCTTATTTGTCTGTTAAGAATTTATCTTGTGACCTTTCTAAATCATAGATAAGGACAACTCTTAATTAAATCAATAGACTTTTTACAATCAGAAAAAGTCTAAAATCATTAATTAGCTTTAAGCGAGAATTCTTTTTATAACAGCGATGGATTTTATCTGCTAATCAAGGAGAATAATATCTAACGTTTATCTCTCTTTGTGGTCTATTCTCAGATTTACAAAATCATTGAAATAAGAGAAACCTTAAATGCATAAAAATGATCAGTTATTAAGCATTTAATAATTTAGAGAGACAAAACAAATATTTATAAGCAAACTTGGTATTAATAATAAGTCTGGATTATTTAAGAACAAACCCACATCCTAGGATACGAATAAAATCACTCAGACATTAACAGTAATAAAAAGGAAACAGAAATAGCCATTAATTTGGAGACTGTCGGCGGAGACTGGACTGCGATTCGCTTCTGCTCCAGCTCCCTTTTCTTCTGTTCTTTTTATCGTGTTTCTGCTTCGTGGTGAAATGTAGAATTAAACTAAAATGGAGAAGTGGAGGATTAGAGGATGGAATGGAACGTAGGTGTGGAAACTGTGGTCTAATAATAACAATAACACTAACGACTAACAATTTGGATTCGGAGGAAGGGAGTTTTTTCATTTGCAGAAGGGGCGTCGGTTTATATAGAGGCAGAGGAGAAGAAGCTCCGTACGATTTTGATTAACTGTTGATTCATTGATTGCGCAGGGGACAGGGAGCTGCACGCGTGAGAGATTAATGGTAGGCGGTGCGGGAGTAGATAGATAAATCGATTCAAGTTGCAGAAGACGACTGCGCGAAGAAGAAAACTAGTCCGTTGGTTTTTTTAGCCCTAACCGCCTCTTTAAGAGGCGGTTCCCTTTGTGCTGACCGCCCCATTTTGGGCGGTTTAGTTGTTCTTGACCGCCTATATTTGGGCGGTTCTGGTGTGTCTTGACCGCCTCAATTTCGGGCGGTTGCCTCATGTCTTGACCGCCTAAACTTTGGGCGGTTGCCCACAGAGAAGACCGCCTAAACTTTGGGCGGTTGCCCACAGAGAAGACCGCCTCAATTGAAGGCGGTTGCATGCATGCAGTACGTGCATGTCGCGTGCTTCTCGCTGGCTCTGTTCGACTGGCTCTATATTCTTCGTTTGGGCTCCGTTTTGAGCCGTTTGCGTCTATGTGTTCGTCTCTTTATCTACTTTACTCCCAGCTTGGTTTTCCTCATGTTTGAACAATAATTTTGTGAGATAAATAATAAAACATAAACTAGAGGAAAATTAACCGAAGTGGAGAAATGAGCAAGAAAAGTGCTAATATATATGTGAAATACACCTATAAATCATGCTCATTTGGACACTTATCAGGAAGGTCACAGGGAGTACGAATGGTTTTCCAATCCAGGAAGCCAAGTTTACAAGGGAGCTAAAAGTTCACAGAGAACACCAGCTATGGAAGCGGGCGGACCCAGAGGAGGTCAAGCGCTGCAGACTAATACCTATACTAGAGGACCGGCAGGACAGCCATCCTCATCCGGGATTCGGAAAGGAAAGGAGATAGTTCCATGAAGAAATACCCTGTACACAGTGGGAACTTCAGGCGCTGAGGCGAGCGCTCAGCGTGAAACCGGTAAGCCTAGAACTTAAACCTAATGCATGATGCATAATTGTGTGTTTATATTTATCAGTCGATGAGACTTGTATGTGTTAGTAAGTATCAAAATTTAGAGAGACCTAACTTTGGAAACCTCTCACCTAATGGGATACTTCCATATTTATTTTCCCTTACCTATGAGACCGAAATCACCTGAGCCTATGAGCGAAGGTCAGGAATATCCGGAGGCATAATGCCAAGTAATTTGACCCGGTATGATTCTACTCAAGAAATACTTGTCTATAAATGAACAATAACTATTATAATAGAATGTAGAACTTGGGGATAAGCCTTGGAGGATTTTATATACCAGGATATGAGAGTGGATCAAAACTTAAAATTATATATGATATGGGTAAGGATTGGAATCCACAGGCTAAGTTATATAGCGAAGAAAGAAAGGTAAATGGAGCACAAGCTCCTAGGATACCAGTTGAATCATTCTCCATAGGAGATGACATTGAGTTTTTATAAAGTGATTAGAAAATGATGGATAAGGCGAACAAATTATTTGGGAAGTCAGGAGACACATTGATATATAGTGGAGAATCAAGATTAGTGTACCATAGGATTAAGAGTATTAAAAGTATTAAACCGAGATTAACCTTGGGTACAGTGTGCGAGTTAGTACTGTGAGGAATAGTAAGTTAGTTTTGCTTGATCCGCCGAAGGGCGTTATCAATTGTCTAAACTTACAATAACTACAAAATATGACCTGCCTAAGTGGCGAGCAGACGTCATGGAAAGGAATACATTAGTTAATATAAAATACTTAAGACTACATGAATTATCAAAAGGGCTTGTTAGAGACCTATACGTAAAGAATAAACACTGAGATTTTATGGGATACCCAGGCACCGAGCTTACCGCTCAGTGCGAGACTGGAAAATTTTACAATCCCTTATTAACTCCGAGAGAAAATAGTGCAAAACCTTGAAAGATGACAATAGAGAAACAGGGTCTCAGTATATATAACTAAACATCCATCATGGATAAGTACGAGTTTTAAAATACCTGAACACATACCAAGGGTCTCAGCCAGTATCAATATAGTGACTGTGCTGGACTCCTAATTAACAAAAGGGGAGGGAACAAATTTTGAATATATATTTTCCGGAGTCGGGAGAACTACCTAATTAGCAGTACAAAATGCTACGTATATACATATAAATTGAGGTTGTCAACCTAAAACGTTGAGGAGTATTAATACATTTCAGAGGGCTAAGTACCATTAAATATACCTACCCTATTTTGAGGCTATCATCCTACACTATCCTTTAGGGTTCTATACGAGCATATGTCTTCTATGACAGCTCAAGTAATGAATGCAAAAAAAAGAGATCGCAATAAATCAAATAGGGTTAACCTCATATGTAATATAAATTTTTAACATGAACATAGTAACGAATAACTCTCCGTAACACTTGCAAGAAGGCAGTATAAGTTATATAAGAGTTTGAATCAAGATATACACAAAAAAATGAGTGTAAATTAGATTTAAAAGTAGGGAAACATACCCCTTGGCTTGTAACAATTACTTTACACGTAAAAATGTCCTAACATTATATACTAAATCCTGTGATTCTAAATCTTCTATTTGTTACACCTAATCGACCTATTTTGGAAGCCATTGAGCTTGTGGATTAACCACGTTTCTAAGTGATAAAAACAAACAATAGGCTTGATTGTCCTATTACCCAACTGTAGGATTCAAAATGGAAACCCTTGGTTAAGAAGGTACTAATATTAAGAGATACTTAACCTAGCTTGAACATATGGTTCACCTGATTTATGGATTTTAGATGGAGTAAGAGAAAGCCAAGCTTTAAATCGGAGGAAATAGTACTTTGTGGAACTGTGATTGTGAAAGGAGTTATGAAAATTTTTTCTTGAAGTCTAGCTGTGACTGTCTTTACTCCAAGTGATGGTAATCAAAGTATACGCAATAATCAAGCCTGATAAGTGAAATATTAGATAAGCCTTTTTAAAGGGAAGAAAGTATTCTAAGGTATGCAAGTCCATGACGGGACTTATTACTTGTATGATGGATTTAAGAGTTGAATTGATTGATGATATAATTATTAGACAGGATGAGCCTAGATGTGTTAATAAGAATTTACCTTTTTTTGCCAAGAGGAAAAACTAGCTTCCCCGCTTGATGATTTGATCAAAGGAACTTAGTCCCGGGGATTAAGGTTATACACCAGATTGAGTATAATTTATAGCAGTTATTGGAATAGTGGTATAAAGTCAGAGGAAAAAGGTACATATAGTAATCACCACGTCACAAAGTTTGATAAGATAAAATTTGGAAAATGAAAATTATGTGGTTGTTTTATATTTGACGTGGGAGGTCGAACTTGATCCTGGTCAGATCAAGGGAAAACCAAACACAAAATGGTGTGGAAGGATAGTTCAACACTAATGCTGACCCCGTCAGGGTTGGATGATTCCTGAGACTCCTTACAAGTGGTCACAAATATTTCTGTAATACGTAAGTATTTATTCTTAAATCAAATATAAAATTTGACTAATAGGTATATGAGAGGTAGAATGTGTAAATTAAGAGTTTAGTTATCCAGGTTACCCTAAGGAGATTAAATAGCTAAAACAACTCCGCACATGTCGGAAAAATGGTCAACTGTGAGAGAAATACTAACTATTATTATTCCATGAACTATGTTAATAAATTAAATATGAGATCAAGAGACAATTACTTATAATAAAAGTATTCTCAAACTAGCTTCTAAGTTATGGCCATATTGCCATCGGAAGGAAAAATCGACTTCAAGTCTTTCTTTAGGAATTCAAACCAAATATATTAAATAGGAACCTACCTATAAACATGGTAGAATATAAGAGTAGAAACATTATAATATACTCACATGAGCTGATTCAAAACCGCAAGAACATGTTCAATTGTGAGGAAAGTGTACCTTGTTCGAAACCTTAGCAGGAACCCTAATGTGGTATACTTGATAAACAAACGATAATAATCGTGTACGTAATACCAACAATTGGTGAATAAATAATATCAGGAAAAAAAATTCTATAATATACATAAGATGCACGGCTCAACCGTAGCTCATACTTTACATTGAAAATGAAGGCCGTACATGACGACAGTAAACTCAAATACGAGAATCACAAGATGATGACCTAAAGATTTAAATAAGCCATGCGATAACATTGGCAGCATACAAGTTGGTAGATTACCTTCACACATACACAACGTATTGAAATATCAAAACATACTAACGCACTATGAAGCATGTCAAGGAATACATAGATTCTTGAGAGTTATACCTCGTAGGACATAAGTTATATACTGATGTCCGTAGGAGAGACCTCGAAGTCGCAGTAGGCGATCGAGTCTTCCTTAGAGTTTCACCTATGAAGGAAATTTTAGACTTGGGCAGAATAGCAAACTTAGCCCGAAGCATGTAGGACCGTACCTTATTACGGAGCGAGTGGGCCCATTAGGTAACAGGTTAGATTTACCTGTTGAGCTTGGGAGAGTGCACAATGTATTCCACATTTCACAACTAAAGCAGTTTGTGCATCACCCATCACAAATTTTAGAGCCCGAGACACTCGAACTAGATCCTACACTTAGATATGAGGAGACCCCAATACGCGTTTTAGACTCCAAAACTAGGGAGACCAGGAACAAGACCATTGGAATGGTCAAGGTTCTTTGGTCAAACCATGACATTGAGGAGGCGACATGGGCATTAGAGGACTCCATGCGTGACAAGTATACGTCACTTTCTTATAGTCTTGTGTATACTTGTGGGGTACGTGGGCGTAACCCTTTTTAGGGGGGTAGAGCACCACATGCGACTTGCATATCTGCAGTTTATATTGGTTTTGTGTATGGTTATTTGTGTTATGTGACTTGCATATCTGTAGTCTATATTGGCTTTGTGTATGGTTATTTGTGTTTGATTGTTGCGCATGTGTGCAATTGGTTGAATGGTTGTTGATATGTCCTATGTGACAATGGTTGGTTATCAATGATATGTCCTGTGAGACACTTGTATATTATGGTTGTGTTCTATGCAACACTTCAATGTTTATGAAGCACTAATTACTTTACAGTATATTTATATTTATTCCTACAATCACACAAGAGATTCACTGCCAAGGGTTTACGCCTCTGCACTCTATAGGACTGAGGATTTGGTATTGCACTTATGCAGTGATGACCGAGTGGGATAGCTAGGAAGTTGGAACACGCATTGTTTTACAGTATTTATCAGGTTATTATGCGGTGATATATTATTATCACGAATAAGAATATCTGGTTATAGGAATTATATACACTTAGAGTAATGATGGAATATAGAGATGTCAATACAATATTGACACCCACAGGGAATAGATAAGAGGAACTTGATTCCATAGGATGAACAGATATAAGTTATGACTTCGGGACGAAGTCCTTTTAAGGGGGGTAGACTGAAATACCCCTAACAATTAAATAATTAAATATATAAATAAATATTATTTTTGGAATTATAAATATTATTGGGGGAATATGAAACCCTAAGAAAGTATATAACACTTGGGCGTTAAAAACACACCTAAACTCCTTAAGGTCAAAAACGTGCATAAAGCCTGGCCTTAAGATAAACAAGTTATAAGCTCTAAAACTCATATAAAGTTAACCAAGGGTCATTTTATGACCTTTAAAACACAAGTCCTCAGTTAGAACTGAGTAAAAATCAATATGCCCGGGAGTTTCCTTAAGGGCCTCTTAAGGCCCGAAAGTCCCGGAGATACTTTATTAAATAAATTAAAGCATTAAACTTCATTATAAATGTACCATAACACCTTAATAAACATTTAAGATGAAGTACTCACACTAAATTCTCAGTTAAACGCAAGGTGCTAGGAGATGCCTTATGAGGGCCCCATAAACCCTCGGGAATGCCCAGGAGGAGTGCCTAGGTGGCACGAACTCCTATAAAATAAATTATTAGAGTTCCAACATCATTATTTAACATTAAAAGAGAATGCATGAGCTACTTCCTCAAAATAACAAAGTGCTCGGACGAATTTCTTAACGCTCCTTTTTGCCCAGTTAGCCCGGGAGTTGTGTTCTGAGTGGTTATAACCCCATATAACTCAATTTAACACCTTAACATATTATTATTGACTATAAACAATGTAAATAAACACTTGGAACTCATAGCGACTAATTAATTCCCAGAAAAAATCCTTAAAGCACAAAAATGCACCTTCGGTGTCACGAAATGCGTTTTACGCAATTGCCTTGAACTTTTTGAGGAGCTGCGAGTTGATAATCTTAAAATAGGATAAAATGACCATCTAAATCAATTAATGGCAGTACTAATTCATAGTAAAAACAGGGGGATTTTTGAGACAAAAGATACCTAAAATCAGCATTTTTACCTTAAAACTTTCATCTTTTACCATCATATAAAGTACCAATTAAATGCTGGAACCTATTACACAAATTAGTATGGTCTTAGTACAATATGTAACAAAAACCAAATCAAAATCTGTCCCAATTACTCACCATGTGGGGCGTCATTTTATGCCTATATTGGCTAGTTAGTTTATAAATCATGTCTAGTAAATGGTGAATCAACTTATCTTGTATTATATGCTAAGGTGGCAAATGATTTGAGTCAAATGGGAGCCTCACAATCGTATAACCTGCAAGAAGACAACAAAGGAAGATTAGTATATGACAAGATATGCAAAGCAAATAATTACAACAATAAGAATCTACTTTTGCAAGTTTTATAAGAATCAAACAAAACACCATGTTACACTTCATGTGCTGCACGGTTTGATAAGGAAAAGAAGGGGCTAAGTGCTGTATAATTGCCAATTGATTAACCTAATAAACATATACCTAACTTATATACCTTGTCTACTATTTAACAATTCAATTAGCCTTTATACTGCACTTAGCCATAAGGCTACAATCAATTGAAGCCTCCCATTTCATTGATGCCGATCAGACCTGCAAGAAGAAGACAAGGTTAGTGGTGTTTATCAACTTAGTAAATAAAAAAGAAGACAACAATTAACTTAGGAAAAATGCTAGATTATTAAATCTACCTAACTTACATTTGTCCTATAGTTTCAAGTGGCCAACCAAGCTTCATTATCTCCCTTATCACCAGCCGAATACAACCACTTATGGAGTTCATTTATTTAGCTAATAATTCATGAATAAACTAAGTACAAAGACTAGTCAAATTAGGATTAATTAAGCAAAAGAAGAATCATTTCAATTACCTTCTTCTAAATACCAATGTAGAGCTTCATTTCTCCTTTGCCTTCACCTTGGCCGATGGTAAGCTATTCTCCCTTCTCTCTTTTCTTCTTCCACTGTTAGCAAATTCCTTAGAGCTCTAAGCTCCATTAATGGTGAATTAAATCCTAACACCATTTCTATGTAAATTCCTAGTTAAATCTACTAAGTCTTGAAGGAAGAAATCATCCTAGCAAACCTACAAGAAATCGCCAAGCATATATGCTCCAAGGAGGTTCCTAAATTCAACAACAACACAAGAAACAACAAGATCAAGTTAAGGTATATTTTCATGTTGAAAATCTTAAGAAATTCCTTAGGTAATTTTCGAAAATATAAGAACTTCTAAATCTATATTCTCTTCAATATTTCATGAAGGAAACTTGGATCTACAATCATCACAAGGTGTATAAAAAATACCTTGATAAATTCCTAAGGTAAACTCTTGTAAAACAACTCTAAATATTATTTATAAATCTTGATCTCCTAAATATATTTAAGGAGCCAAAAATTCTTCATCAAGATAGCATTTGGGAGAGCTTGGAATTCAAGGAGAAATCAAGTACAAGAAGTGTCTTGATTTAAGGAGTAAGTATATATAATTAAGGTTTATTAAGTTTAAGCTTGATTTAAGCTTCAAACTTTGGTATAAAAATTATGTATAACCATTACATAAATTAAGGCCGAAAACATTGGATTAAGATGTCAAGGAAATAATTTATAACATATAAGGTAAGATTATTATCTTAAGGTATAAATTTGTGTCACATAATTAATTATGATACATAAATGGTCATGACAAGGGCAAGAATATGACGAAGGCAAGAGGGTCAAAGCGGTCCAGGCCACAGATCCCGATCCGGACCCCGGGCCCCCTTCAGGACCTTGTTCGGCTCCAGTTTGGGCACCAAATATCATTCCGGCCCGCATTCTATAATCGGGTCCCGTATTCCGGCTCCGCACTCTATGACCGGGACCCATGTTCCGGCCCTATACTCCATGACCGGATCCCGCACCCTACACTTTGAGGCCGGAAGGCTTTATAAGGAAAGAAGTGCCAAACTAGAAGGGTGGCTCCAATGAAGTAATACCACATGTATAAGAATTAAGAGATAGGCCTCACTCTCGAAAGTCTATAAATAGAGATGGGAGGCTTATTTGTAAGGGACACATTATTAGAAGAGAGAGAAAATACTAGAAAGCTCTCTAAAGATGTAATACCAAAGAAGGGAATAAAGATATTGTCTAGAAGTGGATGTAGCCAGATTATTGGCCGAACACTATAACTCTCGTTGTTTCATTAGTTTATGGATTGGAGGAACCAAATTATGTATTTGCAGGTCAAACCAAATTATCTAGGGATTATTGTTCTATTTTAAGTTTATAATCATTCTAAGCCATTAGCATAATTTTTAGAAGTGTTATATGGCTTATACATTTATATGTATTTATTATAAGGTTTAAATCAAGTTTTAAAACCATATGGTAAAATTAAATCAAGGCCGAGAATGATATGTACTATTTGGGTAATTTTTGAAATATATAAGTATATATTATATAAATTTTGGGTGTATTAAAAATAGCTACAAGTATTTAAATGGCTAATTTATAAGGTTATGTGGCTAAAATTAAATTAAAGTGCATAAAATATAAAATGGGGTTTAGCCGGAGGCAAGCTTGATTTTCAGTATTAGTACGAAATAATAAATACAGTAAAATAAAGTTAAAGGATGGATGTAAAAAGGTATCCTAGGATAGCGGGGAATTTCCTAAATTACTTAAACAATTTTATAATCTGTCTCAAATATTTATTGTCTATTAGAGTTTAATTGTCAGTTACGAACTCCTATTAATAGCCTTAGTATTTTCCTGCTCCCTCCGGAGTGTAAATACCAAGATTAATTCCTTTGTGGTACTTTGACTATCTCAAAATCATATATTGATAGCTACCAAATAAATGCAGTATTTTGTCAGAATAAGCATTTAACAATATTGCTGAAAGGAATTTAAACAAGTTTAATAAGTGAAACAGGTGATAAATATTTATTTAAGTACAGACAATAATTATAATCCTAATTTGCTCTTATTGTCTGTTAAGAATTTATCTTGTGACCTTTCTAAATCATAGATAAGGACAACTCTTAATTAAATCAATAGACTTTTTACAATCAGAAAAAGTCTAAAATCATTAATTAGCTTTAAGCGAGAATTCTTTTATAACAGCGATGGATTTTATCTGCTAATCAAGGAGAATAATATCTAACGTTTATCTCTCTTTGTGGTCTATTCTCAGATTTACAAAACATTGAAATAAGAGAAACCTTAAATGCATAAAAATGATCAGTTATTTAAGCATTTAATAATTTAGAGAGACAAAACAAATATTTATAAGCAAACTTGGTATTAATAATAAGTCTGGATTATTTAAGAACAAACCCACATCCTAGGATACGAATAAAATCAACCAGACATTAACAGTAATAAAAAGGAAACAGAAATAGCCATTAATTTGGAGACTGTCGGCGGAGACTGGACTGCGATTCGCTTCTGCTCCAGCTCCCTTTTCTTCTCTGTTTTTTATCGTGTTTCTGCTTCGTGGTGAAATGTGAATTAAACTAAAATGGAGAAGTGGAGGATTAGAGGATGGAATGGAACGTAGGTGTGGAAACTGTGGTCTAATAATAACAATAACACTAACGACTAACAATTTGGATTCGGAGGAAGGAGTTTTTTCATTTGCAGAAGGGGCGTCGGTTTTATAGAGGCAGAGGAGAAGAAGCTCCGTACGATTTTGATTAACTGTTGATTCATTGATTGCGCAGGGGACAGGGAGCTGCACGCGTGAGAGATTAATGGTAGGCGGTGCGGGAGTAGATAGATAAATCGATTCAAGTTGCAGAAGACGACTGCGCGAAGAAGAAAACTAGTCCGTTGGTTTTTTTAGCCCTAACCGCCTCTTTAAGAGGCGGTTCCCTTTGTGCTGACCGCCCCTTTGGGCGGTTTAGTTGTTCTTGACCGCCTATATTTGGGCGGTTCTGGTGTGTCTTGACCGCCTCAATTTCGGGCGGTTGCCTCATGTCTTGACCGCCTAAACTTTGGGCGGTTGCCCACAGAGAGACCGCCTAAACTTTGGGCGGTTGCCCACAGAGAAGACCGCCTCAATTGAAGGCGGTTGCATGCATGCAGTACGTGCATGTCGCGTGCTTCTCGCTGGCTCTGTTCGACTGGCTCTATATTCTTCGTTTGGGCTCCGTTTTCTGAGCCGTTTGCGTCTATGTGTTCGTCTCTTTATCTACTTTACTCCCAGCTTGGTTTTCCTCATGTTTGAACAATAATTTTGTGAGATAAATAATAAAACATAAACTAGAGGAAAATTAACCGAAGTGGAGAAATGAGCAAGAAAAGTGCTAATATAATATGTGAAATACACCTATAAATCATGCTCATTTGGACACTTATCACACCCCCAACTTATCTTTTTGCTTGTCCTCAAGCAAAACCACGTACCCAAGTAGGGAATGCTCATACTAACAAATTTATTATGAAGGGTAGGATAAACATGATCTTTTAAACTTATTGAGGATGTGAAAAATTAAGTGCTGGTGGCATAGGTGTGCTCAGGGTAAAATAAAATATAGAGTTTCGGGGTATGGTCCAAGGTACTCCAATGTTTTCTTTTTAGGTGACTCTGAGAACTTTTACCATGGCCAACTTCTCTCAAGAATGGGCATTGAGGAGAAAACAAAAGGAAAAATAGAATTAAGCATTTGTTTCACTTTTGCATACGAGATGAGAAGATAATATGTAGGCATCAAGCCCTTTGTTTTTAAGAACACTCAACTCTCTTTGTTGGTTACCAATGGTGTCTCGCAAGTCCCTTATTTTATTTTTGTATTTTCTTTTTTTTAACAGAGAAATACCCCTTAGCAATCCCTAAGAGAGAAGACAGAAAGAAACCCTGAGCAATAAAATCCAACCATTTGCAGATTATTTGGTCACACCGCATATAGAATGCTCCTCAAAAGTAATCAAAATTTTAAAATTTGTACCATTTATCCTACAATTCATAACCATATTTATTCTTAAAGAGAACAACCCACATATAAAGGGTCCATAAATTTTGAATTGGACAAACGCATGATAAGGAGAGAGATTAAACATTTAAGCACAAAATGTCACCGAAAAGGGCACACTCCCCCACACTTAAATTGAACAATGTCCTCATTGTTCACCAGAAAAACAAGGAAGGTTCAGAAGACCTTTTCGGTTAAGTAGACGAAACAGAGATAACACAGATCACAAATAATCATTTAAGCACATAAACGCTCCTCTGCAGTTTTTATTTAAATAAAAGCAAATTTAAAGAAACTGGTACTCCCCTGATTTTATTTTTGCTAGCGTTAATCAGCGTTCCCCCCACACCTTCACACTTGAGCTTCAGCCTCAAGTAGCGTAGCCTGGTTGCGGTGTCCACATGGGTTACCCCTGCATAAGACACTAGAAGCAACCATACTAAAACGGGGTTAAAAGTTAGCAAAAATAAAATTTAAAGAGAACCTGAAAATTAAAACAAATAAAAGCAAAATAAATAAAGTACACCCGGGTTGCCTCCCAGGAAGCTGCCTTTCTTTAACGTCTTTGGCTAGACGCTTTGTCGTTATCCTGGATCAAAACAAATGTTACCTCGGCATATAAAATAATAAAATTAATACTCCTCAAAATCTGGTGTTTGAGGAGGTACTGCCGGGAACGTAGTTCTAACAGAAGACCCGGTGGAAATAACTTTTCTTCCTCAAATTGGAGGATGTAAAAATCCTCCTTGTTGTTGAGGCTTATGGTAAACCTTGATAGGGATCTTCAGAGGGAAGTGGCTCCTTGAAATTTACTATAGCACTCTCTTCTGATGACTCGGAGGGAGGCGGCATCTCCTCCTTCTCAAGATTGAGGATGTATCCACCCTCATCTTCTGGGTAAAGCACGGTGAAGGAGGGAAAATAGTAGTTGATTTCAGAGGGAGGGGACTCCATGAAGTCCAAGGAGAAACTCTCTTCTGAGGGTTGTCTCCATAATCAAGCTGATAGTGAATTGGTGATGGATTCTCTAATTCGAATAGGGGAGGAGGTGGAAAGTAGCTTAAGTCCTCAGCAGGTTGTTCTTCCTCGTGAACCACTGCATTCAGTTGTGAACGGGTTGTTCCATGTGTTCTACCTGATCTAGCGTTCTTTGCCGGATCATTTCAATGGTTGAGGTAAAATTTGCCATCATTTCCCGTAAAATGGCGTTGTCTCTTTCTACTGCAACCATAGGACAATAGGAACTTTCATGGTCTCCGCCACACTTGGCAGACACTCCATTGACTGTAGTCCTCTGTGCTATAGGGGTAACCATACCAATTTCCTGCTTGATCGTAGTGACCATCCATCAGAATTAAGTACCTTTAAAAACAAACAAAAATTTATACACAAAAGTGACAAATAACGAAAATAAAAAGGTCGTATCCACAGAGACTTCGCAACTGTCTAATTAATTATCCAGTTTAGTAAATGTACAAAAAGATAAATTAAAGTGCATAAAATATAAAATGGGGTTTAGCCGGAGGCAAGCTTGATTTTCAGTATTAGTATAGAAATAATAAATACAGTAAAATAAAGTTAAAGGATGGATGTAAAAAGGTATCCTAGGCGGGGAATTTCCTAAATTACTTAAACAATTTTATAATCCTGTCTCAAATATTTATTGTCTATTAGAGTTAATAATTGTCAGTTACGAACTCCTATTAATAGCCTTAGTATTTTCCTGCTCAATCCGGAGTGTAAATACCAAGATTAATTCCTTTGTGGTACTTTGACTATCTCAAAATCATATATTGATAGCTACCAAATAAATGCAGTATTTTGTCAGAATAAGCATTTAACAATATTTGCTGAAAGGAATTTAAACAAGTTTAATAAGTGAAACAGGTGATAAATATTTATTTAAGTACAGACAATTTATAATCCTAATTTGCTCTTATTTGTCTGTTAAGAATTTATCTTGTGACCTTTCTAAATCATAGATAAGGACAACTCTTAATTAAATCAATAGACTTTTTACAATCAGAAAAAGTCTAAAATCATTAATTAGCTTTAAGCGAGAATTCTTTTTATAACAGCGATGGATTTTATCTGCTAATCAAGGAGAATAATATCTAACGTTTATCTCTCTTTGTGGTCTATTCTCAGATTTACAAAATCATTGAAATAAGAGAAACCTTAAATGCATAAAAATGATCAGTTATTAAGCATTTAATAATTTAGAGAGACAAAACAAATATTTATAAGCAAACTTGGTATTAATAATAAGTCTGGATTATTTAAGAACAAACCCACATCCTAGGATACGAATAAAATCACTCAGACATTAACAGTAATAAAAAGGAAACAGAAATAGCCATTAATTTGGAGACTGTCGGCGGAGACTGGACTGCGATTCGCTTCTGCTCCAGCTCCCTTTTCTTCTGTTCTTTTTATCGTGTTTCTGCTTCGTGGTGAAATGTAGAATTAAACTAAAATGGAGAAGTGGAGGATTAGAGGATGGAATGGAACGTAGGTGTGGAAACTGTGGTCTAATAATAACAATAACACTAACGACTAACAATTTGGATACGGAGGAAGGGAGTTATTTTCTTTTGCAGAAGGGGCGTCGGTTTATATAGAGGCAGAGGAGAAGAAGCTCCGTACGATTTTGATTAACTGTTGATTCATTGATTGCGCAGGGGACAGGGAGCTGTACGCGTGAGAGATTAATGGTAGGCGGTGCGGGAGTAGATAGATAAATCGATTCAAGTTGCAGAAGACGACTGCGCGAAGAAGAAAACTAGTCCGTTGGTTTTTTTAGCCCTAACCGCCTCTTTAAGAGGCGGTTCCTTTGTGCTGACCGCCCCATTTTGGGCGGTTTAGTTGTTCTTGACCGCCTATATTTGGGCGGTTCTGGTGTGTCTTGACCGCCTCAATTACGGGCGGTTGCCTCATGTCTTGACCGCCTAAACTTTGGGCGGTTGCCCACAGAGAAGACCGCCTAAACTTTGGGCGGTTGCCCACAGAGAAGACCGCCTCAATTGAAGGCGGTTGCATGCATGCAGTACGTGCATGTCGCGTGCTTCTCGCTGGCTCTGTTCGACTGGCTCTATATTCTTCGTTTGGGCTCCGTTTTCTGAGCCGTTTGCGTCTATGTGTTCGTCTCTTTATCTACTTTACTCCCAGCTTGGTTTTCCTCATGTTTGAACAATAATTTTGTGAGATAAATAATAAAACATAAACTAGAGGAAAATTAACCGAAGTGGAGAAATGAGCAAGAAAAGTGCTAATATAATATGTGAAATACACCTATAAATCATGCTCATTTGGACACTTATCAGGAAGGTCACAGGGAGTACGAATGGTTTTCCAATCCAGGAAGCCAAGTTTACAAGGGAGCTAAAAGTTCACAGAGAACACCAGCTATGGAAGCGGGCGGACCCAGAGGAGGTCAAGCGCTGCAGACTAATACCTATACTAGAGGACCGGCAGGACAGCCATCCTCATCCGGGATTCGGAAAGGAAAGGAGATAGTTCCATGAAGAAATACCCTGTACACAGTGGGAACTTCAGGCGCTGAGGCGAGCGCTCAGCGTGAAACCGGTAAGCCTAGAACTTAAACCTAATGCATGATGCATAATTGTGTGTTTATATTTATCAGTCGATGAGACTTGTATGTGTTAGTAAGTATCAAAATTTAGAGAGACCTAACTTTGGAAACCTCTCACCTAATGGGATACTTCCATATTTATTTTCCCTTACCTATGAGACCGAAATCACCTGAGCCTATGAGCGAAGGTCAGGAATATCCGGAGGCATAATGCCAAGTAATTTGACCCGGTATGATTCTACTCAAGAAATACTTGTCTATAAATGAACAATAACTATTATAATAGAATGTAGAACTTGGGGATAAGCCTTGGAGGATTTTATATACCAGGATATGAGAGTGGATCAAAACTTAAAATTATATATGATATGGGTAAGGATTGGAATCCACAGGCTAAGTTATATAGCGAAGAAAGAAAGGTAAATGGAGCACAAGCTCCTAGGATACCAGTTGAATCATTCTCCATAGGAGATGACATTGAGTTTTTATAAAGTGATTAGAAAATGATGGATAAGGCGAACAAATTATTTGGGAAGTCAGGAGACACATTGATATATAGTGGAGAATCAAGATTAGTGTACCATAGGATTAAGAGTATTAAAAGTATTAAACCGAGATTAACCTTGGGGTACAGTGTGCGAGTTAGTACTGTGAGGACTAGTAAGTTAGTTTTGCTTGATCCGCCGAAGGGCGTTATCAATTGTCTAAACTTACAATAACTACAAAATATGACCTGCCTAAGTGGCGAGCAGACGTCATGGAAAGGAATACATTAGTTAATATAAAATACTTAAGACTACATGAATTATCAAAAGGGCTTGTTAGAGACCTATACGTAAAGAATAAACACTGAGATTTTATGGGATACCCAGGCACCGAGCTTACCGCTCAGTGCGAGACTGGAAAATTTTACAATCCCTTATTAACTCCGAGAGAAAATAGTGCAAAACCTTGAAAGATGACAATAGAGAAACAGGGTCTCAGTATATATAACTAAACATCCATCATGGATAAGTACGAGTTTTAAAATACCTGAACACATACCAAGGGTCTCAGCCAGTATCAATATAGTGACTGTGCTGGACTCCTAATTAACAAAAGGGGAGGGAACAAATTTTGAATATATTTTCCGGAGTCGGGAGAACTACCTAATTAGCAGTACAAAATGCTACGTATATACATAAATTGAGGTTGTCAACCTAAAACGTTGAGGAGTATTAATACATTTCAGAGGGCTAAGTACCATTAAATATACCTACCCTATTTTGAGGCTATCATCCTACACTATCCTTTAGGGTTCTATACGAGCATATGTCTTCTATGACAGCTCAAGTAATGAATGCAAAAAAAAGAGATCGCAATAAATCAAATAGGGTTAACCTCATATGTAATATAAATTTTTAACATGAACATAGTAACGAATAACTCTCCGTAACACTTGCAAGAAGGCAGTATAAGTTATATAAGTTTGAATCAAGATATACACAAAAAAATGAGTGTAAATTAGATTTAAAAGTAGGGAAACATACCCCTTGGCTTGTAACAATTACTTTACACGTAAAAATGTCCTAACATTATATACTAAATCCTGTGATTCTAAATCTTCTATTTGTTACACCTAATCGACCTATTTTGGAAGCCATTGAGCTTGTGGATTAACCACGTTTCTAAGTGATAAAAAAAACAATAGGCTTGATTGTCCTATTACCCAACTGTAGGATTCAAAATGGAAACCCTTGGTTAAGAAGGTACTAATATTAAGAGATACTTAACCTAGCTTGAACATATGGTTCACCTGATTTATGGATTTTAGATGGAGTAAGAGAAAGCCAAGCTTTAAATCGGAGGAAATAGTACTTTGTGGAACTGTGATTGTGAAAGGAGTTATGAAAATTTTTTCTTGAAGTCTAGCTGTGACTGTCTTTACTCCAAGTGATGGTAATCAAAGTATACGCAATAATCAAGCCTGATAAGTGAAATATTAGATAAGCCTTTTTAAAGGGAAGAAAGTATTCTAAGGTATGCAAGTCCATGACGGGACTTATTACTTGTATGATGGATTTAAGAGTTGAATTGATTGATGAATATAATTATTAGACAGGATGAGCCTAGATGTGTTAATAAGAATTTACCTTTTTTTGCCAAGAGGAAAAACTAGCTTCCCCTTGATGATTTGATCAAAGGAACTTAGTCCCGGGGATTAAGGTTATACACCAGATTGAGTATAATTTATAGCAGTTATTGGAATAGTGGTATAAAGTCAGAGGAAAAAGGTACATATAGTAATCACCACGTCACAAAGTTTGATAAGATAAAATTTGGAAAATGAAAATTATGTGGTTGTTTTATATTTGACGTGGGAGGTCGAACTTGATCCTGGTCAGATCAAGGGAAAACCAAACACAAAATGGTGTGGAAGGATAGTTCAACACTAATGCTGACCCCGTCAGGGTTGGATGATTCCTGAGACTCCTTACAAGTGGTCACAAATATTTCTGTAATACGTAAGTATTTATCTTAAATCAAATATAAAATTTGACTAATAGGTATATGAGAGGTAGAATGTGTAAATTAAGAGTTTAGTTATCCAGGTTACCCTAAGGAGATTAAATAGCTAAAACAACTCCGCACATGTCGGAAAAATGGTCAACTGTGAGAGAAATACTAACTATTATTATTCCATGAACTATGTTAATAAATTAAATATGAGATCAAGAGACAATTACTTATAATAAAAGTATTCTCAAACTAGCTTCTAAGTTATGGCCATATTGCCATCGGAAGGAAAAATCGACTTCAAGTCTTTCTTTAGGAATTCAAACCAAATATATTAAATAGGAACCTACCTATAAACATGGTAGAATATAAGAGTAGAAACATTATATAATACTCACATGAGCTGATTCAAAACCGCAAGAACATGTTCAATTGTGAGGAAAGTGTACCTTGTTCGAAACCTTAGCAGGAACCCTAATGTGGTATACTTGATAAACAAACGATAATAATCGTGTACGTAATACCAACAATTGGTGAATAAATAATCAGGAAAAAAAATTCTATAATATACATAAGATGCACGGCTCAACCGTAGCTCATACTTTACATTGAAAATGAAGGCCGTACATGACGACAGTAAACTCAAATACGAGAATCACAAGATGATGACCTAAAGATTTAAATAAGCCATGCGATAACATTGGCAGCATACAAGTTGGTAGATTACCTTCACACATACACAACGTATTGAAATATCAAAACATACTAACGCACTATGAAGCATGTCAAGGAATACATAGATTCTTGAGAGTTATACCTCGTAGGACATAAGTTATATACTGATGTCCGTAGGAGAGACCTCGAAGTCGCAGTAGGCGATCGAGTCTTCCTTAGAGTTTCACCTATGAAGGAAATTTTTAGACTTGGGCAGAATAGCAAACTTAGCCCGAAGCATGTAGGACCGTACCTTATTACGGAGCGAGTGGGCCCATTAGGTAACAGGTTAGATTTACCTGTTGAGCTTGGGAGAGTGCACAATGTATTCCACATTTCACAACTAAAGCAGTTTGTGCATCACCCATCACAAATTTTAGAGCCCGAGACACTCGAACTAGATCCTACACTTAGATATAGGAGACCCCAATACGCGTTTTAGACTCCAAAACTAGGGAGACCAGGAACAAGACCATTGGAATGGTTAAGGTTCTTTGGTCAAACCATGACATTGAGGAGGCGACATGGGCATTAGAGGACTCCATGCGTGACAAGTATACGTCACTTTCTTATAGTCTTGTGTATACTTGTGGGGTACGTGGGCGTAACCCTTTTTAGGGGGGTAGAGCACCACATGCGACTTGCATATCTGCAGTTTATATTGGTTTTGTGTATGGTTATTTGTGTTATGTGACTTGCATATCTGTAGTCTATATTGGCTTTGTGTATGGTTATTTGTGTTTGATTGTTGCGCATGTGTGCAATTGGTTGAATGGTTGTTGATATGTCCTATGTGACAATGGTTGGTTATCAATGATATGTCCTGTGAGACACTTGTATTATTATGGTTGTGTTCTATGCAACACTTCAATGTTTATGAAGCACTTAATTACTTTACAGTATATTTATATTTATTCCTACAATCACACAAGAGATTCACTGCCAAGGGTTTACGCCTCTGCACTCTATAGGACTGAGGATTTGGTATTGCACTTATGCAGTGATGACCGAGTGGGATAGCTAGGAAGTTGGAACACGCATTGTTTTACAGTATTTATCAGGTTATTATGCGGTGATATATTATTATCACGAATAAAGAATATCTGGTTATAGGAATTATATACACTTAGAGTAATGATGGAATATAGAGATGTCAATACAATATTGACACCCACAGGGAATAGATAAGAGGAACTTGATTCCATAGGATGAACAGATATAAGTTATGACTTCGGGACGAAGTCCTTTTAAGGGGGGTAGACTGAAATACCCCTAACAATTAAATAATTAAATATAAGTAAATAAATATTATTTTTGGAATTATAAATATTATTTGGGGGAATATGAAACCCTAAGAAAGTATATAAACACTTGGGCGTTAAAAACACACCTAAACTCCTTAAGGTCAAAAACGTGCATTAAAGCCTGGCCTTAAGATAAACAAGTTATATAAGCTCTAAAACTCATATAAAGTTAACCAAGGGTCATTTTATGACCTTTAAAACACAAGTCCTCAGTTAGAACTGAGTAAAAATACAATATGCCCGGGAGTTTCCTTAAGGGCCTCTTAAGGCCCGAAAGTCCCGGAGATACTTTATTAAATAAATAAAGCATTAAACTTCATTATAAATGTACCATAACACCTTAATAAACATTTAAGATGAAGTACTCACACTAAATTCTCAGTTAAACGCAAGGTGCTAGGAGATGCCTTATGAGGGCCCCATAAACCCTCGGAATGCCCAGGAGGAGTGCCTAGGTGGCACGAACTCCTATAAAATAAATTATTAGAGTTCCTAACATCATTATTTAACATTCTAAAGAGAATGCATGAGCTACTTCCTCAAAAATAAACAAAGTGCTCGGACGAATTTCTTAACGCTCCTTTTTGCCCAGTTAGCCCGGGAGTTGTGTTCTGAGTGGTTATAACCCCATATAACTCAATTTAACACCTTAACATATTATTATTGACTATAAACAATGTAAATAACACTTGGAACTCATAGCGACTAATTAATTCCCAGAAAAATCCTTAAAGCACAAAAATGCACCTTCGGGTGTCACGAAAATGCGTTTTACGCAATTGCCTTGAACTTTTTGAGGAGCTGCGAGTTGATAATCTTAAAATAGGATAAAATGACCATCTAAATCAATTAATGGCAGTACTAATTCATAGTAAAAACAGGGGGGATTTTTGAGACAAAAAGATACCTAAAATCAGCATTTTTACCTTAAAACTTTCATCTTTTACCATCATATAAATGTACCAATTAAATGCTGGAACCTATTACACAAATTAGTATGGTCTTAGTACAATATAGTGTAACAAAAACCAAATCAAAAATCTGTCCCAATTACTCACCATGTGGGGCGTCATTTTATGCCTATATTGGCTAGTTAGTTTATAAATCATGTCTAGTAAATGGTGAATCAACTTATCTTGTATTATATGCTAAGGTGGCAAATGATTTGAGTCAAATGGGAGCCTCACAATCGTATAACCTGCAAGAAGACAACAAAGGAAGATTAGTATATGACAAGATATGCAAAGCAAATAATTACAACAATAAGAATCTACTTTTGCAAGTTTTATAAGAATCAAACAAAACACCATGTTACACTTCATGTGCTGCACGGTTTTGATAAGGAAAAGAAGGGGCTAAGTGCTGTATAATTGCCAATTGATTAACCTAATAAAACATATACCTAACTTATATAATGACCTTGTCTACTATTAATAACAATTCAATTAGCCTTTATACTGCACTTAGCCATAAGGCTACAATCAATTGAAGCCTCCCATTTCATTGATGCCGATCAGACCTGCAAGAAGAAGACAAGGTTAGTGGTGTTTATCAACTTAGTAAATAAAAAAGAAGACAACAATTAACTTAGGAAAAATGCTAGATTATTAAATCTACCTAACTTACATTTGTCCTATAGTTTCAAGTGGCCAACCAAGCTTCATTATCTCCCTTATCACCAGCCGAATACAACCACTTATGGAGTTCATTTATTTAGCTAATAATTCATGAATAAACTAAGTACAAAGACTAGTCAAATTAGGATTTAATTAAGCAAAAGAAGAATCATTTCAATTACCTTCTTCTAAATACCAATGTAGAGCTTCATTTCTCCTTTGCCTTCACCTTGGCCGATGGTAAGCTATTCTCCCTTCTCTCTTTTCTTCTTCCACTGTTAGCAAATTCCTTAGAGCTCTAAGCTCCATTAATGGTGAATTAAATCCTAACACCATTTCTATGTAAATTCCTAGTTAAATCTACTAAGTCTTGAAGGAAGAAATCATCCTAGCAAACCTACAAGAAATCGCCAAGCATATATGCTCCAAGGAGGTTCCTAAATTCAACAACAACACAAGAAACAACAAGATCAAGTTAAGGTATATTTTCATGTTGAAAATCTTAAGAAAATTCCTTAGGTAATTTTCGAAAATATAAGAACTTCTAAATCTATATTCTCTTCAATATTTCATGAAGGAAACTTGGATCTACAATCATCACAAGGTGTATAAAAAATACCTTGATAAATTCCTAAGGTAAACTCTTGTAAAACAACTCTAAATATTATTTAAAATCTTGATCTCCTAAATATATTTAAGGAGCCAAAATTCTTCATCAAGATAGCATTTGGGAGAGCTTGGAATTCAAGGAGAAATCAAGTACAAGAAGTGTCTTGATTTAAGGAGTAAGTATATATAATTAAGGTTTATTAAGTTTAAGCTTGATTTAAGCTTCAAACTTTGGTATAAAAATTATGTATAACCATTACATAAATTAAGGCCGAAAACATTGGATTAAGATGTCAAGGAAATAATTTATAACATATAAGGTAAGATTATTATCTTAAGGTATAAATTTGTGTCACATAAATTAATTATGATACATAAATGGTCATGACAAGGGCAAGAATATGACGAAGGCAAGAGGGTCAAAGCGGTCCAGGCCACAGATCCCGATCCGGACCCCGGGCCCCCTTCAGGACCTTGTTCGGGCTCCAGTTTGGGCACCAAATATCATTCCGGCCCGCATTCTATAATCGGGTCCCGTATTCCGGCTCCGCACTCTATGACCGGGACCCATGTTCCGGCCCTATACTCCATGACCGGATCCCGCACCCTACACTTTGAGGCCGGAAGGCTTTATAAGGAAAGAAGTGCCAAAACTAGAAGGGTGGCTCCAATGAAGTAATACCACATGTATAAGAATTAAGAGATAGGCCTCACTCTCGAAAGTCTATAACGAAGATGGTGGAGACGCTTATTGTGTAAAGGGACACATTATTAGAAGAGAGAGAAAATACTAGAAAGCTCTCTAAAGATGTAATACCAAAGAAGGGAATAAAGATATTGTCTAGAAGTGGATGTAGGCCAGATTATTGGCCGAACCACTATAACTCTCGTTGTTTCATTAGTTTATGGATTGGAGGAACCAAATTATGTATTTGCAGGTCAAACCAAATTATCTAGGATTATTGTTCTATTTTAAGTTTATAATCATTCTAAGCCATTAGCATATTTTTAGAAGTGTTTATGGCTTATATACATTTATTGTATTTATTATAAGGTTTAAATCAAGTTTTAAAACCATATGGTAAATTAAATCAAGGCCGAGAATGATATGTACTATTTGGGTATTTTTGAAATATAAGTATATTAACTTATATTATAAATTTGGTGTATTAAAAATAGCTACAAGTATTTAAATGGCTAATTTATAAGGTTTGTGGCTAAATGTAAATTTGAAAAGTTTAGTGTATTAATTATGAATGCCGAGAACAAAGGGGTTGACTTGGTATATTTATGTTATAATATAAGGTAGGAATTAATTATGAATTTTAGTGAATTTAATAGTGGTTAAGTGTTAAAATCATTTATAAAGTTTGGGACTATTTGTTATTATTGGGAAATGTAGTATATGGCCGAGAATTACTTATGATTTTATGGGTTTATTAAAGTATTAATTGTGAAATTAAGTCTTGGTCAAAGTGTTGACCAAAAACATTGGGTTAAAATGATTTATGACATAAAATATTAAGTTTATAAAATTTTTGGGGTGAATATGTAATTTATGGAAGTATATATGAAAAATAGAATTTAATTTGGGCGGAAATATAAATTGAAGAAACTTGTGGGCTGTTTCGGTTATTTAAAGAAATAAAATATTAAAACTATAGTTTATAAGTTAATATGTAACTTATATAAAGTTTTGGGGTTTAAAGGTGAATAAAGGAAGATATAAGTGAAAACCGAAAATTAAGGGGTTTATTTGTAATTTATAAATGTTGGAATAATAAGATAGTAATTTACGAAAATTAAGGTGGACATTTGGTAAATTAAAAAGGTAATGTGGTTAATTAATAATTACAAAGGTTATGTGGGTAATTATTGAATTATAAGGTTATTTGGCAATCTATAGAAGTTAATATAATCTTTTACATTCCGAAAATTAATATGGGTTTTTAGTAAATTATAAAAGTTTATGGCTGTTTGGTAAATTGTAAAAGTTAATGCGTTCAAATTATAATTACCGGAAACTATATGTGGTTATTTAATAATTTATGAAGTTGTTGGGTATAAAATATAAATACCGAATTAAAAAGGTTTTTGTATTTAATAAGGAAAGGAAGTAAAACTAGGTATATAGTGTATTATGGTATATTAAGGAGTATAACATAAAGTTTATAAAATAATTTTGGTTATAATAAAAATGACCAGTGGATATAATATAAAGAATAAGTAAAAATAATTATGGATGTATGATTAATGAAATAAAGATATACAGTACAGTGGGAATTCATTATCACATGTGAGCATCACATAAAATAACGAACTGTTGAACTACCTAGAGTCACTGTAAAATAACAGGGGGAAATAAAAGAACATATGAAGTTATTATACAACGAGTATAAACATTACAGTGACAGTACTATAATATTTAATGAATAGTTATATTAAGGGAAAATTACATACTCCACCTATGACGTTTGACGAAATTTCACAATCCACCCACGTGGTTTTAAAAATTACTTTCTCCACCTATGTGGTTTCCCCCGTTTTACATCCAGCAACTTTTCTAATTTTTGTTCAATTCAAAGATGCTTAAACGTTGTCCGAAGTTGATGAAATTTTACATAGACGATGCTAAAGTGTTATATTTTGATTTAGTGAGAAATCTAAATTTTTTAAGCTTAATGTGACATGTGGGACCCAATGAACATGTCACATGTTTCATTGGGTCCCACGGGACACATTTAAGCTTAAAATCCTTCAAATTTGACATAAGATCAAAGTATATCACTTTAGCATCATCCATGTAAATTTTCATCATTTTTGGACAATGTTTAATCTTTTGAATTGAACCAAAATTAAAAAAGTTGTTGGATGTAAAAAGGGGAAACCACATGGGTGGGGAAAGTAATTTTTGAAACCACGTGGGTGGAATGTGAAATTTCGCCAAACGTCATGGGTGGCGCATGTAATTTTCCCTTATATTAATATTACCCGGTATTGCATGTTTAAATAACAGCGTACCGGGAGGGACTACCACTATGCAAAAAGGGTTTTTTTTTCGGCGGTTTTTTATGCCTTTTTGGCGGTTTACAACCGCCGAAAAAGGGTCTTCCCATATTTTCGGCGGTTTCAAACCGCCGAAAAAAGCATCTATTTTCGGCGGTTCCTAAGGCAAAAACCGCCGAAAAAGACCTATTTCAGAGGCAAAATTAACGTGAAAAATGGAGATTTTCGGCGGTTCCAAGTAGAAACCGCCGAAAATAACAATTTTTTTATTTTCGGCGGTTTCTACTGGAACCGCCGAAAATCCTCCATTTTTTTTTTGGTTTTTCTCGTTTTCGTTTACAATCCCACATATGTCACAAAACCTGTTAATATGCATCCAAATATGTCCACATATCTCTCTACATCACATGGTAGAGGATCTCATCACTCTTTGTAAGTAAATTGTCAAAAAAATCCCAAAAATAATGACACGGCTTACAAATTAATGACCATACACACCACATTTAAAATGGTCACAAATGACCATACACCACAATTCACATAGTCACAAATGACCATATACATACACAATTGATCAAATGTTCACTACTATACTCATAGTGGTCATTTTTTACAATCTATCTAACATAAAAGTCTAACGAAAGTTCTAAATAACAATTCGAGAACAAAAAGCAAAAATCAAACCAAAGTCATGGAGACAAAATCCGCCCAATCCTCTAGCATCCCGTTGATGGTTTCTGCGTTATATTCTCCAACACTAGGAAAAACCTTTGAAAAACAAAACAAGACAACAAAATTGGTTAATCATCAAACAATTATATTAGTAATTGAAAAATAAATATAACTTCGATATACCTTTTCTAACAGATCATCCATCTCACCAAATAGGGTGACTATGTCATGCATATACCTCATGACATAATACCCACACTCTGAACCTCCGGGTTGACGTGAACACTTAAACACAGGAAGAACAGAACTAATTATATAAGACATTTATTTGTGATTACAACCAATCAATAATAAACATGTAAATGATGATGCATTCACCTTCACTGAAGTCCATTGGACGTTATTTTTTGACCTTATACTAAGCTCTGAAAGCATAACACCTTGATACACACTGCATAATTATTATCATCAACATACATTAATTAAATTAGGATATCCATTCATAATAAATTAAATTAAAGGAGTTGAAATGCATAAAGAATTGCTTCATAATGTACTTACACGCTAAGGTGTGGCTTTATCTTGATTCTCTTGGATTTCCGGTTTGCAACGGATCAAGAAATAGTATCCGCGAACGATCCAGACACAACACCAGTAAAACCCAATGGCCACTGTGTAATACCAAAACACTCACATGTCATTATAATGCATGTGTGCACAGATAACTACAACAGTTATTCAAATTAAAATGATAAACAGAAGTAAATACTTTGATGATAAGGTAGCATAACATATTTCTTCCTCGCTCTGATGCTGTTAGTCAACGCACGCTGTATGTACACCTTACACGCTTCTGTATCGCACTTCAGAGCAGTGATGATGCTCTTTCAGGACACAAAATCCATACTTGGTAAGGCCAAAAGATTGCATTTTGTCATTCAAAAACTGTTCATAAATAAAAAGACATAAAATTAATAAACATTGCTTCAGTACAATTTATAACTTAATTATAAAACAAAACTAATACTTACAGAATAAATGAATGCATCACTGCAACAGGCACCCAATCAAATCGTAGGATGTCCCTAACATCAGCCGTCCCCATTTGGATTTCTATAGTTCTTCCGTAGTGAAGAAGGTCATCTGCCATCTGGGAAGTCACGGATTAGATCATGCAAGAATTTCATGTTTGGCCCCAAGCGTGCATATACGGAATCGTCCACCAAATTTTCTCTTTCCACAACATTGGTGGATGCTCTGTATTCAGAGGATCCAATCTTTGACTTCTTTTTTCAGGAGATGTAGATTTCTTTCTTAATGCCTATTTACAACCGACAATCAATACTAGTCATGAACTGAGCATCCACACATACTATATTCATCTAATGAACAATAATAACTACAATAGCTTAGTGGTTAGTATTAGACATACCTTCACACACTTCCGAATCAGACGAATGGGCCACTGAACGAATGCACCCTTTGCAGACCGAACTGTGCTGTACTCCTCCGTAGGTACAGGGAGTGGTAGATCAGGAACCGTATAAATCGGTTCGTCCACAGAGACTCTCCCGTGATACGGCTTCAGTGGTATTCCATGGGTCACGTCATCAGGGCCTGATTGGTACACCCTTCCTTCCGCGACACATATGTCTTCATTGTTGTATGGAAGCAGGAGGTCACAGTTCCACGGGTCCTACAATTTCATCATATTAGTAGATGTTGAACTAAAAATATGTAATAAATATGACAACTAATAGAACAGTTAAAGGTATAAAAAATTACCTGTACATAAGCGTAAGGATACTGGTCATTGGAATCCACACTTGTGTACATTCCACCAGGAGTAGGGTCAGAATGTCTTGGAGGAACATATGGCTGGGATGCATGACTGCCTTGACGTATTTCATCAAAGACCTCCTTCTTCCACTGCTCTCTCATTTCATCAATGGCACGAATGTGCTGCTCGTAAGAAATTGTTTGTCCTTGAGTACTCCCTTTCCTTGACCCGGGGTTACCAAAAAGTTTTCTTATCCCTATGTTAACACCCCCTAACCCCACAGCTCGGCCTGGATGATCTTTCTTTCCAAGTGCACGAGACAACTGGTCATCATGTCGATCAGGTACCCAAGTCCCTTGGGTAACTTGTTCATTCAGCTCATCCTTTATAATTAAATGTAGAAAGCAGTTAATTATAATTTTAAGATGATAAAAATAAATTTGTCAAAAAATTTGAAAGTAAAGAAAAGTACTTACCATCTTATCAACAATTTCCTTCGTCTTCTCGAAGGGATATAAACGCTCTCCAGTTTTCGGGTCTTTCTTAGTACGTGAAAGCTTCCAAAACGTACCCCGTAGCTGGTGCTCATCAAGAGTGCTCATATCTGATGGCAACTCTCCTTCTGCCACCCATTCAGGCACTCTTCTATTAACCCCTTTCGCACCCACACACGTGATGATATTCATTCTTCTTCGCATTCGCGGATTGGGCTTCGCGGTACTCCTGTTATCAAATAAACACACAATTAAGATGACCAAATATATACATATGTAAATATAAGTACCTCAAAAAATATAATTTATATATATTAATTTTTTTGTTAATATACCTTTGTCTCCATCTTCTTATCATAGAACTCCTGCCACTTCTCTTTGGTTATTGGTGTGTAAATCTCCCAGGTTGGCGTGTGTCGCCGTCCGGCCTCTTAAGCTTCTTGGTGATAAACCACTTAACCAGATCATGCTTATGATCTGCAAATTTCTTGCGCATCATTGATTTGACCATGGAGTAGTACTCATTTTCTGCTGGTATTTGATATCGTTTCTGCATATTACCATAAATGAAACAAATGTTAGTGATGGATACCTACAAATTATACAAAAATAATACTTTAACTATTGTTTATTTACCTGTACGATCTCAAACATCTGTCTCTTTAGTCCTTCATCAACTTGAGGCCAGGTGAGAGTAATATCACAATACTCTCGCACAATGATGCCTAGCTCTGTAGTGAAGTCTGTAGCCCATTCCCCAATCGGCTGTAGATACGCATTAAACTGTAACGGCTTTGATTCAATCTTTTTTGATCTGAGAGCTTTCGTCGGACCTCGAGGTTTTACGGTCCTAGGAAGCTGGATTTGTGATCCAGAAGGTCCAGCCTCTGTGTCCTCAGCTGGCACAGAGGCTGGAGTAATCTCATCCCCGCCATTACCCCCCTCATCAGCTCGGGCCTGTGACTTGTGACCTTTCCCTCCACGTGTTTTCTTCTTCTTTGGTCGGGATGCCTCTGTCAAAAGCTCGCCGACCGGTCATCCATATCATCCATTTAACTATCTGCAAAGATAAACAACCGTATATCAATAACCCATAACAAATAATGTAATCAATACATAATAAGACATCGTTATTATTCCAACAAATTATTTAATGAACAAACAAACAATAAAATATATTTTTAATTACCTAACAACTGAACACATCATTTATGGTTTTCAACCCATAAACCCTCATCGTGATCAGACCTAGTATACACTACATCGTCTGGAACATCAACAAAGTCTGTGACAGGAATACTGGTAGAAAAAGGTGGTGTCTCATCGAACATTAATTCATCATCATCAACATCTTGATCAGCATTAATGTTGACAAATCTTTTCCCTGGTAATACAACTGACCACCTGGAATCGATGGGATCTTCTATGTAAAATACTTGTTCACAATCCTTGGGAAATATGAACGGATCTTGTGTATGACCAAGCGTGATAAATCAACCAAGTTAAACCCATCGTGAACCCGATAATCGTTTCTATTATCCACCCATTTGCATTTAAAAATAACAAACTTTTGAAACTGATAATCAAGCTCCCAAATATCTGCAATGAATCCATAATACAACCTCGACGTTGAAATCGTTGAAGCTGGATCACCTCTGGTATACTCAGTTGTTGTTGCTTCTACTTTAACCCCGCTATTCTGGTTTAAACATCTATCATCTTGCCGTTTTGTCCAGTAGGTGAACCCATTGATGTCATACCCTTCATAAGATATACAAGTGGAACCAGGTCCCAAGGCTAACCAACGGAGCTCTTCACTTACATTATCAGGCTCTAGTGATGCAATCTTCATGACATGATCTCTAAACCATGAACAGAAGGTCTTGTTTTGCTCCTTTACCAACCAAATAATATTCCTCCCAGGATATTGAGCTCTTAGTGCAGTCATGTGTTTCTCAAAAAATGGCTCAATAATCTCAAGGTGATGTAAAACGAATAGATGTGCAGACTCCATTGAGGATGAATCAATTGCCACAATTTTTTTTCCAATAACACCTTGACCTTCTGTCCCTCCTATGTGTCTCGGTTGTGGCACTCCAATAGCTACAGCTCCCTTCAAGTATTCAGTACAAAATTCTGTCACTTCTTCGGTTATTGTCCTTTCTATGATACTCCCTTCAGGTCGATATCTATTCTTCATCCTTCCCTTCAAGATTCCCATGTATCTCTCAAATGGATACATGTATCTTAAATATATAGGACCACATAATTTGATTTCTCTTACAATGTGAACAACCAAGTGGACCATGATGTCAAAAAACGAGGGTGGAAAATACATTTCAAGTTGACACATCGTAACAACAACATCGCGTTGCAGACTGTCTAGTGTATCAACATCCACGACTTTATTGCACACTGCATTTAAAAAGAAACATAGTCTTGTAATTGCATTCCGCACATCTTTCGGCAATATACCCCGAATGGCAACAGGAAGTAGATGCAACATCAGAATGTGATAATCATGAGACTTCAACCCGATCAACTTCAAGTCCTTCATTGACACAAGACTTTTCCAGTTAGATGAGTAACCCGTAGGAACCTTAAGGGAATGAAGACATTTACAAAAGCTGTTCTTCTCATTCTTAGACAAAGTGTAACATGCTGGAGGTAAAAATGTTCGTTTGCCTCTTTCTTGGGGATGCAACTCCTCACGTATGCCCATAGCTTGCATGTCTTTTCGAACCTTTATTCCGTCTTTTGTTTTCCCAGGTATGTTAAGCAAAGTCCCAACAACAGCCTCACCAACATTTTTGACAATATGCATGAAATCAAGACAATGCCTAACAGATAAATGTTTCCAATACGGAAGTTCCCAAAATATTGAACATTTTTTCCAGATGTTTTTTTGGGTAGACTTGGACGGAACACCGAAAACATTGTCAATGTCTTTCACCTTTGATAAATCTCTTCAGAACTCAGAGGTATACGAGCAACACGTGACTCAGTCTTTCCGTTGAATAACTTCCTCTTTTTACGGTACGGGTGAGCTGATGGCAATAATCTACGATGACACATGTAGACGTTTTTTCCACAAAACTGTAGACGATCAGAACAAGTGTCGTCCTCACATATTGGGCAAGCAAATGTGCCTTTTACTGTGTATCCAGATAAGTTCCCGTACGCTGGAAAGTCATTCACTGTGCAAAAAAGCATGGCACGAAGTGTAAAGTTTTGTCTGGCATAACTGTCATAAACCACTGTCCCCTGATTCCATAGCAATTTCAAATCATCAATCAGCGGTGCAAGGTATACATCGATGTTATGTCCTGGTTGTTTAGGTCCAGAAATCAACAATGATAACATTATGTATTTCCGCTTCATACACAGCCACGAGGGAAGATTGTAGATCACCAATAGAACAGGCCAAGTGCTGTGCTGACTACTTAGACTGCCATAAGGATTCATCCCATCCGTACATAACCCGAGTCTCAAATTTCGACTGTCACTGGCAAAATCTTGAAATCTTCTGTCGATTGTCCTCCATTGTGGTGAATCAGCTGGATGTCTCAGCTTATCATCATTTTTTCTTCCTTCTGCGTGCCATCTTAAATTTTGGGCATCTCTGACATTTGCAAAAAGTCGTTTGAATCTTGGTATTATGGGTAAATACCAAATGACTTTTGCTGGAGGACTTATTTTCTTAGAATTGGATGTTTGACCGTCCTTCTGTTTATAGCGTGACAAATGACATTTTGGACACTCATTCAAATGTTTATTCTCTCCTCTGTATAATACACAACTGTTTGGACATGCGTGTATCTTTTCGTACTCCACACCCATAGGACACATCAACTTTTTTGCATCATAAGTGGAAGTAGGAAGATTGTTATCATCTGGTAGCATGTCGTGGAATAGTTCTAGTATTGCCGTAAAACTCTTATCACTCAAGCCAAATCTTGCTTTAAGATTGAACAAATGCAGCACGGATGTCAACTTTGTATATTTGGTGCATCCGGGAAACAAAGGGGAACGTGATGCATCAAGTAATCTTTGATATTCAGCCGGTTTGTCTGTGAAATTATCTTCAACATCTTGCAGCATAGAGTCCAGTTGTTCAATCTTATCACTGTCGTCGTTGATATCAGTGTCACTCAGATCACACGTATTATCAGGAAATGTAGTATCGTCTGTAACCATTTCTGGTTCACTGTTCGTTTGAGTGGAAGTTTGCACCCTGCTACTGGCTTCTAATGACTCGCCATGCAAAAACCATATCTTATAGTTCGGCATAAATCCTCGCCTTGATAGATGAAATCTGATTGTATGTAGGTTAGGAAACTTATTGCGAAGTTCACATTGTGCACATGGACAGGGAATGTGTGTCTCGTTCATCCTTTTCTGATGATCGAGAGCTGCTTTGCAAAATTCATTATCCACTTTTGATTCAAAATAATTCCCTCGCTGACCGTACATCCATTCATGGTCCATTCTACAAACTCCAAATGAAAGTTAAAGCTTAAAAATAACTACAAATGAAATACCCCAAACCTTAGTATGTTGTGTAAATGTTAAACTATGGTATTTAAAGGCTAAAAAGTGCCTTAGAAACATAAATAAATCATTTAAACCATGGTAAAACACAATAAAACACTAAGACACGGTTTGAGCAAAAACATGCTCTAAGCTTGGAGTGAACTTGGTTAGGACCCAAAGAGCCTACCAAGACTTGATAATGTTTAATTATGACTTTATAAGGCTAATTAAGTCCTTAGGAAACTTTGGTAGACAATGAAACCAAACAAAACACAAATAAATACCTTAAGGTCAATATGGGCTAAAATGTGCTCTAAGCTTGGGATAAATGTGTATAAGACCTAATGGTCATACCTATGCCTCATTTGTATGTTAATGAACATATTAAATCAATTACCAAAGAAAACCAAGCTTGGAAACAAGTTAAAACACAAAATGTGCTTTAAGAAGTCTTAAAGCACGTTTTTGAAAAATTGTCTTGTAAATGAGTTTTGAATGGCTAAATGTCCATCATTACTCTTTAATTAACATGTGTACTATATAGTATCACATTTGGTGGCTATATCAATGGGAAATCAAAAATTTCACTTCTATGTGCCTTGATTTGATGAATAGTAACTTTTATAAGCTAGTTTGTAACATATGATGTTATAAGTAATAAATGAGTCAACAAAGACCAAACTACCCCTAAGTATATTATGGGGGCCGGTTTTTAGTAAGGTGAGTCATCACCATGTAAAATAAATTAAAGGAAGGAAGGAAAAGAAAGTAAAAGAAGAAAGTTACTTTACTACATAATATCTTCTAAAAGTAGACTCCAATCTTCATTCTCTCATTTCCTCCAATTCCCACCGTCTTCTACCTTCCTTCTTTCTCTCTTTACGATTTGCCATAGCACACACAAGAACTCCATCTTTGAATGCTTGTAACTCCTAGCTCCATGGTCCAAATTCAATTTCAAGACCACCATTCTCTTAGTTAAGCCAAGCTCTACAATCTTGTCTTTTCAAAACTTCAAAACCTCCATTTCGGTGCCAAGAGGAACCTCCATGGGAAGAGCTTGAGCTCATCTTTTCATGCCTTGGCATTCTCCTTTGCTTCAAGGTAAGGAAACTCAAAGAAAATCCATGTTTCCTCCATGTTCTTATGTTGACCGAAAATCACCATTAATGGTGTATTTACCTTGCTTTGTTTTAGCTTCATTTGAATCTCCCAAGGGCTTGGAGGAGTTCTCTCTTGATAAATATTCAAGCTCTCTTTCCATTCCAAGGTAAAACAATCATTTTAATACCTTTAAGATAATATATGTAACTAGGGTTTACAATGAGATGGAGCTTAAAGCTTGAAAACTCATTATGATGTTTGTATATTGTTAAGTAGTTGACAAGGAGGGAAATGCCCTACCGGTTTTAGGAGGAAACAAGAAAGAAGTTTGAGTGGAAAAGAGGTAAACATACTATCTCAATGTGGTTTAATGCCTTAGGAGAAATGAGCTTATAAGCTTGCTAAAACTACCTAAAGAGCAAATGGTGAATGACTTAGTAAGGTGTTTCTCAAGGAACTAGTAAAAGAACATATGTATTGGTGTATGTATTTGCAGGTCAAAGGCATTATTTATGTGGGAAATTCAGTGTTTAAGGATTATGCAATTTAAGGGCCTAAGAGCCATGTTATTTAAGGGCCTAAGTGCCAAGCAAGTTTAATTATGCACTATATTGTGATGTAGTGTAAATTTGGTGAAATTTTGTGAGTGATAATGTTCTTGATGGATTTAGGTGCTCTTGAGTGCTTAATGGTGAAAACTATGAGTTTTGGAATGATGATGTGCTAAGAGAACCCATGGCGAAATTTGTAAAATGTATAAGGAATTCTAAGTGCTTAAATGAACTTGGGTGAACTAGGAATGGTTAGGAATGGACACATGCTTCACTAAGGAAGAACACATGCATTAAAGTGTTCTAAGGTGCTATAAGGATTTAGGTGTTATCTTGGAAGTTCTAGGAATTCCATGTGTGTTTTGAGAATGTATTAAAGTCTTGGAGGAGTTTGTTTAAGGTTTAGGTTATGTGATGTGCAAGGTGGGAATAAGGTATAGATAAGGTTTGAGAAAGGAATTTAAGGAGTTGTGAAAGAGAAGATTTGGTTAGTAAGAGAAGATGCTTGGGAGATGATGTTATGATGGTGAGGGACACTTTGGTATAAAGGTTATTAAGGATGAAACACCACTTGAAAAGCTAGGAGGAAACATTGCAAGTGTTGGAAATTTTGTGAAGATATAAGTAAAGGTTTAAGGAATTAGAAAAGAGAGTTTTGTGAGTGTTTAAGGATATCTTAAGCTGTGTTTGAAGTGCCCAAATGAGGTTAGAGTATACTAGGATATATGGGGTGAAGTTTGGAGTTGATTGTAAAAAGGAAAACAAAGATCTGGGGCAGACCGGACTTGCGACCGGACTTGCAAGTTCGGTCGGGCCCAGTTTACCCTGTGAGAATTGGCTTCGGGAATGGACCGGACATAGGACCGGACTTGGCAAGTCCGGTCGGGCTAAATTTACAAAGGGAAGAAACTTTCTGGAATGGACCGGACATAGGACCGGACTTACAAGTCCGGTCGGAGTAGAAAATTTTTGACGGAAATGTGTTCTGGAATCGACCGGACATGGACAAGTCCGGTCGGCAAGTCCGGTCGGACCAAAAATGTGGTTTAAGGTTATGAAATGATATGAGATGATGGGGATGATAGGTAATGATGTTATAGGTTGTTAAGGACATGTTAGGTGAGTTTAAAAGGCAATTAAGTGGGTGAAAAGTTGTATCAAAATGTAAAAGTAAAACAGTTAAAATGTAAAGTTATGTAACTAAGTTAACGGGGAAAGTTAAACATTAGACATTAAATAATCAAGCAAACCCGATGTTATAAACACATGTGATGTTAACAGTTGTTCGAGAATCGCTCGAGGAACATAAGTGGACGTGGTAAAGTGGACTCCGGTGACAGGTATGGTTTTCTTGCAACCTGTGTCCTACCGGATTACCACCGGCTTGTATGCCAATATTTTTTACTGAGTGTTTGCCCACCTTGTAAGTTAAAACATGTAATGAGTTTATATAATTCATTTATGTGGCGAATTTGGCCTCTGATGCCATTTAACCTCAAATATGTGTTAAACCTTAGCTAACCAAATCTAGGAACACATGTGATCGGTATCGGAGTTAACGACCCAAACCATGGAACGTGCTAACCACGGCTATGTGTGAGTTAGTTGGACATGGTTGTTGTATGCAAGTGTGTGAACCTCCCTTGTGTGCTTAACTCGGTTATGATACCGTATGGTGTGTGGATGTGGTAGGCTCCATAATGGATTTCTAACCACTTATTATTAAGTGTATATGTACTAATGGGGGGTGAGGAGTCCGGTTGTTCCGGCCACGCGTGTGATGGACGGGAGTCGATATCATATCCGGTTCGGCTCTCTTGGTGTATGTATAGGTGGTATTCCAATTTGGTTTTTACCTTCCCTTAGCTTATCCAAAGCTAGTTACTGACTCACGTCGGGCCACAGGGGCATACGTATGTTATTTCGGTGTGCTTGGGATTACTATATCCGACACACCTTGGGTATAAGTTAACCGTTCTATATAACCGGACGGTAACGAGGTTGGTAACGAGCTTAACATGGGATTGGCAAAATCCCTAGGCTCACATGGTATACTAACTATGGTGGTAGGTTCCTTGTGAGAACCGATTTCATGGTGTCATGTAATGTTATGATGTTATGCAAATTCCCTTGCTATGCTTTGGTATATATATATATTGGATGTTTTAAATGAATGCAATGTTGTCATGTGTACGTCGAAACAAGAAAGGTTTGTTATGTTTTGTTATGTGGGGGATGAGTTATGTTGTAGGATATGGAATGTGTGGATCATGGAAATGAATCCCAGTTGGTGACAAGAGGCGTTTAAGGATAACCCGATTAATGGGTACATGTCGTTCGTTAAGGAAGTAGCTCCGTTTGGAGGAGAGCCATTCTAGGGTTTGAGGAATCATTGGATGGTTGGTTAAGTGTGGTTGTGTTGGGCATAGGTTGAGCCCATTGAGGCGAAATGTTATGTGTTGTATGTCTATGGCTTGTATGCATGATTTAAATATAATCAACTGCATGCTAAGACGACAATTAGTTGTGCGTGGCCCGGTAGCATGTGGGCTGCGGGATTACCATACCAGCAAAGGTGCTGAGCCCTTGGGGGCCACCCTTTCTCTCCTTTTCTATTTCAGGTACAAGGAGCTGGAAGCCGTTCGAGAGTAGGACGGGGCAGATGTTTATACATGGGTAGCCATTTAAATGGCGTGAGTATGATAGGCGTAGTAAGACCGAAATTGTTATCGGCAGTAGTTTGTAAATACTCGGTACAGTGGGAATGTATGTATATAATAAATGTTGAAAATGGAATGAGGAATGTATTGTGTAGTTGCTCGTGAATCTAGTCCATCAGACCGATACAAATGTATATGTATTAGCCTTGTTAGCCACGTGGGTGGTTAACGGCGTGTAACACCATTGGAATAAGTAATGCGATGAGTTAAGTTTCCGCTGCATTGTGTTGTTAGATGTATGGATGTTGTTGGGGTGTTACAACAAAAATATATTGATAATGCATAATAAATTAACTTATATTTAAAATAATAAATATGAAAACAACAATAACTAAATAATCTTTGGAAATGATATATAATGATATGGTTCTTGCATGGCGAGTCTGTATATATTATAGATATATATACTACTTGATTATCTTAGATGTATTATAGATATATATACTACTTGATTCTCTTATATGTATATAGTATAATATATATATATATATATATATATACCAACAATATATTAAATATACGTATATATGATTCTACAACTAACTATTATATATAAATCAACGAATTTCACAAACAATTATGATAAACAGAAATTCAACGAGGTTGAAGAATAAAACTAACCTGTTTTTGGAAGGACGTGGAGTAGGCGAAACTCGGAGGGAGGAAACAAGGCGGAGGACGACGATAAACGTGTCAAAAGGAGTAACTGTGAACCATAATAATTAGAATAATAGTTGTAGTTATAAAAAAATACGTACAATTAATCAACAAAAAACTACCCTCACCTCAACTGGGCTAGGATAATAGTAGCAAAATCGAGTGGATAATATATTAAATATATATGTATATATAATTTTGCAACTAACTATTATATATAAATCAACGAATTTTACAAACAATTATGATAAACAGAAATTCAACGAGGTTGAAGAATAAAACTAACCTGTTTTTGGAAGGATGTGGAGTAGGCGAAACTCGGAGGGAGGAAACAAGGCGGAGGACGGTGACAAACGTGTCAAAAGGAGTAACTGTGAACCATAATAATTAGAATAATAGTTGTAGTTATAAAAAAAATACGTACAATTAATCAACAAAAAACTACCCTCACCTCAACTGGGCTAGGATAATAGTAGCAGAATCGAAACGACAAGATGAGCAGACGGAACTCAGATGGAGGTAACAGGACGGAGTACAACGACAAATGGTGTCAAAGGGTATAACTGTAACAATTCACACAAAAAATGGTAGAAAAGCACAAAAATATCACTGAAATTGGTTCAGCCATTTCATCGAACATTTTGCGGGCATATGCATTATTTTGTAAAATTACACACATTTAGAATTTCCAATCAAACCAATCAATCTACTACACACCAGATAACATAAATCAAGCAAAAACTACACATAAACAACAAATTAAGGCTCAGTTTAACATAAATTCGAAACTTCAAATTCGTAATCAAAAACTAACCTAAAATTGACTGTTGTAGCTCGACGGTGGCGCAGGCGGCGGGGCACGGCGACGGCGGTCGGACGCTGTGGAAGGTGGCCGGAAACGAGAGGCGACGCGCGGCGACGGCAGGGCGATTTTTGGAGTCGGGAGCTTTCTGTGTGAAGAAAAAGAGAGGAGAACGCGCGATACTGAATTCGTCGGGTTAGGGTTATTTAGAAAGGACTATTTTCGGCGGTTGTAAGGCTAGGAACCGCCGAAAAACGTTTTTTTTTAAAAAAACATCATTTTCGGCGGTTGTATATAGGAACCGCCGAAAATGAGTCTTGTTTTTCGGCGGTTCCTATATACAACCGCCGAAAATGTTGTTTTTTTAAAAAAAAAAGACGTTTTCGGCGGTTATATATAAGAACCGCCAAAAATGACCTCACCCGACACTCTTTTTCGGCCAAAATATTAAAACCGCCAAAAATTGGGGGCCGAAAAAGGCCTTTTTTCTACTAGTGTACTGAACAGGAGTTTGTCAAGCTAGCAGTTACTTGGTGAACGGTATGTTAACTGTGTGGTCTGAATGTCCGAAGGATTATCCTAAGGTCCAGACATTATGTGTTTCATTGATAAGAGCGATATCTGTGATTTTATGTATATGATATTGTGTACTGTATTGCTCATACTGTTGCGTTGTATTTTATACGCGAACGTCTTATGACTGGAAGTTTATACATCTAAACTTGAAAAAGAAAGACTAACTGACCTTTAGGTATTATTGAACCTAACAAAGGTCAACTGTTAAGGTCTTAATTCAAATATTGGTTATTATGTCACTAACAAAAAGGGCTAACTTATAAAGAGAGGAATCTAGATCGTTTCGACTTTCTGGTTGCGCATTGTGATCACTATGAGAGACTTCAATGGAGAGTCACTCAAAATCCATCAGCCACATTCGGGGATGGCGGAGGGCACTACCGTTGGTGCACAGGTTCGACCAGATCGGTCAATTAACCAGGGCCATAGGGTCAGCTGGTAAACAGTTCCAATGGAACACAAGGGACATTCGTCCATTAATAAGTTATTAAGGTTTGACTTAACATGACACTTGAGGTGGAAATTAATTGGAAAAGGTTAAATGATTGGTTTACAGGATAAGGGTCAGATGGCTAATTAACAAGTACAGTTAATGCATGTATCTTGTTTGGTAATTGTTATGGACTGTTGATGTGTGATTATTGGTTATTGCTATGGATTATTGTTGTGAGGTTATGGGTGTCGTGTACTGTAGTACACTAATGTTTGCAGGTGAATTGTTAAGTGATTGTTAAATGTTTTCAGTTACTACTGTTACCAGTGTAAACCGGTATTTCATGTAAAGAATCTAATATCAAGATGGCTAAGACGACTTAAGGAATCTTGATGATTTAAGACTACATTTAGCATACCAGCATTTCGATTGCTGAGCCCTTTATTGGGCCAAACTGAAATACCCCAAACCTAGGTATGATGTTTAAATATTAAAATATGGTATATTAAGACTAAAAAGTGTCTTAGAAACATTAGTAAACAATTTAAACCATAGAAAACACAAATAAATACCTTAAGATCAATATGGGCAAAAATGTGCTCTAATCTTGGGATAAGTTTGGTTAAGACCTAATAAGCTTACCAAGACTTTATTTATATGCTAATGAACATATTAAACCAATTACCAAAGGAAACCAAGCTTGAAAACAAGTTAAAACACAAAATGTGCTTTAAGGAGTCTTAAAGCACATTTTTGAAAAATTGTCTTGTAAATGAGTTTTGAGTGGCTAAATGTCCATCATTACTCTTTAATTAATATGTGTACTACTTAGTATCACATTTGGAAGTCTATATCAATGGGAAATCAAAAATTTCACATCTATGTGCCTTGTTTTTGTGAATAGTAACTGAATAAGCTAGTTTGTAACATATGTCATTATAAGTGAGACAATTGGTCAACAAAGACTAAAACACCCCTAGATAACTAATGGGGGCCGGTTTTTATGAGGTGAGTCATCACCTTGCAAGTTAATAACTAAATAAATAACAAATGATAAAGCAAGTTACTATTTGCTTTACTACTTAATATCTTACAAAAGCAAACTTATCTTCATTTCTTCTTTCCTTCTTCATTGCCCACGTCTCCAGCCTCTCTTCTACCTTGCTTCTTTCTCTCATTCACGGTTTTGCAATAGTACCACCACTATTCTCCATCTTTGACCTCTTGTAATTCCTAGCTCACTTGGCCAAATCAAAAACAAAGACCACCATTCTCTTTGTCTCACCAAGCTCTTCATTCCTATCTTCTCAAAATTCCAAGGGCTCCATTTCGGTGCCAAGTGGAATATCCATGGGAGGAGCTTGAGCTTGTCTTTCTACATTTTATTGTTCTCCTTTGCTTCAAGGTAAGGAAACTCAAATAAAAACTCCATTTCCTTCATGTTTTGATGTTGACCGAAAATCACCATTGATGGTGCTCTTTATATTGCTTTGTTCTAGCTTCATTTCAACCTTTCAAGGACTTGGTGGAGTCCTCTCTTGATACATATTCAAACCCTCTTCAAATACCAAGGTAAAACAACTATCTAAATGTTTTTGAAACAATGTAAAACCTAGGGTTTATAATGAGATTAAGCTTGGAGCTTGAATACTCATTACATTGCTTGTATAATGTTTAGAAGTTGACAAGCAACCGATTTTAGACAAGGAAACAAGAAATAAGTTTGTGAGGAAAAGAGGTAAAGATGCTTACCTAATGTAGTTTAATGTCTTAGGAGAAATGAGCTTATATTGCTTTTAAAACTACCTAAGGAGCTAATGGTAAATGACTTAGAAAAATGTTCTCAAGGAGATTAGTAAAAGGACATATGTGTTGTTGTATGTATTTGCAGGTCAAAGGCATATATATTGTGGAAATTCAGTGTTTAAGACTTATGCATTTTAAGGGCCTAAGAGCCATGCATTTTAAGGGCCTAAGTGCCAAGAAATTTAAATTATGCACTATATTGTGATGTAGTGTAAATTGGGTGAAACTTTGTGTGTGAGAGTGTTCTTGGTGAATTTAGGTGTTCTTGTATGCTTAATGGAGAAAACAAAGTGTTTTGGCTTAGTAATGTTCTAGGAGAATCCATCTCAAAATTTAGGTAATATACAAGGAATTCTAGGTGTTTATATAAGGTTTGGTGAACTAGAAAGTGATAGAAATGACTAGGTGTTTTGCTAGAGAAGAAATAATGTCTTAAGGTGTTCTAGGAAACAAAAGGACTTAGACATCAACTAGGGTTTAGGTTGGTAAGAAATTATGCTTGAGAGATGATGTTAAGGTGAGGAGAAAGCATTTTGGGATAGTAGTTATCATAGGTGAGAAACACCATTTAGAAACCTAGTGTGAAATGTTATAAGTGTTGGTGAATTTTATAAGTAAAATTGAGTAACAAGATAAACATGGAAGTAGGTGTGTTTAAGATGATATTTTGGCATTAGAATATACCTAGGAACATTTGGGAAGTTTATACATTTAATGGAGGTGGAGAACTAGTGCAACAAGACTTGTAAAATGCAATTTTGACAATTCTGTAGCTTTGGTCAGGGACCTAGGTCTTGGGTCATGTCCCGGACCAGGTATGAAAAAAAAGCCGAGAGTCACCTAGAGTTTTGGTCCGGGACTTTGGCCTTGTATAAGGTCCCGGACCACCCCATTAAAACAACCCGAGAGTCTTGTTAGCTATTGGTCCGGGACTTAAGATGAGGAGCAAGTCCCGGACCACCATAAAACATAGTTTTAGGTTAATTAATGATGTCTAATGATGGGGATTAGTTAGTAATGATGTTATAAGGTTATATAAGACATGTTAGGAGAGTTATAATGACATTTTAAAAGATGAGAAGTTAAAACAAAATGTGGAAATGAATGAACTAGAAATGTGAAACAATAATGTTAACAACGGACTAGTACGTTAATTAACCGACGTTACTAAATGTGTATAGGATTCTCTCAAGGAGGAAACCAGTCGAAGCAAGGACCAAGGTATGGTTTTCTTGCAGTCTGTTGCCTACCGGTTTACACCGGCTTGTGTGTTGTTTGTTTTTCGGTTTGTTTACGACCTTGTAAGACTTAAGGCATGTAATGAGTTTACAGTTGTTAATACTATTATGTTGTTACGTTGTGACTCATTTCCCTTGTGTGTGTCTAACTGAACCTATACACTTGCTTGTGATTTCATTTATTAAGTTCGATGTGGAACTTCTAACAAGTGCTAACGGGGGAGTGAGGAGTCCGGTAGTTCCGGCCACGCGTGTGAGTATGGGAGTCGATGTCTTTCCGGTTCGATTCTCTTTGTATGTTATGGTTGTTTACCATTTTGGTTTCAACCTTCCCTTTAGCTTATCCAAGGCTATTTTACTGACTCACGTCGGGCCACAGGGGCATACTATGTTTGTTCGGTGTGCTTGGGATTACTATATCTGACGCACCTTTGGGTTTAAGTTATCTGTTCAATCTAACAGGACGGTAACGAGTTATGTAACGAGCTTAGCATGAGTTTGGCAACATTCTCTAGGCTCTTCATGTGAACTGACTGTGTTGGCTTGGTTCCTAAAGTGAACCGTTCTTGTTATGTTATGTGTGTTGTTGTGCTATGCAATATCTCTTGCTATGCTAAGTTTATGTTGCTTGTTTAAAATCAATGCCATGTTATCATGACAAATAGTTGCGCGTATCCCGGTAGCCGATGGGCTGCGCGTTAACCATACCAGCGAAGGTTGCTGACCCCCTCGGGGGCTCCATTTTTCATTACAGGATGAGGATCGCAGAGGCGGAGTAGCTGTAGACCTAGGTTATGTTATACTTTTGGGTTATTTAGGATGTTGAGCCCGGGATGCGCCTGTGCTCCCGTGGCGTCATATTTTGTTGCCGTTATTCTGACAGTGGCGGTTAATACAGTATACAGTGATGTTGGGATGTAAATACTCGGTATTGTTGGTTATGTATATATATAGATGTTAGTACCTAATGCTCGAGAGTCTGATCATCAGACCGATACGCTTGTATTTATTCAGCCTAGTTAACCACGTGGGTGGTTAACGGCGTTGTAGCACCGAACCGTTTAGTTATTGTTTAGTTGTTTATTTCCGCTGCGATTTCGGTAGTTGTTATGTGCGTTGTATGGGTGTTACACAAACATTCCAGGTTATTGAAGAAGACTCAAACCGGAGTGCGGGACACGGGGGTAGCTGTTGTGTTTCCAGCAACACCTTTGGTTTATTTTGTATTGTAATAAAGAGATTGTTTTATTCAGTTAGTTGCTCATTTAGTTGGTTTTGGGTTGTAATAATTAGGAGTGCTCAGTATCTGTTCATCACAGCGTGAGGAGTTAAGGTTGTTGGATGGATGCCTTGTTGCTCACAAGGGTGGGTAACGGCGTGTAACACCAAGGTAGTTAGTTTTATTTTCCGCTGCGAATTATTATTTATTATGCTACGAATTGCGACGTCGTTACAGGTTTAGGATTAGGGGTGTTACAGAAACAGGCACTGCCAACGGAATCCTACCAATGGGAGAACGGTAATTACCGGCAACATGGGTCAACATGCTACGCAGTCGAGATAACCCCGCCATAGAAATGAAAAAGGAAGCACTACGAGTGCAATGAAGAAGAAAAGAGAAGCGACATGAATACCGGACAGCAGTCCAAAGGAGCGGTAATGGCGGGATAATACCGCGCATGAGAATAAAGACTACCTAAAAGTCTATTACGAAACGGGGAACCCCAAACCCCATACAACTTGAAAAGTTATGAAGACCTGACGGACATAGGCTAACCGACTATGGAAACGCATTCAAATTCTATACCGGAATTGGACTACGACGTAGTGCCTAAGGAGAGTCAATACTCAGTGACCAAGACAAAACACGTGGGAACGGGAGGGAGGATTAAGGCGTAAGCAAATGAAAAAGGGATTTCCTCAGAATGAGGAACGCCCTGATAAGTGACTGCACTGTCGAAACACTCAAGAAAACTACCCAGGTAATCAATTATCCTAAATTAAAAGGGCAAGGGAAGAATCAACAAGGCTAGTAATTACATGGAGATTAAGAGAAAGTACCACTACCGACGTACACAATACCGATAGCCTATTTGCATGGCGCACTTGCCATAGCAAGTGCTGCCACGATGAAGCTATACGTGAAGCCATTATGGCAATATAGTAGAATGCTACAGCTATAACGCTTATTAGTACCGGATTACAATCCTTAAGAACTGGAGAATGAGACCTTGGAAAGGCCTGACGGCCTAACCATGACGAACTAAGTCGACATACCAGTCAGCAGGGAGCTGGACTTGGTCAAAATACTACACGATGTAAACATTAGCAACGGTGAAACCTACTTCAACAACAAACAAGAGACACTATAGGCAAGAATACCAATCCCGAACTGCAAAGAGAAGAACCAAAGATACCTCTCAACAAGGCGAGCAGAACCCTACCTAAGTAATAATTAAAGGGAATGTATTACGAGATACAATGAAGACAGTGACTCAACGATTTCCAACAAGAACGGGATAGAACTCCCAAGATGACCACTAAGAATACCATTAATAACATTCTTCATTGAAGAAGTTGGTAAAACCTAGGAATGGAATCAGAGAAAATTAAGTTAAGCAATGACCTACCAAGGATCAAAGACATACAATTCCGAAAGAGGGAAGCTCAGAGGACTAAACCACAGAGCTGGTATAGTCGAACCAAATGAAACCCATAAACGATAGTTAGCATTGTTGCCTAACTCATTAACACCGAAGTGTGATTAATTATTGACGGGTGGCGTAGTCAATAAGAGTTGAACGGAGCATTGAGACGGAAGCACAAGATAACCAGGATAAATATCCAACTTAGACACCATACTACAGATGCCTGATACAAACCTATCCTTAAATGCTAAGAGATGCAAGAATAAGAGCGAAAATATGGTTGTAAACACTAATTAACGTTAGATCACATGAGCAAACTTCCATAGTGGGAAGCAGAATGCAGCAACTTACCATGAAACCCGGTACTACATTTAATATGTAACCTAATGGTGGATAGAGTTCAAATAACCAGAAGCTTATGAGGATAATCTACAAATGAGTAAGAGTATGAACAGTGAACCGAGCACCAGCTCTCACTTGAGAAAAATTAAACGCTAAGAGCCTATAAGCCAAGGATGTTAACCACATCAGAGCCCGAGGCACAGGAAGTTATAAGAGGGCTTATCTAAGCCATGAATGAACTACAATTCGTAGATACGAACGGTTACAAACCTATACCTTAATTGGGAAGAAATTGCCAGAATGAGCACCCGTGAGAAAATAGAGATGATACAATTGACAGGGGCGGAGAACAAGCCATTCCTTTTAGGGTGGGGATACCTCTCCTTGTTGTGAGGCCTTTGAGTGGGAATAAACCCCTCAAAATGGGCTTTCACTATTGAGAGATAGAATAATCTTTTATTAGAGAACGGAAACCGTAAACCTTGAAGTTCTCTTGGAACATTGCAGTTACATGTATAAAGAAGGAAGACTACATAGACAAACCTTATATCCAAGGCCCGAAATTCAAAAAGCATTTATCGTCGAAAACAAACACTGTGAGTGCACAATATGGCACGTCAAGTGACCAATGCTGTGAAGAGCTTATGACATAATGTAGTCATTCTTCTTAGCTAGTTAAATCACTTGGGAAATGATATCATAAATGATGAAAGAAAGTGAGAGAGACTAACCAACACATGAACCCGAATCAAAAGCAAAACATCTTCACATTAAGAGATAATGACCTTACGGCGTGGTACAACAACCGTCATACACCCGAACTTAGAGAACTCCCAGTGTGTTTACACCATAAAGGGATTGAAGGTAAGACGAGACGTTAGAGTAAACGATTGGGGAGTTGCACCACCTATGGGCAACAGAATAGAGACAATACTTATATAAATGGATTAAGTCATGGTGCGCAGCAAGTGACCAGTAAGTATAAACCGTCAAGTATTGACATAGAGGCAATTAGATCTATGAGTTAAACCCGATGTAAGTGAGGAAATGAGATGGAAGACGAACTGTGCATTAATGCCAGTAATCTACGCCATGCGATGAAAGATTTCACAAGAAGCACAGTGACCATTCCTTAAGGAACCAGAAGTGCATTCCTAGTATATCAAACATGAGAAATAAGATAATAGGCTCTATGGAAAGAGACCCCAATTGCTAAAGGATCGAGTCCACACTAAATACAGGAAGAAGATGGAACATATCATATCATATCTAAGAACACAGTAAATGGATTTCCCTTGAATAAGTTCAAGAAGAGCAATAAGTGTTATCATGGAACGATGAAAGAGGAGATCGACAACAGAATACTTCATAATTAGCAATAGCTAACATGTGACGAGCACTACGAGTATAGTAAAACAAGACGTGGGACGACTGCACCCCAAAGGGGCTTGCTGGCCTACCAGACTCATTTATGAGTTAGTCGGGTAAGTAGTAATGTACCAGTAAGGTACCGTATACATGTAAACGAGTGGTGTAACGAGAAGTAGTTGACTCCATACCACAGTCAGCCGTGCAAGTTCAGACTAGAGCAACTATTACCACGAGCAGTTGAGAAAGAAGATCGCAGTCAAGCCAACGACACAAGAGGAATCAGAGAACTCGTTCCAGATAGAGAATGATTAAGCATTGTAAAGTGTGAAGAGCATGGATAATTAAGTACCGACATCGAATATGTCTATAAACTTTAGAGAAAACTGTAAAGGGCAACAAGCACTAAACAGTAGTTTCAGATTAAGCATCATCTTCAGACCTAATATCAGTTGGAAAGAACACTTTAGACACTTGAGAGAACACTAAGAGTACGAACATTAGAACTTCAGAGAGAATGGGATAGACAAGCTACAACTCATAAAGGCCGTGTATAAATACAATTACACGCGTCCATTGAGAGGCCTTATTCCTAAATTATAAGGATACATAAGATATACAATACATTAAAAAGGATAAGACGGGCAAACTAAGCCCTAACGTTATTAGAGTCGCGCAGCAGAAGCTAGTAGACCGTTACCTTAAAGGTTTGATATATCTAATGAACGACAAATGGAACGATGTATCTCACATCTTCCAGTTAACTAAATACATGGCTCATCAGCCAATTGTCTTAGAAGCCTGAAAGGCTAGACCGAACCAAGTTGAGAAATTGGTATAAATACCCATAATAATTCTTGAGACAGAGGCTAAACCATTAAAATGGTTAAGACCCTCTAATCGGATCATAATGTTAGATACACTACATGGAAGCCATAATGCTCCATAGGAAATAGACATCTTGAACCTATGTTCAAGGATGATATAATGTTGATTACATGGGCGTAATCCATTTTAAGGGGGGTAGAGAGAAAAACCTCTTAGCGGTTGTTTATGTACTAAGTACATAAACTACAGTGTGTATAGCACAAAAGAATTTACTTTACATATACATATGTATATATTCTGAGATTAATAATGGTTATTGCGCACAGAAGATGCGAATACCATACGTATTAAGTACCTACCCTGTTAGCTCCGGTATGAGAATACAAGTGAAGAGGATTAGAGAGACTCCAGGGGAATTAGAATCCCTGTGGTGTACATTTTTATGAGATAAGAATTGGTATGAGTATGAGGTAAGAATCGGTATGAAACCGATGTAGAACCTAGTAGGAATTAAATTCCCTAGGTACTTGATAAGAGGTGAACTAAGAATGTTTGATGGACTGAGTCCACATTTTGGAGATGTATTGATTATGACTAGAACCACTAAAAGATAGAAAATTGTAAATGAGTGAATTATTTGATGTTTGAAATTGACGTGGGAGGTGAAACTTGATTTCCTAGGGATCAAGGGAAACCAAACACAAATTGGGGTGGAAGAATAGTTCAACACTGATGCTAATCACATCAGGGTCGGATGATTCCTGAAACTCCCTACAGTGGTCACAATTAATCACGTTAAGAATAGATGCATTAGCATAAAGCGGAATTGGAGTTGATTGTATTTTCAAATAGAGGAATTATCCCTTACTTGACCTCGTAAAAAGGATTTCCTTTTTACTGAGTCTCGCCCATGAAGCCGAGGACCCATGAGCCTTTGTCTTCAGACCGGTGACATTGGGAGAATAGAGTGGTTTTGTATTCTTGCTCATGAAGGCGAGGACGAATGTTCCTTTGTCTTCGGACCGGTGACATAGGAGAATACAACAAAAGTTATGTGATTGTTTTTAATCTTCCAAAGGACCGCGGACCAGAGAGCTTAAGCGTCCAATAGTCGGTATCAGCGGGTGATTGTAACACCCCAACCGTAATCTCCACACTTAACCAACAATCGCAGTGGTAAACATAACTTAAACATTAACCAAAAGGGGCGGTGTAACACGCCGTTAGCCACCCACGTGGCTAACAAGGCTGTTACTTACAATGTATCGGTCTGATTACAAGAATGCCGAGCATATTTACAACCTTCAAAAATACTATCCAAAAAGAACCACGATATACCGAGTGTTAAGTTTCAAAAACCACCCATTTAATCCTACATCCACCGAAACATGATACCTCGAGTGTACAAGCCCTACTCGGGTTTAATATCCAAAAATAACAAAACTATTCCTCCGGGCTCCATGCTACAACCACTCAGCTTCCTCGATCATTCTCCTGAAAAGTAATATGTGCCCCCAAAGGGGGTCAGCAACCCTTGGCTGGCATGGTTAACGTGCAGCCCGCCGACTACCGGGATACACGCAACTATTTTTCATGATAACATAGCATTGATTTTAATCATACAACATGCATATTACATAGCAAGAATTATTGCACCACAATAACATCACATACATAGTGAGAACATTTCACTTAAGTAATAACCAACATAGTTAGATCATTGGAGAGCCTAGAGAATGTTGCCAAACCCATACTAAGCTCGTTACATAAACTTGTCACCGTCCTGTTAAAATGAACGGATAACTTAACCCCAAAGTGCGTCGGATATAGTGATCCAAGCACACCGAACAAACATAGTATGCCCCTGTGGCCCGACGTGAGTCAGTAAAATAGCCTTGGTTAAGCTAAAGGGAAGGTTGAAAACCAAAATGGAAACAACCATAACATATAAAGAGAATCGAACCGGATATGACATCGACTCCCATACTCACACGCGTGGCCGGAACTACCGGATTCCTCACTTCCCCGGTTAGCACTTGTTAGAAGTCTCATTATTGAAACTTAGACGACGAATATACACATAAGTGTTTAGGTCAAGTTAGACACACACACACAAGGGAAATGAGACACATCATACCAATACAATAATTTAACAACTATAAACTCATTAGATGGCTTAATCTTACAAAGTCGTAAACACACAGAAAAACAAACAACACACAAGGCGGTGTAAACCGGTAGGCAACAGATTGCAAGAAAACCATACCTCGGCCTTGTTGAGTTCGAGTTCCACCAAAGGTAGTTCCTATACATCATTAGTAACGTCGGTTAATTACCTTTCATTAACTCTCGGTTTACTAAGTGTTCTACATGTTTACACCACGAGTTTCCACACTAAAACTCACACTTAATTGTCCTCATAATACACACTAGGGTTTACTACAGAAGCCCCATCACCTTTCTTAAAAAAAAAATTTGTTTCTGGTCCGGACCGCCCCACTGGGGCGGACCACAACAGAGGCTCCAACGATTGCAGATTTTCACTGGACCTCTCCTTAGGGGCGGTCCCTAGGGGCGGTCCACAACAGAACCCAATTTTTAAAGCGTTTTTCTTCTCATTTTGAACTCCAAATTACACCCAATTTTTTCCTAATCATTTCACATGTTTTCCCACATGTTTTAACACCTTCTTGGCACACTAAAACCCTCTCTAAACATCTCACACACTCCTTAAACATTTACCCAAGTTTTTACAAAATCCTTAACACTTAGAGCATTTTCCTTTCTTGTTCTACTTGTTCTCTTCACCCTTTGTTGCCCCAAGGTTCTTACATGTATTAAGGTATTTTATAACACTAATATAACCTTTTAAAACTTGCCTAAATCATCATCTAATCTTGCTACTCAATTCTTAATCAATTTTACCCAATTTCCCACTCACTTCTCACAAGAACTAAAACTTAGTTTTGCTAAGTGTTATGCTACAGATTTTTCTCACCCACAAACTAGTCCACTAATAATGCAACATTCCCACCTTAGAGTTCACTCATTTACCCATCTCCATCTATCTAGTTACCAACCGATTTTCATACTAAATTTTCGCTCTCAAATCACCTTGTAGTTCTCTAGTTTGTAAACACTTAGAAATGCACCTAAACCCTCAAGTTTCTACACAAATTTTGACATGATCTCCCCATAATATTAACATGTTCCCACACATTATTTAGCCCTCAAAAACACTCCAACCAACAAACTCATCCAAAACACTAAACCACACTTAAATTCATCATTTCCAACAACAATAGCACCCAATGTACATAAACCTTAAAAGCTTGGCTCTTAGGCCCTTAATCAACATCAAATTAAACACTGAATTTCCTCATATTATTAGCAACACCTGCACTACACTCAACATTTATATTTGCTCAAAATAAAGCACAAACTCCTTTAAACACCACATAAGCTTAAGGTATGTTATTTACCTTGGATTTCTTTCAAACTTTCCCTCATCCTTACTTCTTGTTCCACAACTGATTTCCAATGGGGTTATTTGCTACACTAATGACCATGCCAATATAATCACAATAAGTATGGAGGGTTCATGAACACTATTCCATTAACCCTAGAACTTAGTAAATATTTGAAAAACCATAGGAGGGAATTACCTTCTACTTCAAAGTGAAGTGTTTGGTAATGAAATTAGGGCTAGCTCCAACACCTCTTGAAGGTTTAACAAGCTTGAATGAAGAGAGCAATGGTTTTTAGCACACATCAAAATCGGCCACCATAGAAATGGGGGAATGAATGGATTTTTGAGTTCTTTCTCACCTTAGACCATCAAGGAGTTGATTGGCTTCAAGAATATGAAGTTTTCTCTTCAAGGTGTGGTACACCCATGGAAATGAAGTATGGAGTTTTGAGATTCTAAAAGGTGGAAAATAATCCCCAAGATGAGAGGAGTATTTTGGTGTAAAAGTTTCTTGATTTGGTGCTAGGATGATGAAGTAACAAGGAGGTGAAGTTGGGGTTGTTCCTTGGCTTGAAAAATCGCCATTAGAGGAAGAAGGAGCAGAGAAGGAGAGCTGGGGGGAAAGAATATCGGAAGAAAGAAGGAGAATAGAAGAGAGAGAAATGTGAGAGAGTGAGTATGTGTGTGAGAGGAAAAATAAGTAACATTGTGTTTTATTATTTTTGTCTTTAGCTAATAGAATAGAGCCATCACAGCAAGAGAGGGGGCTGGGCAAATGAAGAAATCGGATGACACACAAGAATAGAGGAAAGAGAGTGTGAGAGAGGGAAAATAAAGTAAGGTTGTACTTTTTACTTTTTGTTGTTTTTGAATTTTAGTGAGTAAAGTAGAATTAATAGGAGAAGGAGGGGCTCCTCACGTGAGACACAAAAGAGAGAGAGCCAAATCTGATTTTATTTTACAATGTGAGCGAGAGAGGCACTTGGTCAATAGCAGATAACACCCGTAGTTTCCCGAACTGTCAGTTTTAATAGTCCGGGTCCGGTTTCCGGAATATATATATATTTTTTATTCTAAAAATTCTTATACTTTAATTAGTATATAATTATAGTTATGAAATCAACTATAATTTATACAAGTCCGATTTAACTGTTTAAAGTCACGTTTTTTGGTTTCCTTGAAAAACGTGCTTTAAGCATCGTTTGTGCTTTTACCCCACTATTTGGGTCCGTTTCCATCTGGAATTTTTCCCACATGTTCCTAATGACTAAATAAGTCCTAGGAATCCTTTTAGGACCCTAGTTAAGGTTACATACTTACCATGATCATTTAACACATGTTTTCGCGTTTTGTGACTTTTACGCCTTTTCTTTTTCTTTTTAGTTTTCGTTTCTTTACTGATGGTCTTAAGGACTTAATTAGCCTTAGAATATCATAATTACATAATTAATTAGCATATTAAGGTTTGGGGTATTTCAATCTACCCCTCTTAAAAGAACTTTGTCCTCAAAGTTCACACTTCCCACGCATCTTAAATATTAGAACACAGGGATTACTTCTAAAACAACACTTCCATAACAAACACACTTTTCATAACATCGGACTCAAGGTCCCCATAACAAAACATCACTTAGAATTAGAAGTCTATGACATTACAACATAAACAAAACATCACTTAGACTTAGAAGTCTATAACATAACAACATAGACAAAACATCACTTAGACTTAGAAGTCTATAACATAACAACATAGACATGTATTTCAATACATGCGTACATACATAACCGAAACAGCTCTACCCCCCTTAAAATAGGGGTACGCCCCGTACCCTATACATATAAATACTAAGAAGTAAACAACGACGGGTACTTCGCCCTCATATCATCTTCTAGCTCCCAGGTGGCCTCTTCAACCTCCTGGTTAGGCCAGAGAACCTTCACCAGTCGAACAGACTTGTGGCGAGTGTCTCGAGTCTTAGTATCCAGGATCCGTACGGGAGTCTCCACTGATCGCATGGTCGGCTCTAAGGTTAGCCTTTTGGGCTGAAGCACATGAGACGGATGAGACGGATGAGACATATATTTCCTCAACTGGGACACATGAAATACATCATGTACCTTGCCCAGCTCAGCAGGTAAATCAAGCCGGTAGGCTACCGGGCCTATCCGCTCCGTCACAACATAAGGCCCTACATATTTCGGGCTCAACTTGCCTTTCTGGCGAAAACGAAACACACCCTTCATGGGGGATACTCTAAGAAATACCTGATCGCCCACGGCGAACTCCAGGTCACGTCTGCGCACATTGGCGTATGCTTTCTGCCTATCCTGAGCTGCCTTCATGTTAGCCCTGATCTGACGTACTTCTGCTTGTACTTGCTCTAAATACTGAGGTTCTATAATGACCGTCTCACTCGACTCATCCCAGCATAATGGCGTGCGGCAAGGTCTACCGTACAAAGCCTGGAAGGGAGACATCTTGATCGAAGCATGGTACTGTTGTTGTAGCTAAACTCGATCAGATGTAACTTATCAATCCAGCTGGTCTGAAAGTCAAGTGCACATGCACATAACATATCCTCAAGCGTCTGTATGGTGCGCTCACTCTAACCATCTGTCTGAGGATGGAACGCTGTACTCAGCTTCAGCTCGGTACCAAGTGCTTCCCGTGTAGATCTCCAAAACCTCGAAAGGAATCTGGTATCCCTATCAGACACGATAGTCTTCGGTACCCCATGATGCCGTATAATCTCACAGTCGAAGAGCTCTGCTAGCTTCGCCACCTTCCAAGTGTCCTTCATCGGAATGAATCGGGCTGTAACACCCCTACTTCGCACTTATCACTAACTGAAATCGCAGCTGAAATAAACAACTAAACAATAACTAAACGGTTCGGTGCTACAATGCCGTTAACCACCCACGTGGTTAACAAGGCAGAATAAATACAAGTGTACCGGTCTGATGATCAGACTCCCGAGCGTAGAACTAAAACCATAATACATCATATACAATACCGAGTGTATAAATACAATCCATCACTGTAAACTGTCAGCCATAAACTGCCACTGTCACTGTCAACAACCGTCACTATCAAACTAACGGTACAAAAATATAACGCCACGGGAGCACAGGCGCATCCCGGGCTCAACATCCAAAATAATCAAAAGTATTTCTACCACCTAGGATCTAAAGCCACTCCGCTTCTTCGATCCTCATCCTGTAAATAAATAGAGCCCCCAGAGGGGGTCAGCAACCTTTTGCTGGTATGGTTAACGCGCAGCCCATCGGCTACCGGGATACGCGCAACTAATTGTCATGATGACATGGCATTTATTTTAACACATAACATATACATATGGCATAGCAATAATATTGCATAGCACAACAACACATACATAGTGGATACACTTTCCACAATAACAACCAAGAAGGTTAATCAACATAAGAAGCCTAGAGAATGGTTCACTCTCATATTAAGCTTGTTACACACACTCATTACCGTTCTGTTATTCCATCGAGTAACTTAAGTCACAGATGGTCCGGATATAGTTACCCGAACACACCACACAAACACATGTTCCCACTAAACCGATCATAAGTCAGAATTGGTAAGCTCTGGAGGGAGCTAAAGGGAGATCGTACGCCAAATGAAGGAGAACAATCTTAACAACATAAGAGTCGAATCTGATACAGATATCTACTCTTAAACTTACATGCATGACCGGACAACTGGATTCCTCACTTTCCAGTTAGCACTTGTTTGAAGTTCAACAGTGGAACTTAACAAATAGTTCACAAACAAGTGGTAAGTCATGTTAGACACACAAAAGGGAAATGAGTCACGTCATAACATCACAATAATATGAACAACTGTAAACTTATTACATGATTGAGTCTTATAACGTCGTAAACATACAGAAAAATAAACAACACACAAGCCGGTGTAAACCGGTAGGCAACAGACTACAAGAAAACCATACCTTGGTCCTTGCTTCGATTTGTTTCCACCGTAGGCCACTCCTATACATAATTAATAACGTCGGTTAATTAATTCACTTAACTTCAAGTTTACTAAGTATTTTACATGATTATATGACATGTTTAAATGCCCAACTTATCTTTGGTTACCTTCATTATACCCCCTAGGGTTAACTACTTAAGTCACATTCTTTTGTGTTTTTTTTAAGTTTTGGTCTGTCCGACCCACCGTCCGACCCACCAACTGGGTCGGACCCTTCCAGTAATTTTCGGGTTTGAAAAACTTTGCTTGTCCGACCCATGTCCGACCCATGTCCTCTGGGTCGGACCATTCCAGAAACTTACCGTCCTTTGAAAACACCCATGTCCGACCCATGACCGACTCACAACTGGGTCGGACCATTCCAGAAACTTTTACCGTCTTTTAATCTCACCCGTCCGACCCATGTCCGACTCAAATCCTCTGGGTCGGACCATTCCAGAACCATTTACTGGCGTCTAACAGAGGTCGTCCGACCCAAACTTGGGTCGGACCCCTGGGTCGGACGCCACCAGAACATGCCCAAACATTGTCAAATCTTCACCAAACTTCTCCTAAAGCCTTCTAATGTTTACCAACACCATTTGGCACACTAAAAGCCTCCTTGAACATTCATAAAAATCATTTTCTATTTACTTAAGTACTTACTCATTCCTTTCCAAAATTCCTAACACTTATTTCGGGCTCAATTTGCCCTTCTGGCCAACACGAAACACTCCCTTCATGGGGGATACTCTAAGGAATACCTGATCACCCACGGTGAACTCCAGGTCACGTCTGCGCACATCTGCGTACGACTTCTGTCTATCCTGAGCTGCTTTCATGTTAGCCCGGATCTGGCGAACTTCTGCCAGAACTTGTTCCAGATACTCTGGTCCTATAATGACCGTCTCACTCGACTCGTCCCAGCATAATGGCGTGCGGCATGGTCTACCGTACAACGCCTGGAAGGGAGACATCTTGATCGAAGCATGGTAACTGTTGTTGTAGCTAAACTCAATCAGATGTAACTTATCAATCCAGCTGGTCTGAAAGTCAAGTGCACATGCACGTAACATATCCTCAAGTGTCTGGATGGTGCACTCACTCTGACCATCTGTCTGTGGGTGAAACGCCGTACTCAATTTCAGTTCGGTACCCAGTGCTTCTCGTGTGGACTTCCAATACCTCGATAAGAATCTGGTATCTCTGTCAGATACAATCGTTATCGGTACCCCATGATGTCTTACAATCTCTCTGTCGAAGAGCTCTGCAAGCTTAGCCACTTTCCAGGTGTCCTTCATCGGTATGAATCGAGCTACCTTGGTCAGTCGGTCAACAACAACCCAAATCATATTTAGACCTCCCCTCGTAGGCGGAAGCCCTACTACGAAATCCATTGAAATGTCATGGAACTTTCACTCAAGCACTGGCATTGGCTGTACCATACCACCAGGCCGACGGTGCTCAAACTTGACCTTCTGGCAAGTGAGACACCTCAACACATAATCATTCACATCCTTTTTCATTCCAGCCCACCAGAAATAATGTTTCATAACCTTATACATCTTTGAAGCTCCGGGGTGAATCGAAGTCGTAGAACAATGGGATTCACTCAGTATGCGCTCTTTCAGCTCAACGCTACTCCTCGGAATACACAGTCGGCCATTAAGCCTAATCAGGTCATCATCGTGGAGTCGGAAGTCGTACTTCTGACCATCGAATGTGCCATCAATAAGCATCTGTCTAATCTCCATCATATACTGATCCGTCATCTGAGCACTTCGCACCTCTTCAACCAAGCTAGTATGAGAGACTAGCGAATGGAGAGCGTGTGCTCGGTGACTCAATGCGTCAGCTACCACATTCGCCTTACCCTCCTTATACTGTAAATTGATGTCGTAGTCGTTTAACAACTCGACCCACCTTCTTTGTCTCATGTTCAACTCCTTCTGAGTGAACAAGTATTTCAAACTCTTGTGGTCGGAATAGATTGTCACGCTTACCCCATACAAATGATGTCGCCATATCTTCAATGCGAAGACAATGGCATCCAATTCTAAGTCATGGGTAGGGTAGTTTTCTTCATGCTTCTTCAGTTGGCGGGAGGCGTACGCTATGATCTTCCCGTGTTGCATCAACACACTACCCATACCTTTGCCTAATGCGTCGTAATAGACCTCAAAACTATCTGGACCGTCTGGTATAGTCAAGACCGGAGCAGATGTCAGAGCATCCTTGAGCCTCTGAAAAGAACTCTCACAGTCGACTGTCCACTCGAATGGTGCATTCTTCTTCATTAAGGAAGTCATCGGCTTCGAGACACTAGAGAAGTCCTTCCCAAACCTCCTATAATAACCTGCCAGACCGAGGAAGCTCCGGATGTCGGTAACTGTCTTCGGTCTAGGCCAGGTGCTCACGACATCTATCTTTGCCTGATCAACTGTGATCCCGGCCTCAGAAATCACATGTCCAAGGAAGGATACTTGGTTCAACCAAAATTCACACTTTGAAAATTTAGCATACAACTGATTCTTCCTCAACGTTTGCAACACACATCTCAGGTGGCTTTCATGCTCACCTCTCGATTTCGAGTACACAAGTATATCGTCGATGAAGACTACCACTGACTTGTCCAACTGATCTTGGAACAAACGGTTCATTAAGTTCATGAACTTAGCTGGTGCATTGGATAAACCAAACGGCATAACCGTAAACTCATAATGTCCGTATCTGGTTCTGAAAGCAGTCTTCTCTATGTCACTCTCACGGATGGCAATCTGATGATATCCGGATCGTAGATCTATCTTGGAGAATACTGATGCTCCTCTCAACTGATCAAACAAGTCGTCAATGAGTGGTAAAGGATAACGGTTCTTCACCGTAACTGCATTCAGTTCTCGATAGTCAATACACAGGCGGAGACTACCGTCCTTCTTCTTCACGAAGAGGACCGGCGCTCCCCATAGTGAAACGCTAGGGCGGATAAACCCCTTGTCGAGTAGGTCTCTCAGCTGCTCCTTGAGCTTTGTCATCTCTGCTGGAGCCATACGATAGGGTGCCTTCACAATTGGTCCGGTGCCCGGAACAAATCAATCTCAAACTCAACTTCCCGTGCTGGCGGCATGCCCGGTAGTTCCTTAGGAAATACATCAGGAAACTCCGACAGTACCGGCACATCTGAGCTAAACTCAGGGTCTCTCTCTATGTCCTGGACATATCAGAGGTATACATCATTCCCTCGTCGTAACTCACGATACATGGCCATGGCGGTGATGATCTGATTCGAAGGCTCCCTGGGCCTCTGGCGGTATGTTATGGTAACCCCAGATGGACTCCGAAGAAGCAGACGGTGCTCGGCACATAGGATTCTTCCCTTGTACCACTCCAACCAGTTCATCCTGACAATCACATCAAAACCGAGTCCGTCGAACTCTATCAAGTCGATCGGAAACTCCTCATCTCTGATTCGTACAATAGCATCTCGGTAGTAGCGGGTACACTTGATCCGCTCTTTCGATTGGTGAGTGACTAGGAAGTCAGGCATCTCTTCACCGTCTAACCCCAGCCTCTTCGCAAAAGACAGCGAAATAAATGTATGAGAGGCTCCGGAGACGAACAAGATCGATGCATCCACGCCATTCACTGGAAAGGTACCGGTGAGGATTGTGCCGCTCTTGCCGGCTTCTGCCTTATTGCAGACACTCAGTATACCTCCCGTTCCGAGTGCACAGCCTGATTCATTGGCAAACTTATAAGTATTGGGTGACAACACGATTGATATACTCCAAAACAACATCTCTTTATTCATTAACACACTCTTTACACCATAAGTTGGGTTACATTGTAGACATGGCTAAATATAGCATCCTTAACATACAACTGGCTTAATACATTACATGATTACACAAGGCTTAAAACTGCCTGAAGGTCAAATTCAAACGTCCGGGTTTCATGCGTGTGGCATTGATCACGGTCGATGGTGCGGTATTCAGTTTGATCTTCTTGATACCGTGGTACAACATCCTTGATTGTCCACCCATGACTAACACATCTCCCGACTTCAATACTAGCTTCTTTGCGAGATCACCACGCTTCTGCTCGCCGTATATAAACACTGCGGTATCACCAATGGACCAAGACACCACGGGTACTCCCTTACTTAGAGACTCGGGTGACTCGTCCTTGTCCTGGTGTAACCCTAATCGTCCACCTTTCTGGTAGAAGTTCACAATACACAAATCTGCTTTGACGTTCGGAATCGGTTCCGATTCAACTTGCTGAGCAATTCCCACGGCGTGGTTAACGACCGCAAAGAACTCCTCAGGTATACATGGTACAGTTGCTCCGTCTTTAGCTCGCACATCTTGATATGACTTGGTGTAAGGGTTCCAGTCCTTACCCATGCACATCATCTTCAGTTACATTCTCGATCCGCTCGGATATTCAGGTGTGTAGAAACCTCCTGGTGCTGCTCCAAGCTCGTTGCATCGCCTGATGATGTGGATTTGTGCTTCCGGTGTCAGGTATCCATTTAAAAGTATCATACCTGGCTGGATAACCTGACATTGTTCCAGTGGGAATTCGGTAATGTTGATGGTGGTTTCTTCAGGGTTTGGTGTGGGTGGGATTGGATAGCAAATATTGAAGGTTCCTAAGTTTCAAAATACCTAATTTAGGTGACTTTCACATTATACTTTAACTCTTTACTCACATGGTTATACACTTGGACCCACTAACATACATGCATGAAATGCGGTAAGCAATCACTTATTTCATTCAACAATTTAGGCGGTACCTGGTCTAGAAGAGGGTCCTGGTGCCTCATACCGGTCCACCACATTCAGGGCGGCCTTGCCAGCTCCCGGCCCTTTCCCCTTCTTGGAATCAGTGTTCCTCTGATTAGTAGGTGGCTGATTAGTCGTCTTCGGGCCATCATTGGTCGCGGTGGCCTTACCCTTCCACTGCCCCTTGGGCTTGTTGTTTCTACTGTTGGGGTTCCGGTAGCACTCATAGTCATGGTGACCCCACTTCTCACAGTAGCGACACTGCACGTCGTTACCCTTGCAGTCTTTGCCGGGGTGGTCTCCGTTACACCACTTACAGTAGTAGTGGCGCTCCGGTCCAGAACCCGCGCTAGCTGCTATCACAATACACAATTAATACTCACTTCATAACTTACAACATACACTTCAACTTGATACACATTATTAGGTAGTTACCCTTGGGAGGGTGAGAGCGTAGGGGCTTCGCCGCATACGTGTATGTGAGCTTCAGTGGCTCCTCAGCTGTGGTGGTCTGGGCTTGGCCCTTGTCACCCTGGTGCTGACTCTTCTGGGGCTGAGGGTAATGCTTCTTTTTCTTTCCTCCCCCATACCCTTGATGACTCTGGCCCTCGTTCGTGGCCTTGCGCTTGTGCGCATTCTCCTCTTCCCTCAGACGGACGGTAATCTCCACCTTAGCAGCGGCATGATAGCACTCCTGAATCTAGGATGTCAGTCATGCCCCGTAAAACAAACTCACAACTCACATTATCATTCACTTACAGTATAAACTGATTCACATCACGGTATTTAATTACCTGCATGGTGGTATACTCAGCTGGCCCCATCCCGTACCGAAGACGGTGGCTGAGACCGTTGTAGAACCGGTTCACCAACACCCGGTTCGAGTATCCCAGGTCCGGTAACAGGTGGATAAGGCCGGTGAAAGCGGTGTAGTAGTCGTCAACTGACATCTTATCCCCCTGCCTCAGACTATCCAGTTCTAGGCGCTTGGCCTCTTGTACATGCACAGGATAATACTTGGCTCGCAGCAGAGCCGTATACTCCCTCCAACCAAACTCAGGATCAGCCATCCTGTCCTCTCTCACAAGCTTCCACCAACTCTGTGTCGAACCCTTCAAGTAGTAAGCGGCAACGCGGGCCTTAGGCTCAGCAGGCACAGCCAGGGTCTCGTAGGCGGTCATCAGCTCAGAGATGTACGCCTGCAGCTTACGAGGGTCGGTCTCCCCATTGAATGACGGGGGTCTCAAATCTGCCAACGCCTTGACCCAGTTGGTCTCTCGTGGCGGTGGCGGTGGTGGTTGAACTTCGGGCTGTTGCCCCTGCTGTATCACAGCAACCAACTGCGGGACCATCTGGGCTACGGCGGCTGCTACTGCCTCAGCCATAACCTGGGCCGTAGTATTCTCGCCTGGTCACCCGTATCTCCAGTACCGCGCCCGCGGCCTCTACCTCGTGGTCTACCTGACATCTGAATTCACATGAACATTTCATTAGCATTATGCTTGCACACTTATCGGTCCAACGGTTGTAGCATCTTCCCAACAACAAGGTATTTCCACACTTAGTTAGTGGTTAACCTTTCCAAGTCTGTTCACTTAGGTAACTACGGTTAGGTTTCCTAACTCGGTATAATCCTAAGCTCGGTATTCTAGTCATCAGAGCGATACTTCGCTCTGATACCACTTTTTGTAACACCCCTACTTCGCACTTATCACTAACTGAAATCGCAGCGGAAATAAACAACTAAACAATAACTAAACGGTTCGGTGCTACAACGCCGTTAACCACCCACGTGGTTAACAAGGCAGAATAAATACAAGTGTACCGGTCTGATGATCAGACTCCCGAGCGTAGAACTAAAACCATAATACATCATATACGATACCGAGTGTATAAATACAATCCATCACTGTAAACTGTCAGCCATAAACTGCCACTATCACTGTCAACAACCGTCACTGTCAAACTAACGGTACAAAAATATAACGCCACGGGAGCACAGGCGCATCCCGGGCTCAACATCCAAAATAATCAAAAGTATTTCTACCACCTAGGATCTAAAGCCACTCCGCTTCTTCGATCCTCATCGTGCAAATAAACAGGGCCCCCAGAGGGGGTCAGCAACCTTTTGCCGGTATGGTTAACGCGCAGCCCATCGGCTACCGAGAAACGCGTAACTAATTGTCATGATGACATGGCATTTATTTTAACACATAACATATACATATGGCATAGCAATAATATTGCATAGCACAACAACACATACATAGTGGATACACTTTCCACAATAACAACCAAGAAGGTTAATCAACATAAGAAGCCTAGAGAATGGTTCACTCTCATATTAAGCTTGTTACACACACTCATTACCGTTCTGTTATTCGAACGAGTAACTTAAGTCACAGATGGTCCGGATATAGTGACCAGAACACACCACACAAACACATGTTCCCACTAAACCGATCATAAGTCAGAATAGGTAAGCTCTGGAGGGAGCTAATGGGAGATCGTACGCCAAATGAAGGAGAACAATCTTAACAACATAAGAGTCGAATCTGATACAGATATCTACTCTTAAACTTACATACATGACCGGACAACCGGATTCCTCACTTCCCAGTTAGCACTTGTTAGAAGTTCAACAGTGGAACTTAACAAACAGTTCACAAACAAGTGGTAAGTCATGTTAGACACACACAAGGGAAATGAGTCACATCATAACATCACAATAATATGAACAACTGTAAACTCATTACATGATTGAGTCTTATAACGTCGTAAACATACAGAAAAATAAACAACACACAAGCCGGTGTAAACCGGTAGGCAACAGACTGCAAGAAAACCATACCTTGGTCCTTGCTTCGATTTGTTTCCACCGTAGGCCACTCCTATACATAATTAATAACGTCGGTTAATTAATTCACTTAACTTCAAGTTTACTAAGTATTTTACATGATTATATGACATGTTTAAATGCCCAACTTATCTTTGGTTACCTTCATTATACCCCTAGGGTTAACTACTTAAGTCACATTCTTTTGTGTTTTTTTTTAAGTTTTGGTCTGTCCGACCCACCGTCCGACCCACCAACTGGGTCGGACCCTTCCAGTAATTTTCGGGTTTGAAAAACTTTGCTTGTCCGACCCATGTCCGACCGATGTCCTCTGGGTCGGACCATTCCAGAAACTTATCGTCCTTTGAAAAACCCATGTCCGACCCATGTCCAACTCACAACTGGGTCGGACCATTCCAGAAACTTTTACCGTCTTTTAATCTCACCCGTCCGACCCATGTACGACTCAAATCCTCTGGGTCGGACCATTCCAGAACCATTTACTGGCGTCTAATAGAGGTCGTCCGACCCAAACTTGGGTCGGACCCCTGGGTCGGACGCCACCAGAACATGCCCAAACATTGTCAAATCTTCACCAAACTTCTCCTAAAGCCTTCTAATGTTTACCAACACCATTTGGCACACTCAAAGCCTCCTTGAACATTCATAAAAGTCATTTTCTATTTCCTTAAGTACTTACTCATTCCTTTCCAAAATTCCTAACACTTATAATGTTTTCTCCTTAGGTTTCTAAGTGGTGTTTCATACCTAAGATAACTACTATCCCAAAATGTTTTCTCACCACTTCAACATCATCTCCCAAGCATCTTTTCCTACAACCAACTCCTAGTTGATGTCTAAGTCCTTTTTGTTTCTTGAACACCTTATAACATTGTTTCTTCTCTAGTAAAATACCTAATCATTTCTATCACTTTATAGTTCACCAAACCTTATTTAAACACCTAGAACTTCTTGGACATTACCTAAATTTTGACATGGATTCTCCTAGAACATTACTAAGCTAAAACACATTGTTTTCACCAATAAACATCCAAGAACACCTAAATCCATCAAGAACACTTTCACACATCACAATATAGTGCATAATTTAAATTGCTTGGCACTTAGGCCCTTAAAATGCATGGCTCTTAGGCCCTTAAAATGCATGGCTCTTAGGCCCTTAAATTGCATAAACCAGTTTTTAAACCTTAAACACTGAATTTCCCACAAATATTGCCTTTGACCTGCAATACATACAACACACATATGTCCTTTTTACTAGTCTCCTTGAGAACATTTCACTAGGTCATTTACCATTAGCTCTTTAAGTAGTTTTAATAAGCAATATAAGCTCATTTCTCCTAAGACATTAAACTACATTAGGTTAGCATATTTACCTCTTTTCCTCACAAACTTCTTTCTTGTTTCCTTGTAAAACCGACAAGGCTTTTGATTGTTTGTCAACTTCTAAATAATATAAGCAATGAAATGAGTATACAAGCTTATGCTTCATCTCATTGTAAACCCTAGATACATATATTGTCTTAGAACATTTAGATAGTTGTTTTACCTTGGATGCAAAAGAGAGTTTGAATATGTAGCAAGAGAGGACTCCACCAAGCCCTTGAATGATTCAAATGAAGCTAGAACAAAGCAAAAGAAAACACCATGAAGAGGTGATTTTCGGTGAACATAAAAACATGGAGGAAACATCATTTTTCTTTGAGTTTCCTTACCTTGAAGCAAAGGAGAACAACTAGGTGTAGAAATATAAGCTCAAGCTCCTCCCATGGAGATTCTTCTTGGCACCAAAATGGAGCTCTTGAGATTTTGAAAGGATGAAGTTGAAGAGCTTGATGAGAGGAAGAGAATGGTGGTCTTAGAATTTGATTTGGCAAAGTGAGCTAGGAGATATAAGTGGTTAAAGATGGAGAATGATGGTGGTGTGTGTGGTACTATAGCAAACCGTAAAAGAGAGCAAGGAGGAAGGAAGAAGACGGTGGGAACAAGAGAAATAAGAGAATGAAGAAGGCTTAGTTAGTTTAGATATTTAAGTAAAGCAAATAGTGATTTACTTTATCAATTTCTATCTTATCAAATTAACAAGGGGATGACTCATCCCTTATAAGAAAACCGGCCCCCAATAGTAACAAGGGGTATTTTAGTCTTTGTTGAATCATTTAATTACTTACATAGACCTATGTTACAAACTAGCTTATTATAGTTACTATTCATAAAAACAAGGCACATAGATGTGAAAATTTTGATTTCCCATTGATTTAGACTTCCTAATGTGATACTAAATAGTACACATATTAATTAAAGAGTAATGATGGACATTTAGCCACTCAAAACTCATTTACAAGACAATTTTTTAAAAATGTGCTTTAAGACTTCTTAAAGCACATTTTATGTTTTAATTTGTTTTCAAGATTGGTTCTCTTTGGTAATTGGTTTAATATGTTCATTAACATATAAATAAAGTCATGGTAAGCTTATTAGGTCTTAACCAAACTTATCCCAAGCTTAGAGCACATTTTAGCCCATATTGACTTTAAGGTATTTATTTGTGTTTTTATGGTTTAAATTGTTTACTAATGTTTCTAAGACATTTTTTGTCTTAATAAATCAATTTAATATTTAAACAACTTATTAAGGTTTGGGGTATTTCACGGGCCACCTTGGTCAGTCGGTCAACAGCGACCCATATCATATTCAAACCTCCCCGAGTAGGCGGAAGCCCTACAACAAAGTCCATTGAAATATCATTGGCTGCACCATACCACCAGGCCATCGGTGCTCAAACTTGACCTTCTGGCAAGTGAGACACCTCACAACATAGTCATTCACATCCTTTTTCATTCCCGTCCACCAAAAGTATCGTTTCATATCCTTATACATCTTTGAAGCTCCGGGGTGAATCGAAGTGGTAGAACAGTGTGATTCACTCAGTACGCGCTCCTTCAGCTTAGCGCTACTTCATGGAATACAAAGTCGGCCATTCTGCCTGATCAAGTCATCATCATGAAGTCGGAAATCATACTTATGGCTCTCGAATGTGCCGTCAATAAGCTTTTGTCTGATCTCTTGCATGTACTGATCGGACATCTGAGCATTCCGCACCTCAGCAACCAAGCTAGAGTGAGAGCTTAGCGATTGGAGAGAGTGTGCTCGGCAACTCAATGCATCAGCTACAACGTTTGCTTTACCTTCCTTGTACTGAAGGTTAATATCGTAATCAGTAAGGAATTCAACCCATCTTCTTTGCCTCATGTTCAACTCCTTCTGAGTGAACAGGTATTTCAAACTCTTGTGATCTGAATAGATCGTCACATTCACTCCATACAAATGGTGTCGCCATATCTTCAAGGCGAAGACAATGGCACCCAATTCTAGGTCATGTGTAGGATAGTTTTCTTCATGTCGTTTCAACTGTCGGGGGGCGTAAGCCACGACCTTCCTGTGCTGCATCAAAACAAAGCCCATACCTTGCCTGACGTGTCGCAGTACATCTCAAAGCCATCAGTACCATCTGGTATAGTCAGAACTGGTGCAGAAATCAAAGCATCCTTGAGACTCTGAAATGAACTCTCACAGTCAACTGTCCACTCAAATGGTGCATCCTTCTTCATTAAGGATGTCATCGGTTTCGAAACACTGGAAAAATTCTTTACAAACCTCCTATAATACCCTGCTAGGCCGAGGAAGCTCCGGATGTCGGTAACCGTCTTCGGTCTAGGCCAGGTGCGCACAACATCAATCTTGGCCGGATCCACAGCGATCCCGGCCTCAGAAATAACATGACCAAGAAAAGAGACTTGGTCTAGCCAAAATTCACACTTCGAGAACTTCGCATATAGCTGGTTCTCTCTCAATGTCTGCAATACACTCCTCAAGTGATCTTCATGCTCAACCTTGGACTTAGAATAAATAAGAATATCATCAATGAAGACAACCACTGACTTATCCAACTGATCTCGAAACAAACGATTCATCAAGTCCATAAACTTCACCGGTGCATTAGATAAACCAAACGGCATGACCGTGAATTCATAGTGGCCATATCTGGTTCGGAATGCGGTCTTCTCAATGTCACTGTCCCTGATAACAATCTGATGGTAACCCGATCGCAGATCGATCTTAGAGAACACAGATGCACCTTTCAGCTGATCAAACAAATCATCGATACGCGGCAATGGATAACGGTTCTTTACCGTAACAGCATTCAGCTCCCTGTAATCGATGCAGAGGCGGAGACTACCATCCTTTTTCTTCACAAAAAGGACTGGTGCTCCCCATGGTGAAACGCTCGGGCGAATAAATCCCTTGTCGAGTAGGTCTCTCAGCTGCTCTTTGAGCTCTGTCATCTCAGCTGGAGCCATACGGTAGGGCACCTTCGCTATCGGTCTGGTGCCCGGCACCAAATCAATCTCAAACTCAACTGCCCGTGTAGGCGGCATGCCTGTGAGTTCCTTAGGAAAGACATCAGGAAACTCTGACACAACCAGCACATCTGGGCTAAACTCAGGGTCTCTCTCAATGTCCTGGACATAGCAGAGGTATACATCATTCTTTCTTCTGATTTCATGATACATGGCCATGGCAGAGATGATCTGTGTCGAAGGCTCCCTGGGCCTCTAGCGGTATGAAATCGTAACCCCAGACGGACTCCGAAGAAGTAGACGGTGCTCGGCACATATGATTCGGCCCTTGTGCCACTCCAACCAGTTCATCCCCACAATCACATCAAATCCGAGTCCCTCAAACTCTATCATGTCGATCGGGAACTTTTCAGTCTTAATTCGAACGGTGGCATCTCGGTAATAGCGGGTGCATCTGATCCGCTCCTTAGACGGGAGAGTGACTAGGAAGTCAGGTATCTCCCCCCGCGTCTAACCCTAGTCTCCTCACGAATGTGAGTGAGACAAATGTATGTGAGGCTCCAGAGTTGAACAGTATCGACGCATCCACGCCATTCACTGGGAAGGTACCGGTGAGGATAGTGCCGCTTTTGCCGGCCTCTGCCTCTGTACACACACTCAGTGTACCTTCCATTCCGAGTGCAACGCATAATTTATTTCATAAACGTGATAAGCATATTGGTAACAACACGGGTGGAACACTTAAGAAATCAACACTGCTTTATTCATAAAACTCATCCTTACACCATGATGGTATTACATTTGGCTACATCGCTTAATACTTAGCATACTTAATGCATCACAAACTCAACATACAACTGACTTCACACTTTACATGATTACACATAACTTCAGAATTGCCTAAAGGTTAAGTTCAAACGTCCAGGTTTCATGTGTGTGGCATTGATTATTGTCGGAGGCGCCGTATTTAGTTTGATCTTCTGGATACTATATACAACACCCTCGACTGCCCACCCATGATTAACACATCTCCAGAATTCAATACTAACTTCCTTGCGAGGTCCGCACGCTTCTGCTCGCCATACATAAATATTGCGGTATCACCAATGCACCAAGACATCACGGGTACTCTTTTACTTAGAGACTCGGGTGTTTCGTCCTTATCTTGGTGTAAACCCAATCTTCCACCCCTTTGGTAGAAGTTGACAATACACAAATCTGCCTTGATACTCGGAAGTGGTTTTGATTCAACTTGCTGAGAAATTCCCACGGTGTGGTTAACCACCGCAAGGAACTCCAGGTATATTCGGTATGGTAGCTCCATCTTCAGCTCGTGTGTCCTGATATGTCTTGGTGTAGGGGTTCCAATCCTTACTGTAACACCCCTACCTGAAATTCAATAACCTGAACGACGATCGCTCCCAAATAAACTTAAATTGCAGCGGAATAAATTACAACAAACGGGCGGTATTACAATGCCGTTAGCCACCCTTGTGACTAACAAGGCTAAGTCCAAATACAAATCTCAAAAGTCACGGTCTAAATACGAATACAACCCGAGATACTAGGAATCAAACTCAAAGGTACAATAAATAAGTAAAACAATAAACTAGTAGTGGACTCCCACAGGTTGGTCTACCCCACCTACACTCGGTGTGGTAATCTTCTCAACTTCAGGTACCTGGAATTGTTCAGCCATGAAATGGCTCAGCAAAATAACTGCAGGTATGGAAAACATGCAGCCCACCGGCTACTAGGCCACACCAACTACTTTGTCGAATACATGCAGTTCATTATAAAGCTGTAAACAAACATAACATGAGAATAACAAGTATCCAAACAAGGACAACAATGTCACATTGAACAAGACTCAGAAGGTCAAGTTAGATGTTCTGTAATCCTTTAATAGTAGTCGGGTCCACACAATGGGACTGACATGGTATACAAGAGTGTGTCATTATAATGAAGGTATAGTGACCTTGTTATAAGAGGTGGGTACCAGTTCCCTCAGAAGATAACATAGGTTAACTCCTGTACTTCAAATGGTGGGTATCGTACCCTCGAGAGAAATAAAGTCTTCCTCTCAACTTAAAATGTTCCGGTACGGTCCCGGTGAGTGGACATAGTGCACACCCAAAACTCCCGTCGTGACGTAAATTGAATAGGAGACTACCTGAGACAGGTACAACTCCCGTAGCATGCATGGCCAGATCCAACTGGGCTCCTCGTTCTCGTAGTATAGAATTTGTTAGGTGTCAACCAAGTATGTTAAACAAGAACACAATGTGTATTGTCAGTTGTCACGTTTAGGACAACGAAGTTCGTTATAAAGTGAAGTTAGTGAGAAACTTGAGTACAAGTTCTCGGTATAATAAAGCACAGGTATTTATTCCGCTAGTAATGTAGTGTTGTATGCGTGGGACATACATGTTACGGTTAGCATCAACACGCACATAAAATAACACAACAGTGCAAATGAGTAATACAACATTCTACATTAATTATCTTGGTCGTTATTTCAAACAACTGATAGCACACAAGCCGGTGTAATCCGGTAGCAAACAGGTTGCAAGAATCCCATATCGTTCACCGTAGATTGCAGTTGAATATATCCTGGTCAACGTCTGGTCAAGTTTTGTCCTATATTAGGATTAACTGAAAGGGTTAATTTATGTTACCCTTGTATAATAATTTTATGGGATCATTTAATGATTTCGTATTTGTTATTTCATGTGAGGTTTATTTCTTCTTGATTTATTTGTAAATCCTTTAATGTACACATATGTATTTATTTATTCATGTACTATATATGTTGCTTATTTTTAGTTGTCTAGGTGACATAACAACTTTATAATTTCTTAGCTATATTTATATGCCATATATAGACATAATATTCTTATAGTTTTTATTATTCCCCTTTTAACAATAATAATAATTATTGGTTACTTTTAAATTCCTTATAACTATATAAGCCATAGTTTTAATTCCTTATTTAATTATATTACTAAACCACCATTAATATTTTGGTATATAACTTTTAAATACTATAACTTTCAAAAATTACAATTTGGCCCCCTCAAATTCTCGGCCTAATATATATATTTTCTATAATTACAATTTAACCACAAAATCTTATATTCTTTACATAATGTCTTATAAACTATAGTTTTAATTTAATTCTCCATAATTGCAGAATATATATATATATATATAAATTCTTAAATTACAAATCTAACCCCAAACAATTCGGCTGTAACATAAACTTCCCTTTATTTACATTCTCACCCCAAAACTTTATAATAGCTACTTAATAACTTATAAACTATAGTTTAAATATTTAATTCCTCAAAATTTCGAAAGTGAACTTTATAATTTTCTTAATTATGAATTCGCCCATATCAACTCCAAACTTTCATAATAAGTTTTATAAATTAATCATAGCCCAAAGATTAATAAATTGTTATTTTAACTTCTAAACACCTATTTAATTCACCCAAAATTCATATTATCCAATTCCTACCTTATAATATCATTATTATGTCAATGACACTTTTATTTCGGCTATTTACTATATACCCCCATCCTTCTAAAATTATATTTTTACACATAACTTTTTAAACTAGTCATTTACACACTATAGATTTGAACTTACCCAAAATTCCATAATATAAGTTTATACTTTCCATTAGATCAAATTCACCTAGTAATCATATACCTCACGGCTTTAATTTTATTTGCCCACCAAGTTTTGGTAAATTACATATTTTACCCTTACTTATAACTTAATATCTCATATTAAAATACCTAATTAACTTACCAAAATATTTCTAACATCTTAATACATTGTATTAAGCTATAATTCACCAAGTTAATCCTTATATTTGGCAATTATATTTTAGCCAATTAATTACCGTAAAACTCCTTAAATCAATTTTTAACCTTAATTCCATCTTTAATTTATCAAACACATATTAAATCCTCCTTAATTTCGGCTTTAATTTATAAGATGATAATTAATGATTTTAATGTTATAAACATAGTTTAAAACCATAGATCTACATATATGCTTCAATAAATTACTTACTCTCTTAGTAATTGATTTCCTCTTGGTTTCTCCTTCGATCTTGGCCACACAACCTTGATCTACACTCCTTTGTAGGTGTCTTGAATAATAGAACAAGGATACCTCAAGTTTAACCTTGAATTCCTAAATAAATCGTAAGGAATTTACTAAGGTATTATGTATATAATTTATATAAAAGATTAGGATTTACCTTGATGACTCAAAATGGAGTTCAAGAATAATTTATTTTCGGCCTTGACAAGGAGAAGAGAAAACAATTAGCTCTTGAAGAGATCTAAGCTTATAACTAGAAATAACTCTTGTAAACCTTAAAAGTCAAGATTTACCTTAGGGAATTTGGTGTAGGCTCACGCCTTGAATGAGTAGGGGTGAAAACCTTGTCAAACCATGGAGAAATTGAAGTTAATGGAGAGAATAAAGCAAGACAATTTCGTCCATGAACTTGTCTTGGAAGAAAAGAGGTTTTAAGGCATTTTTCTAACCTTAAGCCTTCAAGAACCTTTCTTAAGTGTCCCCTCTGCTTACCCACGAAATTCCTAGCTTGAGTGATGATTGATGTTGATCTAGATCAATGGGATGAATCATAAGAACTTCCTTGGAGTAAAGAACCGAAAATAAGCTAAAAATGGTGTTAAGTATAACTAGAATAACTTAAGGTTTGAGAGCTCTTACCAATGGAAGCTTGAAGGTCTGGAAGGGGAGGGAGCTGGCGTGAATGCAGGCTGGGAAATGAGGCAGAAATCGCCAGCTAAAAGAGGAGAAGAGACAACCTTCCTAAGTTGTCAAGGATTAGGTGAAAAGAAGACATTTTAGTCAAAAGGTGATGTGGAATTGTCTAAGGCTTCAATAAAGGAGATATGGGTTGAATTGAAGGCCCTGCCAGCTGCTTCAATCGGCCATCACTAATGATAGGAGCCAGATTTGTCAACCTGGAGTTATTATTGGTGAAAGTGACTTAAAGACATAAAAATCATGTCTTTCTAGTAGTCAAAATCGGCCCCCTTAGAGATGGTGAGTCCCCATTGATATCCCCTGATTATTATGCTTAACGCATTTCATTTTAAGTCTATAAACTTGTGACTAATAATTTGTACAAGTTAAATGTGTAAAACGCGACTTTTCGGTACCCGAAAAGTGCGTTTTTGTGCTCTAAGGAAATTTTGGGAAATGATCTGTCTTTATGAGTTCCAAGTGTTTATAAACATTTATTATAGTAAATAATGATGTATTAATGTGTTACAGTGAGTTATATGGGGTTACATAAACTCATGACATAATTTTCGGGCTATCGGGACACTCCCGAGGCAAAAAGGAGCGTTAAGAAATCCTCCTGAGGTTTTTGTTGAATTTTGAGAAACCACCTCGTGGGTTCTCTTTAGGATGGTTAGTAATGATGTTAGGAATCTAAGAATTAATTTTATAGGAGTTCGTGCCACCTCGGCACTCCTCCGGGCTTTTCGTGCTTTAAGGGGCGTGCGTGAGCACTCCCGAGCGTTTTGCGTTTTTGACTAAATATAGCTTAGGGATCATGTTTATATATTCATATAATGAGTGTATGACCATTTGTTTTGAGTTTTAGAAGGTCATACATGGTCATGCTTGATCACATGTTTCTAAGGCGTTTTAGCGTTTAAGGTGAAACGACTATTTTTTACGTATCGTTCTCATGCATGGGTTTGCATGCGTATGTGAAATGAATTATATTTGGATTATATTCCATTAAATAATGGTTTTATAATGTTAATTAGATTTGGGGTATTTCAATCTACCCCCTTAAAAAGGACTTCACCCCGAAGTCACATATCTAAATTATAAGGTTGTGGGGGAAACAAATTCCGCTAAGTATCCACAACTCAATCTAGTTTTTAGGGATCAAGTCCCAAGTCTCTATATTCCTAAGTTCATAGTGTACATCAAACACACAGGAATACTTTGGAAGGTCATATCATATACCTACAATGTAGTGCAATGTAGTAAACACAATCATGTTTCATTTCAAATAGTGCAACGTAGTGCACATAATCTTTCCATTGTAGTGTAACGAAGTACACATCAGCAAGTAGAAGTAAAAAGTACATTCAAATACAGTGTTACACAAGAACACATACAAGACAAAGTGTCACAGAAATGCACCAAAGTGCAACAAAATGCATAATAAACTCACAAACGAAAAAGGCTCAACCCCCCTAAAAAAGGGGTACTCCCACGTACCCTAGACTAAGGTGTCTAGTCGGTAAATAATGAGGGAAATGTTGCTCGCATATCCGCTTCTAATTCCCATGTGGCCTCTTCAACATCGTGGTTCGACCAAAGAACCTTTACGAGGCTCAGAGACTTGTTTCGAGTATCTCGTGTCTTTCTATCTAAGATTCATTGCGGTGTTTCCACGTACCGCATTGTTGGTTCTAATGAGAGTGTCTCTGGTTGTAGAACATGAGAAGGATGAGGCATGTATTTCTTAAGCTGAGACACGTGAAAAACATTGTCTACTTTGCCCAACTCTGCTGGCAAATCAAGTCGATATGCCACAAGGCCCACCCGCTCTGTGGTAGCGTAGGGTCCTACAAATTTCGGGCTTAGCTTGCCCTTCTGTCCAAATCTGAATACACCCTTCATGGGTGATACTCGTAGAAATACTTGGTCGCCAACTGTGAACTCAAGGTCTCGTCGTCTCTCATCAGCATATGATTTTTGTCTGTCTTGTGCTGCTTTCATGTTATTTCTGATTTGTTGTACTTCTGCCTGAACTTGCTCAAGTACTCAGGCCCAATGATGACGGTCTCACTAGACTCGTCCCAGCACAATGGTGTGCGGCATGGTCTGCCATATAGTGCCTGAAAAGGTGACATCTGTATAGAGGTGTGATAACTGTTATTGTATGCAAATTCAATGAGATGTAACCTATCTATCCAGCTGTCCTAGAAATCCAAGGCACATGCTCGTAGCATGTCCTCTAAGGTCTGAATAGTCTTCTCTGATTGACCATCTGTCTGAGGATGAAATGCTGTGCTAAGCTTCAATTCCATACCAAGTGCTTCGCGAGTAGCTCGCCAATAACATGAGAGAAATCTGGTATCTCGATCTGCAACAATAGTCTTTGGTACTCCATGATGTCTGATGATCTCCTTCTCAAATAGTTCTGCCAACTTTGGTACCTTCCAAGTGACTTTCATCGGTATAAATCTAGCAACTTTAGTTAGTCGATCAACAACAACCCATATCATATTTAGTCCTCCTCTCGTAGGTGGTAGTCCCACCACGAAGTCCATAGAGATATCATTAAACTTCCACTCTGGAACTAGCATAGACTGTACCATACCTTCTGGTCGTCTATGTTCGAATTTCACTTTCTGACAAGTGAGACATCGAATCACATATTCTGTCACGTCGCCCTTCATACCACTCCACCAGAAATACCTCTTTAGATCTTTGTACATCTTAGAAGCTCCTGGATGGACAGATGTGGTAGAAGTGTGGGACTCTCGAAGAATATGCTCCTTTATATCTGTGCTGTCTCTGGGAATACACAATCTGCCCTTCAATCTGATTAATCCATCATCGTGTAACTGGAATTCATACTTTCCTCCCTCAAATGTACCGTCAGACAACTTCTGACTGATCTCCATCATTCGCTGATCATTCTGTTGAGCGCTACGTATGTCGTCTATAAGACTCGAGCTAGCCACAATGGCATTTAAGGAATGTGCTCGCCGACTCAATGCGTCTGCTACTAAATTAGCTTTTCCTTCTTTGTACTGCAAATCGATGTCGTAATCCTTGAGAAATTTAACCCACCTTCTTTGTCTCATGTTTAACTCCTTCTGGGTGAATACATATTTCAAACTTTTGTGATTCGAGTATACGGTCATCTGGACACCATACAGGTAGTGGCGCCAGATCTTCAATGCAAAAACAATTGCTCCAAGCTCCAAGTCATGTGTGGGATAGTTCTCCTCATGTTTCTTCAGTTGTCGGGAAGCGTAGGCGACTACCTTCCCATTCTGCATGAGTACACACCCTAATCCCCTGCCTGATGCATCACAGTAAACTTTATAACCCTCTATGCCTTCAGGTATAGTCAAAACTGGTGCTGATGTCAAAGCATCCTTCAAATACTGGAATGAGGTCTCACATTCTGTAGTCCATGTGAATGGTGCATCTTTCTTCATTAAACTTGTCATAGGTTTTGCTATTTTGGAGAAGTCTTTGACAAACCTCCTGTAGTAACCTGCTAACCCAAGGAAACTCCTGATATCAGTCACTGTCTTTGGTCTGGGCCAAGTGCGAACTGCTTCTATTTTTGCTGGATCCACTACGATCCCAGCGTCTGAGATAACATGTCCTAGAAAGGAAACTTTGTTTAACCAAAACTCACACTTGGAGAACTTAGCATAAAGCTGGTTCTCCCTTAAGATCTCAAGTACATGTCGGAGGTGACTCTCATGCTCTTCCTTAGATTTTGAATAAATTAGGATATCATCGATGAATACAACCACGGTCTTGTCCAGCTGCTCTCTGAATAATCTGTTCATTAAATCCATGAAGACTGCCGGTGCGTTTGACAAGCCAAAAGGCATAACTGTAAACTCATAGTGGTCGTATCGTGTTCTGAATGCTGTCTTTTCTCTGTCTTGCTCCCTGATAGGTATCTGATGGTATCCTGATCTCAAATTGATCTTTGAAAACACCTTTGCTCCTCTTAACTGATCAAACAAATCATCAATTCGCGGTAGTGGATATTTGTTCTTCACTGACACTGCATTAAGCTCTCTGTAATCGATACATAACCAAAGGCTTCCATCCTTCTTCTTCACAAAAAGAACTGGTGCTCCCCAAGGAGATACGCTAGGTCGTATGTATCCCTTGTCTAATAAATCTTTCAACTGCTCCTTCAACTCAGCCATCTCTGCTGGTGTCATACGGTACGGTGCCTTAGCTATAGGACCGGTACCTGGTAGTAATTCAATGGAGAACTCTACCTCTCTGGATGGCGGTAAGCCTGGAAGTTCCTTTGGAAAAATATCTGGAAAATCTGACACCACTGGCATATCTGGATCAAAATCAGGGTCGTGCTCTACATCCTGAACATAGCATAAATATACTTCCTTCTGCTTCCTGACGTGTTTGAACATGGACATAGCAGATATCACTTTTATCGATGGTGCTCTAGGGCTCTGGCGGTAAGATACTGCCACTCCTGATGGGCTCTTAAGTAACAGTCTGCGCTCTGCACAAAGAATGCGGCCTCTGTGCCGCCCCAACCAATCCATCCCGGCTATAACGTCGAATCCTAGACCTCTGAGCTCAATTAGGTCAATGGGAAATTCCTCCTCCTTAATACGGATAGTGGCTCCTCTATAAAGACGAGTGCAACTGACCTTCTCCTTAGACGGGAGTGCCACCTTAAAATCAGGTAACTCTACAGCGTCTAGCCCCAACTTCCCCGCAAGCGAAGGCGAAACGAAAGTATGTGAGGCTCCGGAGTCGAACAGTACTAATGCAGCCACTCCATTGACAGGAAAGGTACCAGTGAGGATCACGCCGCCTTTGCTGGCCTCCTCCTCAGTAAGTATACTTAAGGCACCTTCCGTCTCCTTAGCACAACCTAACAACAGAATCTGGGTAAGTACTTTGACATATGATGGTGGTCTAAAGACATTCACTTTCATAACAATAATGCTTCATTGATGAGATGATCTTCTTTCAGATGCCCAAAAACAATTACAACACTAGTATTTTCTAAAAGTCAAACTTAATCTTCCTGGTTTCATGTGGGTGGCGTTAATCACTGTCAAAGGTGCTGAGTTCATTTTAATCCTCTTAATTCCATGGTATAGCAACCTTGACTTTCCACCCATTATTAAAACATCTCCTGAATTCAATATGATTTTCTTTGCAATATCCACACGCTTCTGCTCACCATAAAGGAACTCTACGTCATCTCCAATTGACAAGGACAACACTGGTATCCCCTGATCGAGGGACCCTTGTGTTTCATCCTTATCCTGATGTAGTCTTAAGCGGCCTCCTTCTTCATAGAAGTTGATGATACATATATCAGCCCTTAGATTGGGAACTGGATCTTCTTCTAACTATTGAGCTGTATTAACGGCTTGTTCCACAATTTGTAAAAATTCTTCTGGGATTTTTGGTACTTGCGCTCCATCTCCATTTCTTGTATCCTGGTAACTCTTGGTATAAGGATTCCAATCCTTTCCTAAGCACATCATTTTCAGCTTCATTTTTGATCATCCAGAAAATTCGGGAGTGTAGAACCCTCCTGGTCCTGCTCCCAGTTCTTGACATCTTCTGATGATTGCAATTTATGTTTCTGGCGTTAGGTATCCTTTGAGTAGTATTAATCCTGGTTGGATAACCTTACATTGTTCATTCGCTGGTTCTTGTACTTTGATAGTGTTTTCATCCAGGGAGGGCGGTGAGGGGATAGGAAAGCATATCTTATAGCTTCCTACGTGGTTTAAATTTTTACTAGTGAGTCTTACTAATTCTTTCCTACTCAATTAGGCAATCAAGGCATGCAAGCACTCATTCACATCATCCATTGCTCAATAACAGGTTCGCATGGGTTTAGAAATACCTGGGTTGGTAGAAGGACCAGCTTCATCTGAGCGGTCCATGACATGCAGGGCGGGTCCCGATGCTGGGCCTTTGCCCTTAGCTCCCTGGCTTGGTTTGTTGGTGGAGGGCGAGTATCGCTGGCTCCATTCTTATGGCCGGTATTTGCCTTTGCTCCCGGGCGGTAGTTCCTGCTCTCCGGGTTTCGGATGCACTCGAAGGCACGATGTCCATATATCTGACAGTGGCGGCACTGGACTTTCTCTCCTTGGCAGTCCACGCCGGGGTGATCTTTTCCACATTGTCTACAGTTGAAGTGGCGGACAAACTTCTGGCCCGTATTGGAGCCATGTCCAGAACCTGATACAATCGAGGTCAATTACATATTCCAACGGTGCTGAAGTAATCACATAAGTTTCAAATTTAACTGCTTGGTTAGAGTGCTTACCCTTAGATGGGTAGGTTTTCTGTGAGTTTGCTGCTCCGTAGGTTCCTGACTGGGGGTTCCCAGTGGTCTGGTTCCCCTTCCCTTGATAGGACCCCTGGCCTCTGTGAAAGGGTTTGTTCCATCTGTTGGAGTTCCCCTGCTTGGCATCATCGCCGCCAGGCCCATCCTTCCTCTTTTGGGAGCTCAAAGCATCCCTTCTTTTGCATGTGATCTCCGCAACAGAGGCAGCATGGTAACATTCCTGAAATCTCAAGGTATCAATTTCCGAATCTCCTATGACGAAGTATAATCGGTAATAAAATCCCAACTGGTCATATCTCTCCTGTTTTACCTGCAAACTGGTGGAAATGACTGGTCCCATCCCAAACTGGAGCCGAGGACTTAGTCCCCCATAGAACCGGTCAACCAATATCTGGTCCGAGTATCCTAATCCGGGTAGTAGTCGGAGTAGTGAGGTAAACTTCGCATAGTATTCATCCACGGTCATCTTTCCCGTCTGTTCCAGTGAGTCAAACTCCCTAGTCTTCACCATCCTGGTGTGGGCCGGGTAGTACTTGCCCCTAAGTAGTGCGGTGTAGGCTCCCCAAGTGAAAGCTGGATCGTCCAGGTGATCGGCCTTCACCATATTCCACCAATCCCTTGCTGCATCCTTCAAGTAAAAGGCAGCAAGCCTCACCTTGTCCCTTGCTGGGACGGCGAGTGTCTAAAATGCTGTTTCCATCTCCATGATGTAGGCTTCTAAGTGTACAAGGTCAGTCAGCCCTTTGAATACAGTTGGCCTAAGATCAGCCAAACTCTTCACCCAATCCTTCTCTCTGGGTGGTGGTGGTGGAGGTTGCTGCTGCTGCTACTGCTGCTGTGCAACTCCCGCTTGTGCAAAAGCTTGTGCTATCAAAGTAGCAATGTCTGCCAGCCTGATGGTTGGCTCCTCTGCGGCCTGATCACGGCGTCCACGTCTTCCTGACATCTGCAGGGTGTGGATGTATATTAAATATTGTGGTCACAATCTTGGTCTTGGATAGTAGTCTAAGTAAACTAACTTAAACTCCTTTCAATACTATCACTCAACCCGTAACCTAAAGCTTTAGATATCCTAATCTCGGTGTATTCTTGTATCCAGAGCGTAACTACGCTCTGATACCACTTTTTGTAACACCCCTACCTGAAATTCAATAACCTGAACGACGATCGCTCCCAAATAAACTTCAACTGCAGCGGAATAAATTACAACAAACGGGCGGTATTACAATGCCGTTAGCCACCCTTGTGACTAACAAGGCTAAGTCCAAATACAAATCTCAAGAGTCACGGTCTGAATACGAATACAACCCGAGATACTAGGAATCAAACTCAAAGGTACAATAAATAAGTAAAACAATAAACTAGTAGTAGACTCCCACAGCTTGGTCTACCCCATCTACACTTGGTGTGGTAATCTTCTCAACTTCAGGTACCTGGAATTGTTTAGCCATGAAATGGCTCAGCAAAATAACTGCCGGTATGGAAAACGTGCAGCCCACCGGCTACTAGGCCACACCAACTACTTTGTCGAATACATACAGTTCATTATAAAGCTGTAAACAAACATAACATGAGAATAACAAGTATCCAAACAAGGACAACAATGTCACATTGAACAAGACTCAGAAGGTCAAGTTAGATGTTCTGTAATCCTTTAATAGTAGTCGGGTCCACACAATGGGACTGACATGGTAAACAAGAGTGTGTCATTATAATGAAGGTATAGTGACCTTGTTATAAGAGGTGGGTACCAGTTCCCTCAGAAGATAACGTAGGTTAACTCCTGTACTTCAAATGGTGGGTATCGTACCCTCGAGAGAAATAAAGTCTTCCTCTCAACTTAAAATGTAACACCCCAACCGTTAATCTCATCATTACCTCATAATCCGTTACTAATTACACTTACTCACGCAGCGGAACTCTAATTACAACGAGGGGTGAAACAACGCCGTTAGCCACCCATGTGGCTAACCAGGCTAAACTTACATACCGCAACGGTCTGATGAACTGGAACAACCGAGTACTCATACAAATACAATACTCAATTCGCTCCTTTACTATACCGAGTCTACATTATACGGATGCCGATAACATGCTCGGACTTACACCTCATTCAAACGCATAAGTAATTACAATCTAACTACCCATGCTCACTGCAGTCCCCGTCCTACTCTCTCGAACGGTGGTCAGCTTCAAGTACCTGCACACTAAAAACGTTCCCCCTAGGGGTCAGCTTACGCTGCGCATGAAATTCGCATATACCGCGTGCTAACCGCGGTACGCCGACTACTTTGGGTCGGATACATGGAGTTCATTTTAATCAAACAACATGCATCATGGCAATACAATATATATGTATATCACACAAGGAATCTACATCCAATCACGGAACACGGTTCCTAACTAACATAACAATGTTGTTAGTGGTAACTGGTTACTCTTAGGCATTGAGGGTTATTCCTCACTATGCCTTGTTTACTTATTCAATACCTCACCCGCTCTCTCGGGTTACTTATTCGTATACACACCCATTCTCTTGGGCTACTCATTCTTATACTTACCCATTCTCTCGGGTTACTCATACATATTCTCACCCCTTTCTCTCGGGTTATTTATACTCATTATCTCACCCACACTCTTGGGTTATTCATACTCAAGCTTTTGTAGATTCTCGAGACACTACAGGTCTCCTACGTCACGCTTGTTACTCTCTTTACATACTTAAGCCAAAACTCATGGCTCTCTAGCGTAGTCTTACTTCCCCGGTTTCGACCCTGCTCTGGGTCTAGCATGGTGGGAAGGTTCAACTAGCTCACGGAACTCTCTCTTAGTTCCTATCTCTTTTACTTAGGTCCGACTACTCTCGGACTACTCTCGTTCCCATACACTCCTCTCTCGGAGTTATAATAATATCATGTATATTAGTCTAGAAGCATCGTTCTCGATGTTTCTAATGACTTTGGGAACTTTACTTAAATTCGGATAATCTTAGGTTTAAGTGTTACCCTCACAATCATGTGCTTGTACATTCGGATATTTTCTTATACCGGGTAAAATCCTCATATAAGAGGTCGACCATGTCTCAAGGGAGTTACATAGTCCCTTAGGTCTCTTTTACCTTTCTTATAAGTTTACATTATTGGACTAACTTCAATCCTCTCGATAGAGGTCATTTATCTCTCCACTCATATTTATTTCGTGGATTGTTTCAATAAGGTTCTCTAACCGTTATCGGGTATATACTCAACCCGTACATCTCCTCACATTTTAGGGAGTTCATATGTTTGTGTTATCGTTATACTTTAATCGATAGCTTGTGTGTGTTTGCCTATTACCATTGGTTATGTGACTACCCGTTCAACGGGTTTCTAGTCAATCAATACTCACTAAGAGTCGGTCTATGCACTACGTTAGACCACACCGGCATACAAGTATGTTAGCTCATACAACATACAACAATGCATGCATAATCAAACAAGGGATTATTTTCATGCTTTAATCTTGATTAAGCCGGCACACAAACACACAAATCAGAGTAACTCGGTTAGCATACGGGGCATGAGAAAATCATACCTTTCACCGGGGTTTTCACTTTTACCGTGTCATCTCACCATGCTCGGGTCACGCACGACTCTCTGATAATGTTTCAAGCATTATTGTTAATACTAAGATCATACGGTACACAATTAAATGTTACTCCCGTAGTTACCCCGTTGTCCCGTTATCTCGGTTTTACTTTGTTAACTTGAGTCCTCACTTCTCAATCACTTCTAACACTTTCTTACACTTCCTAGGGCCTTTACATGTCGCCAAACAAGGCCTTAACATCTTATAACATCATTAACATTCAAACCCCCATCATTAGGAACCTTTAAAATATTCTCTGTAGGTTTCTGGGGGTGGTCCGGGACTTGGTCCCCAACCTAAGTCCCGGACCAATACATTGCCTAACTCTCGGCTCAATTTCAGGGGGTGGTCCGGGACCTTGTCCCTAGCCCAAGTCCCGGACCAACCTGGGTGTGCACTCTCGACATAAAAATAGGGGGTGGTCCGGGTCCTTGTCCATGGACTAGGTCCCGGACCCTGCTACAACCTGAAACAGACATTATTTTTCACCCCCATTTCAACCCTTAATCCACACTCAATCTTTCCCTAATCTTTCCACAAGATTTCTACATGTTTAATCACCATTAATCATGCTCTAAACCCCTTCAAATCATGGGTTAAACCCTTACTCAAATTCTTGCCCAAAATCACAATTTTGCATTCTCCTTTTGCACTAATGTACACTTGTGCATTTTTCTAACCTCTCTTGATACTTGCATTATTGTTCTCTCTTCATTTAATCATTCCAAAACTTCCAAGATAATGCACACCTCATACCAAGTTCCATGACTCACTCTAAAAACCTTAAATTCTCATTCCTTCTTCCTAAAGCTCCTTAGGCATTCACACTAGTTCTTGCTACAGATTTTAGCATCAATCTCCTCTCTTTAAACAAGTATTCCCATGGTGATTTTCTAAGCCAAAACAACCACCATCAACTCCTAGTTTCTCTAGGTCATTACTTACTCACAACCATACTCAATTCACTTAAGTTTCTACACAAATTCCGCTATAACTTGGCTACATCTCTTAACATTACCCAAAGCTCATTTCCTCACAACATTCATCCTAAAACTAGCCAAACCACAAGGGTTCTATCAGCACACATACAAACCCATCAATACTCATTAACTCCTCCAAAGGTAACACAATACATACATCATTAAATGCAAAGCTCCTTGGCTCTTAAATCAAGCATTAATTCACAAGTGCATCAAGCATTACTACAACTCTTCCTCATCTCGACAAATCACATGTCATTATATGTTAGGGTTCATTAATTAATTTAACCCTTCCCAAAATACCAAAAGCATTAAGTTAGGCTCCAAGGTAAATTTTTACCTTAACTTCACAAGCCTTTACTCTTTTCACTCCTCTTCTTTCTCTTCTCTTTTCTCTTGCTTGAGAATCGGCCAAAGGCCAAGAAATTGCCCATCTCCCATTCAATACACAAGGCAAGAAATGAATTTAAGTAAAAACACTTAACCTCATTAGTTAGAAATGCTTGAAGCTCTAAAATGGGTGATTACCTTGAAACCCTAAGATGGGGTTTTGATCAAGAATCAAAGAGTAACTCCCTCCAAGCTTTTAGGGATTGAAACAATGCTCATAAGAGAAAATAAACAAGGCTCCATTAGAGACCAAAATCGGCCAAGGTACAAGATGAAGAAAACAAAACTTTTTCATGGATATCTTTACCTTGCTAGAAAGGGGAAGCTTCAAGCTTCAAGATTATGTGCTTTTCTCCTCAAATGGCCAACACCCACGAAAATGAAACTCACCATTTTCGAGTTTTGAAAAGAGAGGATGGTAGAGGGTGATGAGAGGATCGCAAATATGTACTTATTTTTGAATTCAGAGCAAGGATGAAGCTTGGGCATGGAGGAGAAGGTGGAGAAGCTTGCTTGGCTCCAATGGCGTACAGCACACAGAGGGAGAGGGAGAAATCGTGAAGAAGGGGAAAGAGAGAAAGAAGAAAAGAGAATGGGAGGAAAGAGAGAGAGAGGAAATTGTTTTATGCTTTTTGCTTTTACTTTTCTCTCTCCTCCTTTACTTTCTTTCTTACTTATTTACTAGCTTAGAGTGTGTGTGAGTGGTGACTCACCAATAAACCGGCCCCCACAATATTAGAGAGCTGGAGCGTTTTTCGGTTTCTGACAGAAAACGCTCGTTATTTTACCCGGTTTGGCACTATTCACTAACCGGGCCCGTTTTTCGGATTTTACTCGTTTCTTTATTTTTAATGGCTATTAAGCTTCCATTAATACTTAATTATAGTTATATAATCAACTATAATTTTTACGGGTCCATTTGACCACTTAAAGTCACGTTTTCGGGTTTCCTCGAAAAACGTGCTTTAAAACTCCATTAGCGTTTTAATCCATTATTTGGATCCGTTTTCTTCGGAAATTATTCCCACATAATAATTAGGCTTAATTAAGCCTTAGGAATCCATCTCGGACTCTAACGAGATCATATTTTTCCTTTATTCATTTAATACGCGTTTTAGCGTTTTTTGCTTTTCAAGCGTTTTCTCTTTACTTTTGGTTTTATTCTTTTACCAATACTCTCTAGGCACCATTAGGCCTTTGATAATTTATTAGAGTAATTAAATCACCATTATTAGGTCCGGGGTATTAAAATCTACCCCCCTTAAGAAACTTTGTCCTCAAAGTTGGCGAATCTAATAAGATTACTCTCATGGGCGTACTATGCCAAGGTTATAATACATGTACAACCTTACAGACTTCACAAGTCCGTCTCATTTCACACTACACATACCACACATATCACAACATGTATAGCAATCAAAAATACTCTTTGTACTCTCTCCATGGAATCGGTCCGAAGACAAGAAGGCACTACAGTCCTCGAATCCATGTTGAGTAGTATACTACTGATCCCTCAGGTACCGGTCACGTTGAACACTTACTCTTTCTGGTTCACCGCCGTTTCATGACAAATGGGCACTTACTCTCTCTGGCCCACGGTCCCTTCGGTTCTGATCAAAACGTTACACATAAATATATCCTCAGGCACTCTGGTTGACTCACTCAACACAGGAACATCTCAGGGTACTCTCCCCGTCCCGCTGCCTTTGGAAAAATCACACACTGACACCGCCCCAACCGGTCACTTAGGACCACCGCACGTACGGTGCAATGGTTTCAAAACTAATACACGCCCACCGTTCTACCGGTCATCAAGACTTAAAGCTCAGCCACCGGCGGGTGATAGCGGTTTCAAAACCAGTTTCATTTCCATCTTCATACTTGAAGGAAGTTCTTTTTCAAAATCTGTTTGAAAATTCTTTTTAAAACATCACACAACTCCAAATCAGATTTATGGTAGTTGTATCTTTCTTAGCGTGATTACTTGTGACCACTATAGGGAGCTTTAGGAATCATCTAACCCTGATGTGATCAGCATCAGTGTTGAACTATCCTTCCACCCCAATTTGTGTTCGGTTTCCCTTGATCGCTAGCAGATCAAGTTCCACCTCCCACGTCAGTTTCAAACAATCAGATAGTCAAACATTTTTGTTTTCTATCTTTTACTCTTTCTAGTCATATTCACGAAACAATTCGTTTCAATTATCTCTATTCCTAGTACTTAGGTCAGTTTGTCATTCCTCAATTGCTTCACTACTTTACCTAGGTATTCCATACTTATGGCTTCATTTACTCAAATTGTTGCTCAATTAAAACACATACATACAACTCCAAGGATGGAACTCACTCCCATCTATCATTCTCTAAATCATCACTGGGGAACTCACTCTCTCTTCGGTTACACATCGGTTTCATGCCGATTCATACTCATCATAACTCATGTCTAATCTCACTAGACATTATACTATAGGATTCTCATCCCTAGGAGTCTCTCTACTCCGCTTTTCATAAATATTACATTCTTTTTCTTCATCTCTCATGCACCATACTCATTATTACACAATGAATGGGTACCTATTTTTAGTAACATAAGTTTCCAATCATCAAAACAATTTCTTTTGTGCTATTCCACATAGTAGTTTACGCACCAATACGTAAACACTCTCTAAGCGGTTTTCTGTTCCCTACCCCCCTTAAGGGGTTACGCCCCGTACCAACCATATGTATCACTGAACATTGTTCATTAATTCGAGTATGATGAGTGTTTTAACTTCAGTACGGTTAATTAATCAACTCTCACCGGGTTCGGTTCTAGCCTCTAAGGCTTCAAGGGTTTCTAACATAGTATACTTTAGCCCTGAATCACGGTCCACAAGCTTCTGCTGCGTGACCTATAACTAGAGCTAATTCGCTCTTTGGTATCTCAATGTATATCAATCGTCGCTTGGTATCTCTTACCGTATGCTAATTCGATGAGTTATAGATTTTCTCTCCAACTCTCTGAAATCTATTTGTTATAACACTGTATACCTTTGTGATTATTCACTTATTTTTTCCCGACTTGTTGTCGGTTGGGTCAAGCTACTACTTAGCATGTAGTGCTTCCTCGTTTAATAGTGGCTCATGGATTATGTTGTTTCTTTGGTTCTCTGTACCAGAGTTCTTCATTCATACTACTACTCTGCATTTTTCCACATATCGATCCTGGGCCCTGTGGGTTACTGCCCACGTTCTTTGTGCATCTTTAGCCAATGGCCTCACGGTTATCTCTCTCTAATATCTCACTCAACAGGCTTCGTTGACATTTCTCAATTCCCTGGCTCTCCCATCGATCATTACCGCACAAGTGCAATACCAAAACACTCAGTCATACAGAGTGCATAAGCTAAACCCTGACAGTAATCTCTCATGAGATAGGAATGAACATGTCTCCTTACCACATTTCTCATCAACTCCGTATCATTACCCGAATATACTCTTACAATGGTCGCTTATGGTACCTTGTTCTACTCGTTACACATTTGTTTACATGCATCCGCTACTACTTATCTTCTGCTCATGTACTCCCGCCATTTATACTATGGCTTGCCATTCACTTGACTCAATATTATACGCTATATTTTTTTTAAATCTCTCTGCGCACCTGCGCGCTGCTTGCTCTGCAGTTCATATTGCACACTTACAGTGTTTACTACTCAACCGATTACTCTTCGGTTCGAATTGCTGCTATCGAGGTTCCTCTTTATACTCTACTATTGTTCATATACTCATTGGCAATATACACATGCTCAAGTTTTACTACCCCGCACTAGCGGTTTCACATTTCATACTAGGTGGTAGCCTTCTCTGGAGGATTCACGCAAATGCCGCTCCATAGGCCCCATAATAACAAGTGGTATCCCCACTCTAAGGTAGTGGTTCATTCACCAATGTTCCTCTTATGCCTCTATGCATAGGGTTACAACGTTTAGATCTACAAGTTGCAGTTAGTTACCGGGCTTATAAGCCACATTGCCTCGCCATGCTCCTTGCGGGCTTTTATACAGGTTTCCGCTTCTCCGTATACCATTAAATGGTTTGGAGGTATTACTGGGTTTTGATATGGTAGTTTCATCACGCTTTCCGTTCATGGAAGGCCCTTTAAGTATCTTAACATTAATTTATGTCCACTGGCAGTTTAGGATATCCCGTGTTACGTGGGATCCCTTCGGGTTCTACCCGAGTGTTTGCTTAAACACTTGTGTTTTCAACACGATGTTTCGTTCAACTACTATTGACTCCGGCACCCTTCTCGGATTGCTCCTGGGTGTTACTGAGTAATGCCATTACATCTGGCTTGTACTCATGGTTATGTTCAGTTGTGACTTTGCCTTGCGGCTATGTCCTTGACTATCCCGTTAGGGTTGTAATGTCTCCCATTATTGGGTAGATCATTGGTTCTTTCTCTTAGTGAAGTATACTATGGGAATTCTATCCCGTTTATCGTACATTAATAAGTTCATTTAGGCATTCGCCGTATTATTTACACTGGTATTCACCCAGTTATTAGGTATTTCCTGAGACATATCCAATGTCTGTGCTCAATACTCTGTGCTTCTCGCGCTTATTAACGCTATATCCTTAGGTCCGTCACCTTACTGGATTCTAGACTCCTTAATCTTGGTAAGCTTTCTTATGTTCTTCGATCATTCGAGGTGTCCAACTGTCTTGGTTTGAATTGGCTCTTTCGTCCGTAGTATGGAGTGGGCTACTCCCCGTGTACCGTACTCTACTTGTATACATACATGGAGTATCTTATTGATACGTTACCACTTACCCGACTAACTCATAACTGGTCTGTCAGGCCCGCAAGCTCCCTTGGAGTGCGGTCGTTCCATGTCTCGTTTGTGTACACTGTAGTGTCGGTCACGCCTAAGTGAAGTATTCCGTTGCCAACTCCTCTTATAGGGTCCTATATATAACTTACCTGTGGTTCTCTGGTTTGTTTTAAAACTTTGGGGGTTTTGGAGAATTTTATGTTCTGAAAGGAAGTTCAAGTTTTAAAAGTAAGTTCTTCATGGCATTTCAATGCCGGCTGTTCCTTACCAAGTCCAGCTTCTCGCTGACTGGTATGTTCTTTATATAATGATCAGGCCGTTATGCCTTTTCAAGGTTTCGTTTCACAATTCTTAGGGTTTAAGTGGCTATATTGGCTTTGTTCGCCATCTTGGTACTTGCTAAGTACTTGTCACTTGTTAAGATTCTTCTTAACGGTCCCGTTATTACCGCACTTGCCGAGGCAAGTGCGCAGTACAGGCGGTTTTTAGGTTAACTCATACCGGTCACGGTATTGTTCACATTGTATCTGGTAGCCTTGACGGCTCTTCCTTGATCCCCTAGCTGGATAACTGCTCCTTGGAGCTGATTCTCATTCATCTTGACATGACTGTCATTCCTTAGGTGCTTCTCCATTCTCGGAGTTCCTTAATTACTTTAGTTCCAGGCTTTAGCTCGTGGCTCGTTCCCACGTCCTTGCTGTGGTTACCGAGGTTTAACTCACGTAGGCACTACTTTTGTAGTCCTATTCGGGTATATCTCGTAGTTATGCTCGTAGCTGTCTAAGCTATATCAGTTAAGTATTGCAACCTCTTCGGGTGTGGCAGGGTGGGTGTATCTACTCTTGACTAGATTCTCAGTCGGTTAGATTACCGATGTTGGTATTACTTAGCTATGGCGGTCCGTAGACATGTGTCTCGGTTTTTTTTATTTCTCATGAGTCCGCCTTGTTGCACGGTTGGTGCTTTCTTCTTGCTGCTGCTCGGCCAGCTAGGTTCTCGCGACTGCTAAGCATGTCGCCCCAAGTTGCCACAGATTTCGGTCTCCTTGGATTAGGATTTCTCGATCTCTCGCCATTATGTGCGGTTATTGTCATTCCAGCGGCCGCGGGATCCGTCTCCGGGATTCCCGGTTCTCGGGATCTACCGCATGACATGTTCTAGTTCATGTTCAAATATTTAGTAACTGCCAGGTTAGGTTTCCCCGTCTCTCTGGCGTTCTTTCCCAAGCTTTAAATGCGGGGGTTGTGGAGGGCGGGTCTGGTATTGTAGGTATCCAGATCATACTGGAAGTTCCTAACTAGCGCATCTCTCACGCTACCACCAACCCATAGCCCTAAGTCTCTATATCCTAACTCGGTATTTCCTAAGCTCGGTATTTCCAGTCATCAGAGCGATACTTTGCTCTGATACCATTTTTGTAACACCCCAACCGTTAATCTCATCATTACCTCATAATCCGTTACTAATTACACTTACTCACGCAGCGGAACTCTAATTACAACGAGGGGTGAAACAACGCCGTTAGCCACCCATGTGGCTAACCAGGCTAAACTTACATACCGTAACGGTCTGATGAACTGGAACAACCGAGTACTCATACAAATACAATACTCAATTCGCTCCTTTACTATACCGAGTCTACATTATACGGATGCCGATAACATGCTCGGACTTACACCCCATTCAAACGCATAAGTAATTACAATCTAACTACCCATGCTCACTGCAGTCCCCGTCCTACTCTCTTGAACGGTGGTCAGCTTCAAGTACCTGCACACTAAAAACGTTCCCCCTAGGGGGTCAGCTTACGCTGCGCATGAAATTCGCATATACCGCGTGCTAACCGCGGTACGCCGACTACTTTGGGTCGGATATACATGGAGTTCATTTTAATCAAACAACATGCATCATGGCAATACAATATATATGTATATCACACAAGGAATCTACATCCAATCACGGAACACGGTTCCTAACTAACATAACAATGTTGTTAGTGGTAACTGGTTACTCTTAGGCATTGAGGTTATTCCTCACTATGCCTTGTTTACTATTCAATACCTCACCCGCTCTCTCGGGTTACTTATTCGTATACACACCCATTCTCTTGGGCTACTCATTCTTATACTTACCCTTCTCTCGGGTTACTCATACATATTCTCACCCCTTTCTCTCGGGTTATTTATACTCATTATCTCACCCACACTCTTGGGTTATTCATACTCAAGCTTTTGTAGATTCTCGAGACACTACAGGTCTCCTACGTCACGCTTGTTACTCTCTTTACATACTTAAGCCAAAACTCATGGCTCTCTAGCGTAGTCTTACTTCCCCGGTTTCGACCCTGCTCTGGGTCTAGCATGGTGGGAAGGTTCAACTAGCTCACGGAACTCTCTCTTAGTTCCTATCTCTTTTACTTAGGTCCGACTACTCTCGGACTACTCTCGTTCCCATACACTCCTCTCTCGGAGTTATAATAATATCATGTATATTAGTCTAGAAGCATCGTTCTCGATGTTTCTAATGACTTTGGGAACTTTACTTAAATTCGGATAATCTTAGGTTTAAGTGTTACCCTCACAATCATGTGCTTGTACATTCGGATATTTTCTTATACCGGGTAAAATCCTCATATAAGAGTCGACCATGTCTCAAGGGAGTTACATAGTCCCTTAGGTCTCTTTTACCTTTCTTATAAGTTTACATTATTGGACTAACTTCAATCCTCTCGATGGAGGTCATTTATCTCTCCACTCATATTTATTTCGTGGATTGTTTCAATAAGGTTCTGTAACCGTTATCGGGTATATACTCAACCCGTACATCTCCTCACATTTTAGGGAGTTCATATGTTTGTGTTATCGTTATACTTTAATCGATAGCTTGTGTGTGTTTGCCTATTACCATTGGTTATGTGACTACCCGTTCAACGGGTTTCTAGTCAATCAATACTCACTAAGAGTCGGTCTATGCACTACGTTAGACCACACCGGCATACAAGTATGTTAGCTCATACAACATACAACAATGCATGCATAATCAAACAAGGGATTATTTTCATGCTTTAATCTTGATTAAGCCGGCACACACACACAAATCAGAGTAACTCGGTTAGCATACGGGGCATGAGAAAATCATACCTTTCACCGGGGTTTTCACTTTTACCGTGTCATCTCACCATGCTCGGGTCACGCACGACTCTCTGATAATGTTTCACAGCATTATTGTTAATACTAAGATCATACGGTACACAATTAAATGTTACTCCCGTAGTTACCCCGTTGTCCCGTTATCTCGGTTTTACTTTGTTAACTTGAGTCCTCACTTCTCAATCACTTCTAACACTTTCTTACACTTCCTAGGGCCTTTACATGTCGCCAAACAAGGCCTTAACATCTTATAACATCATTAACATTCAAACCCCCATCATTAGGAACCTTTAAAATATTCTCTGTAGGTTTCTGGGGGTGGTCTGGGACTTGGTCCCCAACCTAAGTCCCGGACCAATACATTGCCTAACTCTCGGCTCAATTTCAGGGGGTGGTCCGGGACCTTGTCCCTAGCCCAAGTCCCGGACCAACATGGGTGTGCACTCTCGACATAAAAATAGGGGGTGGTCCGGGTCCTTGTCCATGGACTAGGTCCCGGACCCTGCTACAACCTGAAACAGACATTATTTTTCACCCCCATTTCAACCCTTAATCCACACTCAATCTTTCCCTAATCTTTCCACAAGATTTCTACATGTTTAATCACCATTAATCATGCTCTAAACCCCTTCAAATCATGGGTTAAACCCTTACTCAAATTCTTGCCCAAAATCACAATTTTGCATTCTCCTTTTGCACTAATGTACACTTGTGCATTTTTCTAACCTCTCTTGATACTTGCATTATTGTTCTCTCTTCATTTAACCATTCCAAAACTTCCAAGATAATGCACACCTCATACCAAGTTCCATGACTCACTCTAAAAACCTTAAATTCTCATTCCTTCTTCCTAAAGCTCCTTAGGCATTCACACTAGTTCTTGCTACAGATTTTAGCATCAATCTCCTCTCTTTAAACAAGTATTCCCATGGTGATTTTCTAAGCCAAAACAACCACCATCAACTCCTAGTTTCTCTAGGTCATTACTTACTCACAACCATACTCAATTCACTTAAGTTTCTACACAAATTCCGCTATAACTTGGCTACATCTCTTAACATTACAAAGCTCATTTCCTCACAACATTCATCCTAAAACTAGCCAAACCACAAGGGTTCTATCAGCACACATACAAACCCATCAATACTCATTAACTCCTCCAAAGGTAACACAATACATACATCATTAAATGCAAAGCTCCTTGGCTCTTAAATCAAGCATTAATTCACAAGTGCATCAAGCATTACTACAACTCTTCCTCATCTCGACAAATCACATGTCATTATATGTTAGGGTTCATTAATTAATTTAACCCTTCCCAAATACCAAAAGCATTAAGTTAGGCTCCAAGGTAAATTTATTTACCTTAACTTCACAAGCCTTTACTCTTTTCACTCCTCTTCTTTCTCTTCTCTTTTCTCTTGCTTGAGAATCGGCCAAAGGCCAAGAAATTGCCCATCTCCCATTCAATACACAAGGCAAGAAATGAATTTAAGTAAAAACACTTAACCTCATTAGTTAGAAATGCTTGAAGCTCTAAAATGGGTGATTACCTTGAAACCCTAAGATGGGGGTTTTGATCTAGACAAAGAGTAACTCCCTCCAAGCTTTTAGGGATTGAAACAATGCTCATAATAGAAAATAAACAAGGCTCCATTAGAGACCAAAATCGGCCAAGGTACAAGATGAAGAAAACAAAACTTTTTCATGGATATCTTTACCTTGCTAGAAAGGGGAAGCTTCAAGCTTCAAGATTATGTGCTTTTCTCCTCAAATGGCCAACACCCACGAAAATGAAACTCACCATTTCGAGTTTTGAAAAGAGAGGATGGTAGAGGGGTGATGAGAGGATCGCAATATGTACTTATTTTTGAATTCGGAGCAAGGATGAAGCTTGGGCATGGAGGAGAAGGGGAGAAGCTTGCTTGGCTCCAATGGCGTACAGCACACAGAGGGAGAGGGAGAAATCGTGAAGAATGGGAAGAGAGAAAGAAGAAAAGAGAATGGGAGGAAGAGAGAGAGAGGAAATTGTTTATGCTTTTTGCTTTTACTTAACTCTCTCCTCCTTTACTTTCTTTCTTACTTATTTACTAGCTTAGAGTGTGTGTGAGTGGTGACTCACCAATAAAACCGGCCCCCACAATATTAGAGAGTGGAGCATTTTTCGGTTTTCTGACAGAAAACGCTCGTTATTTTACCCGGTTTGGCACTATTCACTAACCGGGCCCGTTTTTCGGATTTTACTCGTTTCTTTATTTTTAATGGCTATTAAGCTTCCATTAATACTTAATTATAGTTATATAATCAACTATAATTTTTACGGGTCCATTTGACCACTTAAAGTCACGTTTTCGGGTTTCCTCGAAAAATGTGCTTTAAAACTCCGTTAGCGTTTTAATCCATTATTTGGATCCGTTTTCTTCGGAAATTATTCCCACTAATAATTAGGCTTAATTAAGCCTTAGGAATCCATCTCGGACTCTAACGAGATCATATTTTTCCTTTATTCATTTAATACGCGTTTTAGCGTTTTTCGCTTTTCAAGCGTTTTCTCTTTACTTTTGGTTTTATTCTTTACCAATACTCTCTAGGCACCATTAGGCCTTTGATAATTTTTAGAGTAATTAAATCCATTATTAGGTCCGGGGTATTAAATAAAATGTTCGGTACCGTTCCGGTGAGTGGACATAGTGCACACCCAAAACTCCCGTCGCGACGTAAATTGAATAGGAGACGACCTGAGACAGTACAACTCCCGTGCATGCATGGCCAGATCCAACTGGGCTACTCGTTCTCGTAGTATAGAATTTGTTAGGTGTCAACCAAGTATGTTAAACAAGAACACAATGGTATTGTCAGTTGTCACGGTTTAGGACAACGAAGTTCGTTATAAAGTGAAGTTAGTGAGAAACTTGAGTACAAGTTCTCAGTATAATAAAGCACAGGTATTTATTCCACTAGTAAGTAGTGTATGCGTGGGACATACATGTTACAGTTAGCATCAACACGCACATAAAATAACAACCAAAGGAAAGAGAGTAATACAACATTCTACATTAATTATCTTGGCGTTATTTCAAACAACAGATAGCACACAAGCCGGTGTAATCCGGTAGCAAACAGGTTGCAAGAATCCCATACCGTTCACCGTAGATTGCAGCTGAATATATCCTGGTCAATGTCTGGTCAAGTTTTGTCCTATATTAGATTAACTGAAAGGGTTAATTTATGTTACCCTTGTATAATAATTTTATTGGATCATTTAATGATTTCGTATTTGTTATTTCATGTGAGGTTTATTTCTTCTTGATTTATTTGTAAATCCTTTAATGTACATATATGTATTTATTTATTCATGTACTATATATGTTGCTTATTTTTAGTTGTCTAGGTGACATTACAACTTTATAATTTCTTAGCTATATTTATATGCCATATATGGACATAATATTCTTATAGTTTTTATTATTCCCCTTTTAACATAAATAATAATTATTGGTTACTTTTAAATTCCTTTAACTATATAAGCCATAGTTTTAATTCCTTATTTAATTATATTACTAAACCACCATTAATATTTGGTATATAACTTTTAAATACTATAACTTTCAAAAATTACAATTTGGCCCCCTCAAATTCTCGGCCTATATATATATATTTTCTATAATTACAATTTAATCACAAAATCTTATATTCTTTACATAATGTCTTATAAACTATAGTTTTAATTTAATTCTCCATAATTGCTGAATATTATATATAAATTCTTAAATTACAAATCTAACCCCAAACAATTCGGCTGTAACATAAACTTCCCTTTATTTACATTCTCACCCCAAAACTTTATAATAGCTACTTATAACTTATAAACTATAGTTTAAATATTTAATTCTTCAAAATTTCGAAAGTAAACTTTATAATTTTCTTAATTATGAATTCGCCCATATTCAACTCCAAACTTTCATAATAAGTTTTATAAATTACATAATAGCCCAAAGATTAATAAATTGTTATTTTAACTTCTAAACACCTATTTAATTCACCCAAAATTCATATTATCAATTCCTACCTTATAATATATCATTATTATGTCAATGGCACTTTATATTTTCGGCTATTTACTATATACCCCCATAACTTCTAAAAATTATATTTTTACCACATAACTTTTTAAACTAGTCATTTAAACACTAGTAATTATTTTCAACATACCCAAAATTCATAATATAAGTTTATACTTTCCATTATATCAAAATTCACCTAATCTAATATATACCTCACGGCTTTAATATAATTTGCCCACCAAGTTTTGGTAATGAAATACCCTAAACCTTGATATGTAGTTTAAATATTAAACCATGGTATGTAAAGGCTAAAAAGTGCCTTAGGAACATCAGTGTACAATTTAAACCAAAGTAAAATGCAATAAAGCATTAAGACACAGTTTGAGCAAAAACATGCTCTAAGCTATGAGTGAACTTGGTTAGGACCCAAAGAGCCTACCAAGACTTAATAATATTCAATTATGATTTAATAGGGCTAATTAATTCCTTAGGAAACCTTGGTAGACATTGGAACCAAACATAACACAAATAAATACCTTAAAGTCAATAAGAGCAAAAATGTGCTCTAAGCTTGGGATAAATTTGTATAAGACCTAATGGTCATACCTATACCTTATAAATATGTTAATGAACATATTAAATCAATTACCAAAGAAAACCAAGCTTGAAAACAAGTTAAAACACAAAATATGCTTTAGGGAGTCTTAAAGCACGTTTTTGAAAAATTGTCTTGTAAATGAGTTTTGAATGGCTAAATGTCCATCATTACTCTTTAATTAACATGTGTACTATATAGTATCACATTTGGAAGTCTATATCAATGGGAAATCAAAAATTTCACTTCTATGTGCCTTGTTTTTGTGAATAGTGATTTTTATAAGCTAGTTTGTAACATATAATGTCATAAGTAATTAAATTGACGAATAAAGACTAAAACACCCTCATTATAATAAAGGGGGCCGGTTTCTTAAGTGTGGTGACTCACCACTCACTTGTTAACTTGTTAAAGAAATAAAGATGATTAATATAGTTACTATTTGCTTTATAAACACAAATATCTTCTAAAAGGCAAACTTATCTCATTTCTCTCATTCCTTCTCCATTTCACACGGTTCCAACTTCTTCTTCCTCCCTTCTTGCTGTTCTCTCACGGTAATATCACCACCACCATGAAAACTCAAGCTTTAACCTCTTGTAAAATCTAGCTCACTTGTCCAAATAAAAAACAAACACCACCAATCTCTTCCTCTCATCAAGCTCTTCATTTCTATCTTATCAAAACTTCAAAAGCCCCATTATGGTGCCATGGAGAATCACCATTGATGGAGCTTGAGCTTGTGTTTCTATACATTATTACTCTCCTTTGCTTCTAGGTAAGGAATCTCAAAGAAAAATCAAGTTTCCTTCATGTTTTTGCCTTGACTGAAAATACTCATTTATGGAGCTCTTTGTGTGACCTTGTTCTAGCTCCATTTGAATCTTTCAAGGACTTGGTGGAGTCTTCTCTTGGTAGATATTCCAATTCCCTTCAAAGACCAAGGTAAAACAACTACCTTAATGCTCTTTGAACAATGTAAAATTAGGGTTTACAATGAGATGAAGCTTAAAGCTTGAATACTCATTATGATGTTTGTATATTGTATAGAAGTTGACAAACAACTAAACACCCTACTGGTTTTACAAGGAAACAAGAAAGAAGTTTGAGTGTAAAAGAGGTAAATATACTAACCTAATGTGGTTTAATGCCTTAGGAGAAATGAGCTTATAATGCTTGCTAAAACTACCTAAAGAACAAATGGTGAATGACTTAGTAAAGTGTTCTCAAGGAGTTTATTAAGGGCATATGTATTGTTGGGTGTATTTGCAGGTCAAAGGCATTATTGATGTGGGAAATTCAGTGTTTAAGGTTTATGCAATTTAAGGGCCTAAGAGCCATGTTATTTAAGGGCCTAAGTGCCAAGCAATTTAAGTTATGCACTATATTGTGATGTAGTGCTAAATGTGTGAAGTTTGTGTATAAAAATGTGTTTGATGGATTTTAGGTGTTCTTGAATGAAATAAGGTAAAAACCTAAGTGTTCGGATGTGAGTATATACAAGAGAAGCTATGGCCAAATTTGGGAAATGTGTAAGAAGTTCTAAGTGTTTTAAGTAAGTTTTGGTGACCTAGGAAGTTGTTTAAGGTTTAGGTAATGTTGATATCCAAGGAAGAAGTGATGTTTAGGTGAGATGTGAAAAAGGAGATTTAGTTAGTAAAAAAAGAAGTTTGAGAGACGATGTTAAGGTGTAGAGGAAACACCTAGGTCTAGTGGTCATTATTGGTGAAATACCACTTAGGAATCTTAAGGAGGAAACATTCCAAGTGCTAAGAATTTTGTAAGGAATTTGTGAATGATAAATGGTTTTAGTGTGTGATTTAAAGAGTTTGGTACATGGTTAAAGGTGTGTTTGAAGTGCCCAAATGAGGTTAGGGTGTACTAGGATATATGGGGTGAAGTTTGGAGTTGAATGAGAAAAGGAAAACAAGGGTCTGGGGCAGACCGAACTTGCGACCGAACTTGCAAGTTCGGTCAAGCCCAGTTTACCCTGCGAGAATTGGCTTCTGGAATGGACCGACCTTGGGGACCAGACTTGCAAGGTCGGTCGGGCTTGTATTTTGTGTACGGATTAAGTTTCTGGAACCGACCGAACATGGGACCGGACTTGGCAAGTTCGGTCGGGCTAAATTTTCAAAGGGAAGAAACTCCCGGGAATAGACCGAACATGCGACCGAACTTACAAGGTCGGTCGGAGTAGAAAATTTTGACGGAAATGTGTTCTGGAATGGACCGAACTTGGACAAGTTCGGTCAGTAAGGTCGGTCGGACCAAAAATGTTGTTTAAGGTTATAAAATGATATGTAATGATGGGGATTGATAGGTAATGATGTTATAAAGTTGTTAAGGACTTGTTAGGTGAGTTTTAATGACAATTAAGTGGGTGAAAAGTTGTAATAAAATGTGAAAGTAAAACAAGTTAAAAAGTGAAGTTATGTAACTAAGTTAACGGGGAAAAAAATTATAGGCATTAGACATTAAATAATCAAGCAACCCCGATGTTAATAAAAACACATGTGATGTTAACAGTTGTTCGAGAATTCGCTCGAGGAACATAAGTGGACGTGATAAAGTGGACTCCGGTGACAGGTATGGTTTTCATGCAACCTGTGTCGTACCGGATTACACCGGCTTGTATATGCCAATGTGTTTTTCTGGGTTTGCCACGTTATAAGATAAATCATGGAACGAGTTTACAGTCGTTATTGTTGTTGTATGTTTACGTGCCGATACCGGTAACCTCAAATGCGCTTGAAGGGCTAGTTAACCACTATTAGGTAAACGTAAGAGAACGGTATCCGGTAATAACGTTTCCGACCTAAGGAACGTTCTAACCAGGGCTATGCGTGAGGTAGTGTGTGATGTTGCTGTAAGTGTATGACCCTCCTTTGCGAGATTAACTCAGTTGTAATACTGTATTGTGTGCTGATGTGATAGGTTCCACAGCGGAGTCTTTAATTGTGAATATTTATATATTATGGGGGGTGAGGAATCGGTTGTTCCGGTCGCGTTGTTTGGGAGTTGTTGTATACAGTTTCTTCAGCTTCCTCTCTGTTGATTGTCTTCCTTCATTGGTCTTCGATCACCCCTGAGCTTAACCAAGGCTCTTGACTCACGTCTGTTGGGGATTATGTATGTTGTGTTCGGGTCACTAAACCCGATATCTTTTATGTTAAGTTATTCGTTCGCCTAACAGAACGGTAACGAGTTATGTAAACGAGCTTAGCATGAGTTTGACAGCATCCTCTAGGCTCTCCCAGTGAACTAACTATGTTTGGGTCGGTTCCTAAGAGAACCATTCCCGTTATGTTATGTATTTGTTGTGATGCAATATCTATTGCGGTGTTATGTTGCGCACGTGGAAACGTGCAAAGTGTGTTGTATGTTGTGTTATGTTAGTGTAGTGTATGTTATATGTTGTATAATGTAGAGTATGTGGATCATGGATATGAATTCCAGTTTGTGAAAAGAGGCGTTTAAGGATAACCCGATTTAAGGGTAAGTGTCGTCTATTAAGGAAGTAGCTCCATTAGAGGAGGAACACTCTAGGAATAATGAATACCATGAGTGACTTATCAAGTAAGGATATATTATCCGTTTGTTGAGCCCATTGAGGCGAAATGTTATGTGTTGTGTGTTTACAGTTGCGTGCATGACTAAATATAATCAATCGCATGTTAAGACGACAATTAGTTGTGCGTGGCCCGGTAGCACGTGGGCTGCGGGATTACCATACCAGCAAAGGTGCTGAGCCCCTTGGGGGCCACCCTTTCTTTTCCTATTTCAGGTACAAGGAGCTGGAAGCCGTTCGAGAGTAGGACGGGGTAGTCGTGGTACATGGGTAATCGATCATGTTGCATATATACAGTAGGGGTAGTAAGACCGAGATTGTTATCGGCATTAGTTATAAATACTCGGTATAGTTGGAAGGTGTATGTTGATGTTGTGATTAATGGAAAGGGATAGTAATGTGTAGTCGCTCGGGAATTTAGCCCATCAGACCGGTACAATGTGTATGTATTAGCCTTGTTAGCCACGTGGGTGGCTAACGGCGTGTAACACCAACGAGATAAGTAATGTGATGAGGTTGTTTCTCCGCTGCAGTTTATTGTAAGTGTGTTATTGTTGGATGGGGTGTTACAGGTAAATTACATATTTTACCCTTAAACTTATAAACTTAATATCTCATGTATTAAAATACCTAATTAACTTACCCAAATATTTTCTAACATCTTAATACATAGTATTAAGCTATAATTCACCAAGTTAATCCTTATATTTTCGGCAATTATATTTTTAGCCAATTAATTACCTTAAAACTCCTTAAATCAATTTTAAACATTAATTCTATCTTTAATTTATCAAAACACATAATTAAATCCTTCTTAATTTCGGCTTTAATTTTATAAGATGATAATTAATGATTTAATGTTATAAAACATAGTTTAAACCATAGATCTACATATATATATGCTTGAATAAATTACTTACTCTCTTAGTAATTGATTTCCTCTTGGTTTCTCCTTGGATCTTTGGCCACACAACCTTGATCTACACTCCTTTGTAGGTGTCTTGAATATTAGAACAAGGATACCTCAAGTTAAACCTTGAATTCCTAAATAAACCTTAAGGAATTTACTAAGGTATTATGTATATAATTTATATAAAAGATTAGGATTTACCTTGATGACTCAAAATGGAGTTCAAGAATAATTTATTTTCGGCCTTGACAAGGAGAAGAGAAAACAATTAGCTCTTGAAGAGATCTAAGCTTATAATTTAGAAATAACTCTTGTAAACCTTAAAAATCAAGATTTACCTTAGGAAATTTAGTGTAGGCTCACGCCTTGAATGAGTAAGGGTGAATAACTTGTCAAACCATGGAGAAATTGAAGTTAATGGAGTGAAGAAAGCAAGACAATTTCGTCCATGAACTTGTCTTGGAAGAAAATGAGGGTTTAAGGCATTTTTCTTACCTTAAGCCTTCAAGAACCTTTCTTAAGTGTCCCCTCTGCTTACCCACGAAATTCCTAGCTTGAGTGATGATTGATGTTGATCTAGATCAATGGGATGAATTATAAAAACTTCCTTGGAGTAATGAATCAAAAATAAGCTAAAAAATGGTGTTAAAGTATAACTAGAATAACTTAAGGTTTGAGAGCTCTTACCAATGGAAGCTTGAAGGTCTGGAAGGGGAGGGAGCTGGCGTGAATGCAGGCTGGGAAATGAGGCAGAAATCGCCAGCTAGAAGAGGAGAAGAGACAACCTTCCTAAGTTGTCAAGGATTAGGTGAAAAGTAGACATTTTAGTCAAAAGGTGATGTGGAATTGTCTAAGGCTTCAATCAAGGAGATATGGGTTGAAATTGAAGGCCCTGCCAGCTGCTTCAATCGGCCATCACTAATGATAGGAGCCAGATTTGTCAAAGTGGAGTTATTATTGGTGAAAGTGACTTAAAGACATAAAAATCATGTCTTTCTAGTAGTCAAAATCGGCCCCCTTAGAGATGGTGAGTGATGGAGAAATATGTGACTACTTCTACCACATAGGCAGTGTACCTAATCGTTTTGCGGGATAGTGGATTCGTGGGGTTGTCGTACTCTTGGGGACCTCGCTGTGGATAACTGACAGTGAATTAAATTTACTGAGACTTCTAGTAAATAGATTTTATCATTTTTTAAGGAGAAGAATTAATAGCTTACAAAATAATAAAAATAGAAATTATAAATCTTTTTTGTTTTTTAAGAAAACATCCGGGTTGTTCTGCTCACCTATTTTATCAATTATATTAATATAAACTTTACCACTTAAGTAAATACTCAGAAACTATAAATAATTCGTTGACGACTAAATCTAACGAACCCTAACCAGTTGCTAGAACTAGCAGCAGACTAATGCTCTAATCCGGACACAACCAATCGCATAAAAAACAGCTTCCATTTGAGACTAATTAACCTATAGGCCGGATCAGGCTTCTAGCTGTTAATCAGGTTTAATTTCCCACGTCTTGTTATCTATCTCAGCTCTCGCATGTTGATTAGAAAACTACAAATATTGCTTTAATAATTGATCAGAGAATTAAAGCAGATGAAGAACTAGAATTAAACTACTACTTTAGATAAAATCATAGTGGAAAGCTTAACATAGCATAATTATATAAAATAGGCCCGCATCCCAAACCTGGGAGGGCTTAAGTTTATTAATTAAACATAACTATATATAAACAACATTTTAACAAAATAAGAGAAAGGGTAGAGAAAACTCCAGCTAGCAAGTCGACTCTGAATCCTGGCTCCGCCTCTGTATCCACGTCGTCCGTAATAATAATACTAATTAATGGCAATGATGTGGTGTGGTGGAAAAACAAATTAAAATGGAGAAAACGGGGAGAAAAGAAATGGATGTGGTTGTACGTGGTGAGCGAGTGTGGTGAGTGAGTGCTGTGAGCTTTGGATTTGAAGAAGGGATGATTAATACTGAAGGAGGGCGTGGGTTTTTATAGGCTGAGGAAATAAGAAGCAAACAACGGAGGGACGGTGCAGTAGGTGAGTAGATGGCGCTGGAGTTGATTGAGCATATCCGCGAAGATTTGCAGTCGGTGAATTGATTGCAGGCGGCGAATTGATTGCAGACAGACAAAGCCGGTGTCACGCGTGCATAAATTAAGGTGGGCGCCGTCGGTATTAATTGAGAGCAGTTCGAGTGTCCATGTCTCCGCCTCAGTGTCGTCGCCAAAACAGGCGGTCGTCTCTACTTCGTGTCCGCCCGAAAGGAGGCGGTCGTCTCTACTGCCGCACCTCTGTCTCGTGTCCGCGAGTTACCAGGCGGACGCCTCTGTTTCTCTTGTCCGCCCACAGGCGTGCGGACGCCACTCATCTGTCTGCGCCTCTCTTGTCCGCGCCTTAACAGGCGGACGCAGCCCTTGTGTCCGCGCCTTATCAGGCGGTACTCACACATGTCCGCCAGGCGGACTATATATATATATATAGTCGCCCATTATAATTATTACTTCAATCTTCAACCTGCTCCAGATCCTTCGTTATAAGTCCGTTTTACTCGCCGTTTGTTGCGTTGGAAAGCTCATGAGATTATCTATCCATTTACATGGCTTTTTCCTACATTTAATACATAAAATATATCAATTCATATCAAAAATAAATCTAGGAAAATCATATGATAAGTGAGAAATACGACACAAATTGCTATGAAAATAGGAAGAATTAAAGCCCTAAAAGTAGTTGTATTTCTCGCTTATCAAACTTCCTCACACTTAGCTTTTGCTTGTCCTCAAGCAAATAGAGAATAAATATATCTCTAAGGCCGTAGTATCAAACCTCAGGATTAAACAGATGCAAAACAGAGCAAGCAAAGTGACAATCAAAAGAATAGTTCTGCCTGGTTGTAGGTTTTCGCAAACAGTGAAAAAGAATAATTTTTTAAAGCATGGATAAGTTAGACTACAAAATCTGAATGTAGATTAACTTGGGATCTTCCACCATTTCTTTCCTTTAACCTTTGGATGACAAGGGGTGTGAAGTAACGCCTTATTCCACGATACTTTCAACACCACATACTCATGATCAAAAACAAAAATTAAACTGCAATTAACTCTTTTCGTATGCAAAAACATTCTTCTTCAAGAAATATATACAACACAATTGAATAATTGCGAATTGCAGAGTTTTTTCCTAACCCAGACTTTTCTCTCTATCCTTGTAACGGTGTTGGGCCAACTATCCCAGATCACGAGACCTTAGGTAGATAGGTGTTAAGGCACCCCTAGGACTTAATAACCGGATAGACGAGGCCTGCTTTTGTTAGGAAAATTTTTGATCAGCGGAGTACCTTGCCTTATCCTTTCATTCCAAACTTTCATATCATTTCCAAAATCCCAAGATAAACTAATTCAGTTTCCCCAATCAACTTAATCCACCAAATTTTTGGGAAAACAGATTCATTTGAATAAAACTATATATACAAACAATCTAAAGCAGAAAGATTCTTGAGGTGGTCACCTGGCTTCACTTCAAAATTTATGCAAAAATTTTCACCCAAGAATTCAACATTTATAAGCACTCAGAGCAATGATTCCCTCAATGCAAGAAGACAATTAAAAACATGTGTGGCATTAAGTGCAACTGACATATTTTCAGGGAAAGGTCTAAACTAAACTTCCTCACACTTAAGAGGAGCAATGTCCTCATTGTTCATAAAATAATCAAGAAAAGACCTTTCAAAATATGCCAGACTCATGAAGAATTTTATTCAGGACAATCATGGACTGATATAATAATAATCATTAAGCGTGATAGACTGGACACAAATATTTAAAATAAAGAAACTGAGACTCCCCTGATATCGTAGATTGAGGAAGGTGTCCTTCCTCACACTTAAGTGCGAACAATGGGGGTAGTAGCGTTCCTCACACTTGCGTTCAAGCAAGTGTCCAGCCTTGGAGTTCTTCAGATACCATGATAAGAATTTCACCTGCACACACTACCAAAAATAAACGCTAAAAAGCGTTGCGTTAAAGCATAGACCATTTCCACTTCTTTTTGTTAAAAATTAAAATTAAAATAAAATCATAAATAAAATAAAACCATACACTCCCCTATTAAAATTTTTGTTAATTTTCTTTTTTGAAAAACATAATATAGAAATAATGTGGGGTACAAAATTAAAAAATAATAATACAATAATAGGATAATAAAGTTAACCACTGGGTCGCCTCCCAGTAAGCTGCCCGTAGTTTTAGTCTTTGGCTAGACCTGCTTCGTTATCCTGGATCAAAAATAAAAGTAGATAACACCTTCTCCAGGAAAACGAAGTTAGTAATTAAAAAGCAAACCACCTGGATCAAAACAAAAACGTTACTTCGGTAAATAAAATAGGAAAATGAATACTCCACAAAAACCTGGTGTTTGAGGAGGTACTGCTGGTAACGTAGTTGTAACAGGAGACCAGGTGGTGATGACTTTCTTCCTCAAATTGAAGGATGTAACATCCTCCTCTTGCTGTTGAGGCTTATGGATGCAGGATGGAAGTTGTGAGAGACCGGTGGTAGTGGTGTTCCTTCCTCAGATTCGAGGATGTAAATTTCCTCTTCTGATTGGTGAGGCTCAACAGGATAGCACTCTTCCAGCTGGTTGACCGGCTTAGACACATATCTTTGAATTTTAATTGCTCCTCCTGTGTGGGGATGGAGATGGAGGAAGATTGTAACTCTCAGACATTTGTTCTAACTCGGCGGGTGAAAAATGTCTCGAGAAGTTTCTTTATCTCCTCATCAGAACTTGTAATTCAATAATATCTGGCTCGAATTGGTCTTCATCCTTGGAGTCACCACTGGAATCTTTTCTGGTGGCTCGGCCTGACTCAGGAGAAATTCGTCTAGCCCTTGTGTAGATTGCTGCTCGTTCTGATTGAAGTAGTAATACCCCAACTAAGTTTCGTTGTACTGTGCATTAGCCTAGTCGACTTCCCACCAATACGGCTCTCGATTTGATTGTTGAGGTGGTTGATAATCCTTGACCAATCTTTGATATGAGGATATTTCCTCTTGCATTCGTGTCCATTCCAGATTGATCAACAATCTTCTCACTCATCGTGGCTGCTCTCCATTGTCAGTAATTATCCTATAAAAATAAAAATAAATACCAAGTAGATAAGAAATAGAAAAAGAAAATAAAAATAATAAACAAAATTAACTAGATAGAAAAACAAATAAGAAATATTATAGAAATACAAGAATTTTTTTTTGTTTTAGTAAAATTAAAAGCGAAAATAAAATAAAATTAAATAAAAATATAAATCCCAATAAAATTTAAAAACTATCAATTAACCGTGCTGGAGGTCCCCGACAATTATTCTCGTATTTGATCTTATCGGTTTAGGATATACTTGTGTGGTTTTGTGTTTCTTATTTCCTTAACTTTTCTTTTTATCTTGTTTACGTCCAATTTTAGTTCCGTGTCCTTTTTTTTTCTTTTCATTTTCAATTTTCTTAACTTTTCTTTTTATTACTTTATTAGTAGGGTATTACGTTGCGATCTCTTTCTATTATTTTTTCTTTTTGATTTTCATCTTACTTTTGTTCTTACTAGGTTTTTCTTTTTCTTTTACTTTCCTTCTTTGAATTCGATTTTGTTAATCAGTAATACGCAAGTTTCGTAACTACGTTTTGAGTTACTTTTGTGTTCAATTTTTTTTTCTTTTTGTTTCTGAATTTCCTTTTTATTATTTACTCTTTTTTTTCGAATTCAATTTCGTTAGAAAGTAGTACGTAGGCTTTTCTTTTTCTTTTCGTTACTTTCCTTTTTATTTTTGTTTATAGATTAATTAGGATTTAGTTGCAACTTTTAGGAGTTAATCTTGTATAATTTATTTTACTTTTCTTTTGTTTTTTTATTAAGTTTATATTTTCGGTACTTTCCTTTTTGTTTTAGTTTTTCTTCTTTTATTTCAGTTTATTTTACTTCCATTTTAATTGATCTCTTATTTGTTATTTATTTTAGCCATTTTCTTTTATTTATATTTTGTTTTTCTTCGTTGTTTTATTTAGTTAATTTTGTTTTTGTGTTTCTTGTCTATCTTTTAGTTCTATTTTACTTTGTATTTTTAGTTTTGATTTGTAGACTAATTACTGACAATGGAGAGCAGCCACGATGAGGTGAGAAGATTGTTGATCAATCTGGAATGGACACGAATGCAAGAGGAAATATCCTCATATCAAAGATTGGTCAGGGATTATCAACCACCTCAACCATCAAATCGAGAGCCGTATTGGTGGGAAATCGACCAGGCTAATACACAGTATAACGAAGCTCAGTTGGGGTATTACTACTTCAATCAGAACAAGCAACAATCTACACAGAGGCTAGACGAATTTCTCCTGAGTCAGGCCGAGCCACCAGAAGAAATTCCAGTGGTGACTCCAAGGAGTGAAGACCAATTCGAGCCAGATATTATTGAAGCCACAAGTTCTGATGAGGAGATAAAGAAACTTCTCAGTACATTTTTCTCCGACGCCGAGTTAGAACAAATGTCTGAGAGTTACAATCTTCCTCCATCTTCATCCTCAACACAGGAGGAGCAATTAAAATTCGAAGATATTGTGTATGAGCCGGTCAACCAGCTGGAAGAGCGCTATCCTGTTGAGCCTCACCAACCGGTAGAGGAAATTTACATCCTCGAATCTGAGGAAGGAACACCACTACCACCGGTCTCATCAACTTCCATCCTGCCTCCATAAGCCTCAACAGCAAGAGGAGGATGTTTACATCCTTCAATTTGAGGTAGAAAAGTCATCACCACCTGGTCTCCTGTTACAACTACGTTACCGGCAGTACCTCCTCAAATACCAGGTTTTGTGGAGTATTCATTTTCCTATTTTATTTACCGAAGTAACGTTTTGTTGTGTGACCAGGTGGTTTGCTTTTTATTATTACTAACTTCGTTTTCCTGGCGAAGGGTTATCTACTTTTATTTTTGATCCAGGATAACGAAGCAGGAGTCTAGCCAAAGACTAAAACTACGGGCAGCTTACTGGGAGGCAACCCAGTGGTTAAACTTTATTATCCTATTATTGTTATTATTATTATTTTAATTTTGTACCCCACATATTTCTATATTATGTTTTTTCAAAAAAAAAAATTAACAAAATATTCAATAATAGGGGAGCGTATGGTTTTATTTTATTTTTATTTATAATTTTATTTTTAATTTAATTTTTAACAAAAAGAAGTGGAAATGGTGTCTATGCTTTCATGCAACGCTTTTAGCGTTTCTTTTTGGGTAGTGTGTGCAGGTGAAATTCTTATCATGGTATCTGAAGAACTCCAAGGCTGGACACTTGCTTGAACGCAAGTGTGAGGAACGCTACTACCCCCATTGTTCGCACTTAAGTGTGAGGAAGGACACCTTCCTCAATCTACGATATCAGGGGAGTCTCAGTTTCTTTATTTTCAATGTTTTTGTCCAGTCTATCACGCTTAATGATATTATTATATCAGTCCTGAATGTCCTGAATGAAATTCTTCATGAGTCTGGCATATTTTGAAAGGTCTTTCTTGATTATTTTATGAACAATGAGGACATTGCTCCTCTAAGTGTGAGGAAGTTTAGACCTTTCCCTGAAAATATGCCAGTTGCACTTAATGCCACACATGTTTTTAATTGTCTTCTTGCATTGAGGGAATCACTGCTCTGAGTGCTTATAAATGTTGAATTCTTGGGTGAAAATTTTTGCATAAATTTTGAAGTGAAGCCAGGTGACCACCTCAAGAATCTTTCTGCTTTAGGTTGTGGTATATAAGTGGATTAAGTTGATTGGGGAAACTGAATTAGTTTAGCTTGGGATTTTGGAAATGATATGAAAGTTTGGAATGAAAGGATAAGGCAAGGTACTCCGCTGATCAAAAATTTTCCTAACAAAAGCAGGCCTCGTCTATCGGTTATTAAGTCCTAGGGGTGCCTTAACACCTATCTACCTAAGGTCTCGTGATCTGGGATAGTTGGCCCAACACCACTACAAGGATAGAGAGAAAAGTCTGGGTTACAAAAAAACTCTGCAATTCGCAATTATTCAATTGTGTTGATATATTTCTTGAAGAAGAATGTTTTTGCATACGAAAAGAGTTAATTGCAGTTTAATTTTTGTTTTTGATCATGAGTATGTGGTGTTGAAAGGTATCGCGGAATAAGGCGTTACTTCACACCCCTTGTCATCCAAAGGTTAAAGGAAAGAAATGGTGGAAGATCCCAAGTTAATCTACATTCAGATTTTGTAGTCTAACTTATCCATGCTTTAAAAAAAAATTTATTCTTTGTCACTGTTTGTGAAAACCTACAACCAGGAGCAGAACTATTCTTTTGATTGTCACTTTGCTTGCTCTGTTTTGCATCTGTTTAATCCTGAGGTTTGACACTACGGCCTTAGAGATATATTTATTCTCTTTGCTTGAGGACAAGCAAAAGCTAAGTGGTGAGGAAGTTTGATAGCGAGAAATACATCTACTTTAGGGCTTTAATTCTTCCTATTTTCATAGCAATTTGTGTCGTATTTCTCACTTATCATATGATTTTCCTAGATTTATGTTTTGATATGAATTGATATATTTATGTGTTAAATGTAGGAAAAAGTCATGTTAATGGATAGATGATCTCATGAGCTTTCCAACGCAACAAACGACGAGTAAAACGGACTTATAACGAAGAATCTGGAGCCGGTTGAAGATTGCAACAATATATATATATATATATATATATATATGTCCGCCCAAAACAAGGAGGACAAGAGAAGACAGAGGTGTCCGCCTCCTTTCACGAGGACAAGAGACAGAGGTGTCAGCCTCCTTTCGCGAGGACAAGAGACAGAGGAGTCCGCCTCTTTAGGCGCGGACATCACACAGGCGCAGACATAAGGCGAGTCCGCCTGTTCTTGCGCGGACAAAACACTCACGTCCGCCTCTTTAGGCGCGGACAAGAGAGGGCGAGACAACCGCCCCATTCCGGGCGGACGTGACCATCACTGCACCGAACAGTTTTCTTCCTTTCCGGCGCAGCAGTCGTTCTTCATTAATTGCAGACGGCGCCCACCTTAATTTGTGCACGCGTGATGCCGGCTCTCTGTCTGCAATCAACTCTCTGACTGCAAATCTTCGCGGATCTGCTCAATCAACTCCAACGCCATCTACTCACCTACTGCACCGTCCCTCCGTTGTCTGCTTCTCATTTCTTCTGCCTATAAAAACCGACGCCCATCTTCATTCCAAACCATCCCTTCTTCAAATCCAAAGCTCACAGCACTCACTCACCACACTCGCTCACCACGTACGACCACATCCATTTCTTTTCTCCCCGTTTTCTCCATTTTTATTTGTTTTACCACCACACCACATCTCTGCCATTAATTAGTTACGGACGACGTGGATACAGAGGCAGAGCTAGGATTCAGAGTCAACTTGCTAGCTGAAGTTTTCTCTACCCTTTCTCTTAGTTTGTTTAAACGTTGTTTATATATAGTTATGTTTAATTAATAAACTTAAGCCCTCCCAGGTTTGGGATGCGAGCCTATTTTATATAATTTTGTTATGTTGAGCTTTCCACTATGATTTTATCTAAAGTAGTAGTTTAATTCCAGTTCTTCATCTGCTTTAATTCTCTGATCAATTATTAAAGCAATACTTGTAGTTTTCTAATCAACACGCGAGAGCTGAGATAGTAAACAAGACATAGGAATTAAACCTGATTAACAGCTAGAATCCTGATCCGGCCTATAGGTTAATTAGTCTCAAATAGAAGCTGTTCTTTATGCGATTGGTTGTGTCCGGATTAGAGCATTAGTTGCTGCTAGTTCTAGCAACTGGTTAGGGTTCGTTAGATTTAGTCGTCAACGGATTACTTATAGTTTCTGAGTTTATTACTTAAGTGGTAAAGTTTATATTAATATAATTGATAAAAATAGGTGAGCAGAACTAGCCCGGATGCTTCTTAAAAGACAAAAATATTGTTATATATTTTGTTTTTGTTCAGGTTAGGATTTTCGATTATTTCATTCTCCTTAAAAAAATGAAAAATTGTTTACTAGAAGTCTCAGTAAATAACACTGTCAGTTATCCACAGCGAGGTCCCAAGAGTACGAACAAAAACTTGATGGAGAAATATGTGAACTACTTCTACCACATAGGCAGTGTACTAATCGTTTTGCGGGATAGTGGATTGTGGGGTTGTCGTACTCTTGGGGACCTCGCTGTGGATAACTGACAGTGAATTAAATTTACTGAGGACTTCTAGTAAATAGATTTTATCATTTTTTAGGAGAGAAATTATAGCTAACAAAATAATAAAAATAGAAATTATAAATCGTTTTGTCTTTTAAGAAAAATCCCGGGTTCTTTGCTCACCTATTTTATCAATTATTGAAAATACCCAAAACCTTGATATGTGGTTTAAATATCAAACTATGGTATGTAAAGGCTAAAAGTCCTTAGTAACATCAGTGAACAATTTAGACCTAGTAAATGCAATAAAGCATTAAGACACAGTTTGAGCAAAAACATGCTCTAAGCTATGAGTGAACTTGGTTAGGACCCAAAGAGCTACCAAGACTTGATAACATTTAATTATGATTTGATAGGGCTAAATAAGTCCTTAGGAAACTTTGGTGGACAGTTAAACCAAATAAAACACAAGAAAATACCTTAAAGTCTATATGAGCAAAAATGTGCTCTAAGCTTGGGATAAATGTGTATAAGACCTAATGGTCATACCTATACTTTATAAATATGTTAATGAACATATTAAATCAATTACCAAAGAAAACCAAGCTGAAAACAAGTTAAAACACAAAATGTGCTTAAGGAGTCTTAAAGCACGTTTTTGAAAAATTGTCTTGTAAATGAGTTTTGAATGGCTAAATGTCCATCATTACTCTTTATTAACATGTGTACTATATAGTATCACATTTGGGTGGCTATATTAATGGAAATCAAAAATTTCACTTATATGTGCCTTGTTTTAGTGAATAGTGATTTTTATAAGCTAGTTTGTAACATATAATGTTATAAGTAATTAAATTGACAAATAAAGACTAAAGTACCCTTCTAACTAAATGGGGGCCGGTTTTTCAAGGAGTGAGTCACCAAGTTGTAAAAGAAATCAAATAAGTAAAGTAAAGCTTAAAGTAAAGTACTATTTTGCTTTATAACATAAATATCTCCAAAGCAAACTCATCTTCTCATTTCCTTCTCTTCTTTCTTCATTCACACGGTTTCACCTTTTCATTCTCCCTTCTTGCTGTTCTCTCTCGGTAATACACAATACCACCATGGAAGTCCATCTTTGACCACATGTAAAACCTAGCTCACTTAACCAAATCAAAAACAAACACCACCATTCTCTTCCTCTCATTAAGCTCTTCATTTCTATCTTCTCAAAATTTGAAGATCACCATTTCGGTGCCATGGAGTTCCACCATTGATGGAGCTTGAGCTTGTCTTTCCACATATTATTACTCTCCTTTGCTTCTAGGTAAGGAATCTCAAAGAAAAATCAAGTTTCCTCTCCTTTTAGTACATGACCGAAAATTCACCTCACCATGGTGTCTTTACCTTGCTTGTTTTAGCTTCATTTGAATCTCCCAAGGGCTAGGAGGAGTCCTCTCTTGATACTTATTCAAGTTCTCTTCCAATTCCAAGGTAAAACAATTACCTTAATGTGTTTAAAACAATATGTGTAACTAGGGTTTACAATGAGATGGAGCTTAAAGCTTGAATACTCATTATGTTGTTTGTATAATGTTTAGTAGTTGGCAAGGAACCAAATGCCTTACCGGTTTTGTAAGGGAACAAGAAAGAAATTTGGGAGGGAAAAGAGGTAAATATGCTATCTTAATGTGGTTTAATGCCTTAGGAGAAATAAGCTTATAATGCTTGTTAAAACTACCTAAAGAGCAAATGGTGAATGACCTAGTAAAGTGTTCTCAAGGAGACTAGTAAAGGAACATATGTCTTGGTGTGTGTATTTGCAGGTCAAAGGCATTATTATGTGGGAAATTCAGTGTTTATGGTTTATGCAATTTAAGGGCCAAAGAGCCATGTTATTTAAGGGCCTAAGTGCCAAGCAATTTAAGTTATGCACTATATTGTGATGTAGTGCTAAATGTGTGAAGTTTGTGTATAAAAATGTGTTTGATGGATTTTAGGTGTTTTGAATGAAATAAGGTAAAAACCTAAGTGGTTGGATGTGAGTATATACAAGAGAAACTATGGCCAAATTTGGGAAATGTGTAAGAAGTTCTAAGTGTTTTAAGTGAGTTTTTGGTGTGAACTAGGAAGGGTTAAAGGTGAATAAATGTTTACTTGAGAAGAAAACATGTATTAAGGTGATTTAGAGGGATGCAAGAATTTAGGTGTTATCTGGAAGTTCTAGGAATTCAATGTGTGTTTTGAGGATGTATTTAAGTCTTGGAGAAGTTTGTTTAAGGTTTAGGAATGTTGATGTACAAGGAAGAAATGATGTTTAGGTAAGGTTTTGAGAAAGGAATTCAAGAAGTTGTGAAAAGAGGATTTGGTTAGTAAGAGGAGATGCTTGGGAGATGATGTTATGAAGGTGAAGAAGCAGTTTAGTGTAGTGGTCATTATAGGTGAAATACCACCTAGAAATCTTAAGGAGAAAACATTCCAAGTGCTAGGAATTTTGTAAGAAGTTTGTGAATGATAAAATGGTTTTGGTGAGTGATTTAAAGAGTTTAGCACATGGATAAAGGTGTGTTTGAAGTGCCTAAATGAGGTTAGGGTATACTAGGATATATGGGGTGAAGTTTGGAGTTGAATGTAAAAAGGAAAACAAAGATCTGGGGCAGACCGGACTTGCGACCGGACTTGCAAGTTCGGTCGGGCCCAGTTTACCCTGTGGGAATTAGTTTCTGGAATGGACCGGACATAGGACCGGACTTACAAGTCCGGTCGGAGTAGAAAAATTTTGACGGAAATGTGTTCTGGAATCGACCGGACTTGGGTAAGTCCGGTCGGCAAGTCCGGTCGGACCAAAAACATGGTTTAAGGTTATGAAATGATATGTAATGATGGGGATTGTTAGGTAATGATGTTATAAGGTTGTTAAGGACATGTTAGGTGAGTTTTAAATGGCAATTAAGTGGGTGAAAAGTTGTATCAAAATGTAAAGTAAACAAGTTAAAATGTAAAGTTTGTAACAAAGTTAACGGGGAAAGATAAGCATTAGACATTAAATAATCAAGCAAACCCCGATGTTAATAAAAACACATGTGATGTTAACAGTTGTTCGAGAATCGCTCGAGGAACATAAGTGGACGTGGTAAAGTGGACTCCGGTGACAGGTATGGTTTTCTTGCAACCTGTGTCCTACCGGATTACACCGGCTTGTATGCCAATGTGTTTTTCTGTATGTTTGCCACGTTATGAGATAAATCATGAAACGAGTTTACAGTCGTTATTGTTATTGTATGTTTACGTGCCGATACCGGTAACCTCGAATGCGCTTGAAGGGCTAGTTAACCACTATTAGGTAAACGTAGGAGAACGGTATCCGGTAACAACGTTTCCGACTTAAGGAACGTTCTAACCACGGCTATGCGTGAGTTGGTTATGTGATGTTTGTGTGTGATTTTTGTATGTGAATGTATGACTCTCTCCCTTGTGTATGTCTAACAAGACTTAACCCAATGTTTGTGATTGTTTAATAAAGTTCAAAGTTGAACTTCTAACAAGTGCAACGGGGGAGTGAGGAGTCCGGTCTGTTCCGGCCACGACGGTGTGAGTATGGGGTCGTGTCATAGCAGGTTCGACCCTCTCTGTATGTTATGGTTGTTTCCAATTTGGTTCCCAACCTTCCCTTTAGCTTAACCAAGGCTATTACTGACTCACGTCGGGCCACAGGGGCATACTATTGTTATGTTTGTTTCGGTGTGCTTGGATCACTATATCCGAGACACCTTGTGTTAAGTTAACCGTTCATTTAACGAGACGGTAACGAGTTATGTAACGAGCTTATCATGAGACTGGCAACATTCTCTAGGCTCACCAGTGTATTAGCAATGTTTGGGTCGGTTCCTAAGAGGACCATTCCCGTTATGTTATGTATTTGTTGTGATGCAATATCTATTGCGGTGTTATGTTGTGCACGTGGAAACGTGCAAGTGTTGTTAAGTGTTGTTATGTAGTGTATGTTATATGTTGTAAAATGTGGAGTATATGGATCATGGATATGAGTCCCAGTTTGAGAAAAGAGGCGTTTAAGGATAACCCGATTTAAGGGTAAGTGTCGTCTGTTAAGGAAGTAGCTCCATTAGAGGAGGAACACTCTAGGGATATTGAATACCTTGAGTGACTTATTAAGTAAGGATATTATCCGCTTGTTGAGCCCGTTGAGGCGAAATGATTATGTGTGTGTGTTTACAGTTGCATGCATGATTTAAAAATAATCAACCGCATGCTAAGACGACAATTAGTTGTGCGTGGCCCGGTAGCATGTGGGCTGCGGGATTACCATACCAGCAAAGGTGCTGAGCCCCTTGGGGGCCACCCTTTCTCTTCTTTTCCTATTTCAGGTACGAAGTGCTGGAAGCCGTTCGAGAGTAGGATGGGTAGTCGTTGTACATGGGTAATCATTTAAGTGTATGCATACAGTAGGTGTAGTAAGACCGAAATTGTTGTCGGCATCAGTTTATAAATACTCGGTATAGTTGGAAGGTGTATGTTGTTGTTGTGTTAATGGAAAGGGATAGTAATGTGTAGACGCTCGGGAATTTAGCCCATCAGACCGGTACAATGTGTATGTAATAGCCTTGTTAGCCACGTGGGTGGCTAACGGCGTGTAACACCAACGAGTTAAGTAATGTGATGAGGTTGTTTTTCCGCTGCAGTTTATTGTAAGTGTGTTAATGTTGGATGGGGTGTTACAAAAAGTGGTATCAGAGCGAAGTATCGCTCTGATGACTGAATTACCGAGCTTAGGAAGTACCGAGTTAGGATTTAAGTACTTTGGGTTAAGGGTTGAGTGATAGCGTGAGAGATACGCTAGATAGGAACTACCAGTGTGTACTGGGAACCTACAATCTCCATCCCACCCTCCACAATCCCTGTTTTATAACTTGGGAAACAACGCCAGAGAGATGAAAGCCCTCTCATACTCGGGAATACCGATCTGGCTGTTATTGAATACCTCTAAGGGTATGGAGAACCTGTCATACGGTAGATCCTGAAAACTGAGAATCCCGGAGACTGTTCCCACCTAAACAATGTTAACCTCATTAAATAGCAAAGAATGAAAGGTTTTGTGTATAAGAGAATAGAATTTCCGGCAACCTGGGTCGACATGCAGAGCAGTCGAGATAACCAGCTTGCAACGCACCTACCGTGCAACAGGCAAAGTGACTCATGAAACCCGAGACGAGTATCTACGGAAACCACAGTTGATAAATAATACACCAACGGTATACCAACCGACAAAGGAACTACAACAGTGCCCAAACAAGAGACAAGTCTCATAACCACACAAATACGTGGAACGGGCTACAAAGAGAATACACAAATACTAAGAAAAGGGGTCTCCCAGATTGGGAAACACCCTAGTTGATGATTATCATGTGAAGACAAGAGAAGTCACCTAGAAGAGTTATTATCAAGGCAGCAAGATCAGTGAGGGCCAACAAGGCCATGATGACAGTATGGGTAAAACAATACCACAACCGTATGTGTTAAACCAATAGCCAGTTGCATGGCGCACTTGCCATAGCAAGTGCTGCTATAACAGGGCTGTTCGGGAAATTTATAACCACTACAAGTACTTAGTAAAGTACCACGAAGTTAGTGTGAACATTATAACCATGGAAGGGCTTAACAGCCTGACCTTTGTAATTGGAAGTACACCCGCATCACTGCAGACTTGGTTAAGGTAAGAAGATGTTTGAAACCATGAAAATTTTTCTTTAAACCCAGATTTATACAAACCCTTTTCTTTTCAAACCAGATTTTCTTTCAAACCAACTTCTTTCCAACCTTCTTTTAAACAAACCAGTAAAACCAAGGACAGTTGACAAGGATACAACAATGGATAAACTTTCCCTCGATTAAGTTCGGGAAGCATGGAATGAATATTGTCACAGGGACAATATAAGGGAGTGACAACAGAATACTTCACCTAGGCGTGTGACGGACACTACGAGTGTACCAACTGAATTGTGGGACGACCGCACTCCGATAGGAGCTTGGGCCTGACAGACCTACTTATGGGTTAGTTGGGTAAGTAGTAATGTATCAGTATGGTACCCCACATATGTATACAAGTAGAGTCCGAAACACGGGAAGTGTCGACTCCGTTCTACGGTCAGCAGTATAAGTCAAACAACAGCTAAGAATTACCATGAATGGTTGAAGTAGAGGAACCCAGTTAAGATAACTAGACTAAGGAACTAGTGAATTCATTTCAAGATATGTTTAAGAGTCAAAGGTGCGAAGTGCACTAACTGTTATATAAAGACATCACACATGTCTTAAGAATTCCGAGGAATAAACATGATAGCTGGAACGGTGACCCAGCCTGTACATGGCAGCATGCCTAATGTGGACACATTAATGTGCAATGAACGGGATGAAACTCCCAGAATGAGCACTTACACACTACTAGGAAATGTTGATCTTCACAAAAGGAGATAATAAGCCATTTAGAACGCAAACGGCGTGGCTAATGGAATGTACCAATAAGTGTGAAACAAATGTAAGGCATAACGTAACAACACCCAGGAGCAATCCTTGAGGGGTGTTCGCATCAACAATTGTTGAACGAAAATGCACGGTAGAAAACACAAGGGTTGAAACTAACACCCAGTTTAGACATAAGTTGTCAGGAGACGGACTGACAATCCTAAGGGGCATCCCATGAAAGGAAACGTGATGTAACGACCTTGTCATGGAGCTCAATATAATATCCAAACCATGAAATGTGTACAGAGAAGTACACATGTGTGGACAACCTACAATGAGCCCAGCTCAAGGCAAATAAGGCTTATAAACCATAAGAAAGATGTGTTATATAAGTTCATTGATTGTAGAAGTTCATGTTGTATAAGTAAAGAGAGTGGTAAACGAACCACTGCATTAAGATGGGGATACCTCTCGATATTGTGAGACCGCAGGAGCGGTAGTTATGTAAATCAAGTTCAAGAAATATGTTAAGGATGGACAACGTTATTATTGAAAGAGAGCAGTTAGCTTAGTAGTACGTGTGTGTAAAGTGAAGCACCTGGCTGAATAATGCCGGCTTGTGACTCGAATGATCGATGCTCAAGGAGCATTTAGTAGTATCCAAAGGAGGGATGAACCATAATGTGAATAATGTAAGTTTATGTGTGGAAGTTGAGGTGACAGTAGATACGATATAAGCTGATGTTATACAGGGAGTAAGAGCACGGTGCGCAACAAGCGACCGTTGTATAAATGTTGTTAAACGATAATGTACAGATAAGACCAGTTATGAGTTAAACTCAGGGAGATCAAGATAAGTGATGTTAAAACAAACTGGGCAATAAGCCAGTGGTAGGTACTATGTGATGAGGAACTCAGTGTGAATTCCATGGCGAGTCGCATAAGAGATTTACTGTCAAGAGTTTACACCTCTGCACTCTGTATGACTGAGTGTTTTGGTATTGCACTTGTGCAGTAATGATCGAATGAGATAGCTAGGAATTGGAAACATGTTAATTGTGGAGCAATAATGTTATAATGGCCGATGCATAGGAAATGCAAGGCCGCACAATAAAAAGTACTTGTACAGTAAGTGACATGATTAACAGTAAGTGACTACAGTAGCACTAACTGCCAAATAGCGGTATGGAATATACCCCAAATGTTGTAAATAGCTGAGAGAGCACTACACACTAGGTAGTAGCTCAATCTCAACCGACAGTAAGTCGGAAGGGAACAAGTCAATCATTGTGAAATACATAGCTGTATACACAGTAAATTGTTATGGAAGTGGATAGAAAGTTTGTAACTCACCGAATTCGCTAACGGTAAAAGATACCACACATCGGTTGAGAAACCATTATTACCAAGATAAAGGTGATATTGGGGGTACAATACAGTAAGAATGACAATGGGGCAACTAAGCCCTACAGTTGTCAGAGTTGCGCAGCAGACGCTAGTGACCAGTGATTCAAATGTACAACGTGAATAACGAATATGAGTAGATGGCTAATTAACGCCTAGAAGCCTAACAGGCCAGAATCGAAACCAACTAAGAGTTAAACAAACTCCAATGAGAATTCTTGGTTTAGGAACTAAACCGCCAATATGGTTAAGATCCTCTAATCAGAATCCATTGTGTAATAGACCGTGGAAGTTAAACACTTCACGACGGCAGAACATTATAAGCCAATGTTTAGTGATTGATTACGTGGGCGTAATCCCTTTAAGGGGGTAGAGCGCAAAACCACTTAGTGTATATTACCGTACAAGTGTACGTAGTGTATGTGACTTATATTGTGCATAGCACAAAATTATATTATTGTTTTGATGATTGGTGTGTGTGTGTACGTAAACATACACATTCATTCATGGTTTAATTGTGGTAATTGCGCACAGAAGATGCGAATACCATTGTGATAAGTGTGTGTATTTGTTGACAGTTGTGTGTGATAGTACAATGTGGGGGAGTAAAAACTCCCGGGGGCAAACAAGCCCCGACAGTGTATAAATGTGAAATGGTGTGTTGTATTTTGATAAAATATATGTGTATATTATACTATATAGTGATTCAAGAAAGGGCATGATACCGACATAGAACCTAGTGAGAATAAGATTCCCTAAGCAACAGGATTAAGTGAATGGAGGTAACTGATAGACGGAGTTCTATCCTTTGGAGATGTTATGATCATGATTAGAATGATTTAGAAGATAGAAAATTGGAAATGAGTGATTTATTTGATGCTTGAAAATGAAGTGGGAAGTGGAACTTGATTTGCATGTGATCAAGGGAAGCCGAACGCAAATTGGAGTGGAAGGATAGTTCTACACTGATGCTGATCACATCAGGGTTGGATGATTCTTGAAACTCCCTATAAGTGGTCACAAATAACCACGCTAAGAAAAGAAGCAAAGAGCTTAAGTTGGACTTGGAGTTGTTTGTGTTTTTCAAAAAGGATTTTCAGTTGGTATTTATAAAACGTTGATAGATACTTTACATAATTAAAGTTCTCTACTTAACCTCACAAGGAAATTTTAAATTTAAGTGATTGTTTTGATCTCCCAAAGGCACGGGACGGAAGGTGTCCATCGCGACCGGTTCTGCGGGATCACAGTGTGTATCAAGGATATTTTTGATTGCAATACATGCTAGACATATTGTTTGGTATGTGTGATAAATTATTTTGACTTTGATATCCTAAAGTGTATGCTATCAAGACCTATGAGTCTAAATGTGTTGTGTTGCATAGACCTATGTGTCTAAGACTGTTATGTTATCGGGACCTATGTGTCCAATGTTGTTATGTTACACAAGACCAGTGAGTCAAAGGGGTTGTTATGTATGTGTAAGTGTTGTTAAGATACCCGGACCATTGAGCCCGAGGTTATCATGTGAATATGTTATGTTATGTATGGATGTGAATGTGTTGCCCGGACCATTAAGTCCGAGGTTGTGATGTAAAGTGTGTTTGGTTATGGAAGTTTATTTCCAAGTGATTACTGTGTTCTAATCTATTGATGTGTGAAAAGTGTGAACTTCGAGGACGAAGTTCTTTTAAGGAGGGTAGATTGAAATACCCCAAACCTTGATATGTGGTTTAAATATCAAACTATGGTATGTAAAGGCTAAAAAGTGCCTTAGTAACATCAGTGAACAATTTAGACCATAGTAAATGCAATAAAGCATTAAGACACAGTTTGAGCAAAAACATGCTCTAAGCTATGAGTGAACTTGGTTAGGACCCAAAGAGCCTACCAAGACTTGATTTTAATTATGATTTGATAGGGCTAAATAAGTCCTTAGGAAACTTTGGTGGACAGTTAAACCAAATAAAACACAAGAAATACCTTAAAGTCTATATGAGCAAAAATGTGCTCTAAGCTTGGGATAAATGTGTATAAGACCTAATGGTCATACCTATACTTTATAATATGTTAATGAACATATTAAATCAATTACCAAAGAAACCAAGCTTGAAAACAAGTTAAAACACAAAATGTGCTTTAAGGAGTCTTAAAGCACGTTTTTGAAAAATTGTCTTGTAAATGAGTTTTGAATGGCTAAATGTCCATCATTACTCTTTAATTAACATGTGTACTATATAGTATCACATTTGGGTGGCTATTAATGGGAAATCAAAAATTTCACTTATATGTGCCTTGTTTTAGTGAATAGTGATTTTTTAAGCTAGTTTGTAACATATAATGTTATAAGTAATTAAATTGACAAATAAAGACTAAAGTACCCTTCTAACTAAATGGGGGCCGGTTTTTCAAGGAGTGAGTCACCAAGTTGTAAAAGAAATCAAATAAGTAAAGTAAAGCTTAAAGTAAAGTACTATTTTGCTTTATAACATAAATATCTCCAAATGCAAACTCATCTTCTCATTTCCTTCTCTTTTCTTCATTCACACGGTTTCACCTTCTTCATTCTCCCTTCTTGCTGTTCTCTCTCGGTAATACACAATACCACCATGGAAGTCCATCTTTGACCACATGTAAAACCTAGCTCACTTAACCAAATCAAAAACAAACACCACCATTCTCTTCCTCTCATTAAGCTCTTCATTTCTATCTTCTCAAATTTGAAGATCACCATTTCGGTGCCATGGAGTTCCACCATTGATGGAGCTTGAGCTTGTCTTTCCACATATTATTACTCTCCTTTGCTTCTAGGTAAGGAATCTCAAAGAAAAATCAAGTTCCTCTCCTTTTAGTACATGACCGAAAATTCACCTCACCATGGTGTCTTTACCTTGCTTTGTTTAGCTTCATTTGAATCTCCCAAGGGCTAGGAGGAGTCCTCTCTTGATACTTATTCAAGTTCTCTTCCAATTCCAAGGTAAAACAATTACCTTAATGTGTTAAAAATATGTGTAACTAGGGTTTACAATGAGATGGAGCTTAAAGCTTGAATACTCATTATGTTGTTTGTATAATGTTTAGTAGTTGGCAAGGAACCAAATGCCTTACCGGTTTTGTAAGGGAACAAGAAAGAAATTTGGGAGGAAAAGAGGTAAATATGCTATCTTAATGTGGTTTAATGCCTTAGGAGAAATAAGCTTATAATGCTTGTTAAAACTACCTAAAGAGCAAATGGTGAATGACCTAGTAAAGTGTTCTCAAGGAGACTAGTAAAGGAACTATGTCTTGGTGTGTATTTGCAGGTCAAAGGCATTATTATGTGGGAAATTCAGTGTTTATGGTTTATGCAATTTAAGGGCCAAAGAGCCATGTTATTTAAGGGCCTAAGTGCCAAGCAATTTAAGTTATGCACTATATTGTGATGTAGTGCTAAATGTGTGAAGTTTGTGTATAAAAATGTGTTTGATGGATTTTAGGTGTTTTGAATGAAATAAGGTAAAAACCTAAGTGGTTGGATGTGAGTATATACAAGAGAAACTATGGCCAAATTTGGGAAATGTGTAAGAAGTTCTAAGTGTTTTAAGTGAGTTTTTGGTGAACTAGGAAGGGTTAAAGGTGAATAAATGTTTACTTGAGAAGAAAACATGTATTAAGGTGATTTAGAGGGATGCAAGAATTTAGGTGTTATCTTGGAAGTTCTAGGAATTCAATGTGTGCTTTGAGGATGTATTTAAGTCTTGGAGAAGTTTGTTTAAGGTTTAGGAATGTTGATGTACAAGGAAGAAATGATGTTTAGGTAAGGTTTTGAGAAAGGAATTCAAGAAGTTGTGAAAAGAGGATTTGGTTAGTAAGAGGAGATGCTTGGGAGATGATGTTATGAAGGTGAAGAAAGTTTAGTGTAGTGGTCATTATAGGTGAAATACCACCTAGAAATCTTAAGGAGAAAACATTCCAAGTGCTAGGAATTTTGTAAGAATTTGTGAATGATAAAATGGTTTTGGTGAGTGATTAAAGAGTTTAGCACATGGATAAAGGTGTGTTTGAAGTGCCTAAATGAGGTTAGGGTATACTAGGATATATGGGGTGAAGTTTGGAGTTGAATGTAAAAAGGAAACAAAGATCTGGGCAGACCGGACTTGCGACCGGACTTGCAAGTTCGGTCGGGCCCAGTTTACCCTGTGGGAATTAGTTTCTGGAATGGACCGGACATAGGACCGGACTTACAAGTCCGGTCGGAGTAGAAAATTTTGACGGAAATGTGTTTCTGGAATCGACCGGACTTGGGTAAGTCCGGTCGGCAAGTCCGGTCGGACCAAAAACATGGTTTAAGGTTATGAAATGATATGTAATGAGGGGATTGATAGGTAATGATGTTATAAGGTTGTTAAGGACATGTTAGGTGAGTTTTAAATGGCAATTAAGTGGGTGAAAAGTTGTATCAAAATGTAAAGTAAAACAAGTTAAAATGTAAAGTTATGTAACAAAGTTAACGGGGAAAGATAAGCATTAGACATTAAATAATCAAGCAAACCCCGATGTTAATAAAAACCATGTGATGTTAACAGTTGTTCGAGAATCGCTCGAGGAACATAAGTGGACGTGGTAAAGTGGACTCCGGTGACAGGTATGGTTTTCTTGCAACCTGTGTCCTACCGGATTACACCGGCTTGTATGCCAATGTGTTTTTCTGTATGTTTGCCACGTTATGAGATAAATCATGAAACGAGTTTACAGTCGTTATTGTTATTGTATGTTTACGTGCCGATACCGGTAACCTCGAATGCGCTTGAAGGGCTAGTTAACCACTATTAGGTAAACGTAGGAGAACGGTATCCGGTAACAACGTTTCCGACTTAAGGAACGTTCTAACCACGGCTATGCGTGAGTTGGTTATGTGATGTTTGTGTGTGATGTTTGTATGTGAATGTATGACTCTCTCTTCCCTTGTGTATGTCTAACAAGACTTAACCCAATGTTTGTGATTGTTTAATAAAGTTCAAAGTTGAACTTCTAACAAGTGCTAACGGGGGAGTGAGGAGTCCGGTCTGTTCCGGCCACGCGTGTGAGTATGGGGGTCGTTGTCATAGCAGGTTCGACCCTCTCTGTATGTTATGGTTGTTTTCCAATTTGGTTCCCAACCTTCCCTTTAGCTTAACCAAGGCTATTACTGACTCACGTCGGGCCACAGGGGCATACTATTGTTATGTTTGTTTCGGTGTGCTTGGATCACTATATCCGAGACACCTTGTGTTAAGTTAACCGTTCATTTAACGAGACGGTAACGAGTTATGTAACGAGCTTATCATGAGACTGGCAACATTCTCTAGGCTCACCAGTGTATTAGCAATGTTTGGGTCGGTTCCTAAGAGGACCATTCCCGTTATGTTATGTATCTTTGTTGTGATGCAATATCTATTGCGGTGTTATGTTGTGCACGTGGAAACGTGCAAAGGTGTTGTTAAGTGTTATGTAGTGTATGTTATATGTTGTAAAATGTGGAGTATATGGATCATGGATATGAGTCCCAGTTTGAGAAAAGAGGCGTTTAAGGATAACCCGATTTAAGGGTAAGTGTCGTCTGTTAAGGAAGTAGCTCCATTAGAGGAGGAACACTCTAGGGATATTGAATACCTTGAGTGACTTATTAAGTATGGATATATTATCCGCTTGTTGAGCCCGTTGAGGCGAAATGATTATGTGTTGTGTGTTTACAGTTGCATGCATGATTTAAAAATAATCAACCGCATGCTAAGACGACAATTAGTTGTGCGTGGCCCGGTAGCATGTGGGCTGCGGGATTACCATACCAGCAAAGGTGCTGAGCCCCTTGGGGGCCACCCTTTCTCTTCTTTTCCTATTTCAGGTACGAAGTGCTGGAAGCCGTTCGAGAGTAGGATGGGTAGTCGTTGTACATGGGTAATCATTTAAGTGTATGCATACAGTAGGTGTAGTAAGACCGAAATTGTTGTCGGCATCAGTTTATAAATACTCGGTATAGTTGGAAGGTGTATGTTTTGTTGTGTTAATGGAAAGGGATAGTAATGTGTAGACGCTCGGGAATTTAGCCCATCAGACCGGTACAATGTGTATGTAATAGCCTTGTTAGCCACGTGGGTGGCTAACGGCGTGTAACACCAACGAGTTAAGTAATGTGATGAGGTTGTTTTTCCGCTGCAGTTTATTGTAAGTGTGTTAATGTTGGATGGGGTGTTACAAAAAGTGGTATCAGAGCGAAGTATCGCTCTGATGACTGAATTACCGAGCTTAGGAAGTACCGAGTTAGGATTTAAGTACTTTGGGTTAAGGGTTGAGTGATAGCGTGAGAGATACGCTAGATAGGAACTACCAGTGTGTACTGGGAACCTACAATCTCCATCCCACCCTCCACAATCCCTGTTTTATAACTTGGGAAACAACGCCAGAGAGATGAAAGCCCTCTCATACTCGGGAATACCCGATCTGGCTGTTATTGAATACCTCTAAGGGTATGGAGAACCTGTCATACGGTAGATCCTGAAAACTGAGAATCCCGGAGACGGTTCCCACCTAAACAATGTTAACCTCATTAAATAGCGAAGAATGAAAGGTTTTGTGTATAAGAGAATAGAATTTCCGGCAACCTGGGTCGACATGCAGAGCAGTCGAGAATAACCAGCTTGCAACGCACCTACCGTGCAACAGGCAAGAAGTGGACTCATGAAACCCGAGACGAGTATCTACGGAACCACAGTTGATAAATAATACACCAACGGTATACCAACCGACAAAGGAACTACAACGTAGTGCCCAAACAAGAGACAAGTCTCAGTAACCACGACAAATACGTGGAACGGGCTACAAAGAGAATACAATACTAAGAAAAAGGGGTCTCCCAGATTGGGAAACACCCTAGTTGATGATTATCATGTGAAGACAATGAGAAGTCACCTAGAAGTTATTATCAAGGCAGCAAGATCAGTGAGGGACAACAAGGCCACTGATGACAGTATGGGTAAAAACAATACCACAACCGGTATGTGTTAAACTAATAGCCAGTTAGCATGGCGCACTTGCCATAGCAAGTGCTGCTATAACAGGGCTGTTCGGGAAATTTATAACCACTACAAGTACTTAGTAAAGTACCACGAAGTTAAGTGTGAACATTATAACCATGGAAGGGCTTAACAGCCTGACCTTTGTAATTGGAAGTACACCAGTCAGCAAGAAGCTAGACTTGGTTAAGGTAAGAAGATGTTGTGAAACCATGAAAATTTTTCTTTAAACCCAGATTTATACAAACCCTTTTCTTTTCAAACCAGATTTTTTTCAAACCAACACTTCTTTCCAACCTTCTTTTAAACAAACCAGTAAAACCAAGGACAGTTGACAAGGATACAACAATGGATAAACTTTCCCTCGATTAAGTTCGGGAAGCATGGAATGAATATTGTCACGGGACAATATAAGGGAGTTGACAACAGAATACTTCACCTAGGCGTGTGACGGACACTACGAGTGTACCAACTGAATTGTGGGACGACCGCACTCCGATAGGAGCTTGTGGGCCTGACAGACCTACTTATGGGTTAGTTGGGTAAGTAGTAATGTATCAGTATGGTACCCCACATATGTATACAAGTAGAGTCTGAAACACGGGAAGTAGTCGACTCCGTTCTACGGTCAGCAGTATAAGTCAAACAAAAGAATTACCATGAATGGTTGAAGTAGAGGAACCCAGTTAAGATAACTAGACTAAAGGACTAGTGAATTCATTTCAAGGATATGTTTAAGAGTCAAGAGGTGCGAAGTGCACTAACTGTTATATAAAGACATCACACATGTCTTAAGAATTCCGAGGAATAAACATGATAGCTGGAACGGTGACCCAGCCTGTACATGGCAAGCAGATGCCTAATGTGGACACATTAATGTGCAATGAACGGGATGAAACTCCCAGAATGAGCACTTACACTACTAGGAAATGTTGATCTTCACAAAAGGAGATAATAAGCCATTTAAGAACGCAAACGGCGTGGCTAATGGAATGTACCAATAAGTGTGAAACAAATGTAAGGCATAACGTAACAACACCCAGGAGCAATCCTTGAGGGGTGTTCGCATCAACAATTGTTGAACGAAATGCACGGTAGAAACACAAGGGTTGAAACTAACACCCAGTTTAGACATAAGTTGTCAGGAGACGGACTGACAATCCTAAGGGGCATCCCATGAAAGGAAACGTGATGTAACGACCTTGTCATGGAGCTCAATATAATATCCAAACCATGAATGTTGTACAGAGAAGTACACATGTGTGGACAACCTACAATGAGCCCAGCTCAAGGCAAATAAGGCTTATAAACCTAAGAAAGATGTGTTATATAAGTTCATTGATTGTAGAAGTTCATGTTGTATAAGTAAAGAGAGTGGTAAACGAACCACTGCATTAAGAGTGGGGATACCTCTCGATATTGTGAGACCGCAGGAGCGGTAGTTATGTAAATCAAGTTCAAGAAATATGTTAAGGATGGACAACGTTATTATTGAAAGAGAGCAGTTAGCTTAGTAGTACGTGTGTGTAAAGTGAAGCACCTGGCTGAATAATGCCGGCTTGTGACTCGAATGATCGATGCTCAAGGAGCATTTAGTAGTCATCCAAAGGAGGGATGAACCATAATGTGAATAATGTAAGTTTATGTGTGGAAGTTGAGGTGACAGTAGATACGATATAAGCTGATGTTATACAGGGAGTAAGAGCACGGTGCGCAACAAGCGACCGTTGTATAAATGTTGTTAAACGATAATGTAACAGATAAGACCAGTTATGAGTTAAACTCAGGAGATGCAAGATAAGTGATATTAAAAAACTGGGCAATAAGCCAGTGGTAGGTACTATGTGATGAGGAACTCAGTGTGAATTCCATGGCGAGTCGCATAAGAGATTTACTGTCAAGAGTTTACACCTCTGCACTCTGTATGACTGAGTGTTTTGGTATTGCACTTGTGCAGTAATGATCGAATGAGATAGCTAGGAATTGGAAACATGTTAATTGTGGAGCAATAATGTTATAATGGCCGATGCATAGGAAATGCAAGGCCGCACCAATAAAAAGTACTTGTACAGTAAGTGACATGATTAACAGTAAGTGACTACAGTAGCACTAACTGCCAAATAGCGGTATGGAATATACCCCAAATGTTGTAAATAGCTGAGAGAGCACTACACACTAGGTAGTAGCTCAATCTCAACCGACAGTAAGTCGGAAGGGAACAAGTCAATCATTGTGAAATACATAGCTGTATACACAGTAAATTGTTATGGAAGTGGATAGAAAGTTTGTAACTCACCGAATTCGCTAACGGTAAAAGATACCACACATCGGTTGAGAAACCATTATTACCAAGATAAAGGTGATATTGGGGGTGTACAATACAGTAAGAATGACAAATGGGGCAACTAAGCCCTACAGTTGTCAGAGTTGCGCAGCAGACGCTAGTGAACCAGTGATTCAAATGTACAACGTGAATAACGAATATGAGTAGATGGCTAATTATTAACGCCTAGAAGCCTAACAGGCCAGAATCGAAACCAACTAAGAGTTTAAACAAACTCCAATGAGAATTCTTGGTTTAGGAACTAAACCGCCAATATGGTTAAGATCCTCTAATCAGAATCCATTGTGTAATAGACCGCGTGGAAGTTAAAACACTTCACGACGGCAGAACATTATAAGCCAATGTTTAGTGATTGATTACGTGGGCGTAATCCCTTTTAAGGGGGTAGAGCGCAAAACCACTTAGTGTATATTACCGTACAAGTGTACGTAGTGTATGTGACTTATATTGCATAGCACAAAATTATATTGTTTTGATGATTGGTGTGTGTGTTACGTAAACATACACATTCATTCATGGTTTAATTGTGGTAATTGCGCACAGAAGATGCGAATACCATTGTGATAAGTGTGTGTATTTGTTGACAGTTGTGTGTGATAGTACAAGTGTGGGGAGTAGAGAAACTCCCGGGGGAACAAAAGCCCCGACAGTGTATAAATGTGAAATGGTGTGTTGTATTTTGATAAAATATATGTGTATATATATACTATATAGTGATTCAAGAAAGGGCATGATACCGACATAGAACCTAGTGAGAATAAGATTCCCTAAGCAACAGGATTAAAGTGAATGGAGGTAACTGATAGACGGAGTTCTATCCTTTGGAGATGTTATGATCATGATTAGAATGATTTAGAAGATAGAAAATTGGAAATGAGTGATTTATTTGATGCTTGAAAATGAAGTGGGAAGTGGAACTTGATTTGCATGTGATCAAGGGAAGCCGAACGCAAATTGGAGTGGAAGGATAGTTCTACACTGATGCTGATCACATCAGGGTTGGATGATTCTTGAAACTCCCTATAAGTGGTCACAAATAACCACGCTAAGAAAAGAAGCAAAGAGCTTAAGTTGGACTTGGAGTTGTTTGTGTTTTCAAAAAGGATTTTCAGTTGGTATTTATAAAACGTTGATAGATACTTTACATAATTAAAGTTCTCTTACTTAACCTCACAAGGAAATTTTAAATTTAAGTGATTGTTTTGATCTCCCAAAGGCACGGGGACGGAAGGTGTCCATCGCGACCGGGTTCTGCGGGATCACAGTGTGTATCAAGGATATTTTTGATTGCAAGACATGCTATGACATATTGTTTGGTATGTGTGATAAATGTTATTTTGACTTTGATCTCCTAAAGTGTATGCTATCAAGACGTATGAGTCTAAATGTGTTGTGTTGCATAGACCTATGTGTCTAAAGACTGTTATGTTATCGGGACCTATGTGTCCAATGTTGTTATGTTACCCAAGACCAGTGAGTCAAAGGGGTTGTTATGTATGTGTAAGTGTTGTTAAGATACCCGGACCATTGAGCCCGAGGTTATCATGTGAATATGTTATGTTATGTATGGATGTGAATGTGTTGCCCGGACCATTAAGTCCGAGGTTGTGATGTAAAGTGTGTTTGGTTATGGAAGTTTATTTCCAAGTGATTACTGTGTTCTAATCTATTGATGTGTGAAAAGTGTGAACTTCGAGGACGAAGTTCTTTTAAGGAGGGTAGATTGAAATACCCCAAACCTTGATATGTGGTTTAAATATCAAACTATGGTATGTAAAGGCTAAAAAGTGCCTTAGTAACATCAGTGAACAATTTAGACCATAGTAAATGCAATAAAGCATTAAGACACAGTTTGAGCAAAAACATGCTCTAAGCTATGAGTGAACTTGGTTAGGACCCAAAGAGCCTACCAAGACTTGATAACATTTAATTATGATTTGATAGGGCTAAATAAGTCCTTAGGAAACTTTGGTGGACAGTTAAACCAAATAAAACACAAGAAAATACCTTAAAGTCTATATGAGCAAAAATGTGCTCTAAGCTTGGGATAAATGTGTATAAGACCTAATGGTCATACCTATACTTTATAAATATGTTAATGAACATATTAAATCAATTACCAAAGAAAACCAAGCTTGAAAACAAGTTAAAACACAAAATGTGCTTTAAGGAGTCTTAAAGCACGTTTTTGAAAAATTGTCTTGTAAATGAGTTTTGAATGGCTAAATGTCCATCATTACTCTTTAATTAACATGTGTACTATATAGTATCACATTTGGGTGGCTATATTAATGGGAAATCAAAAATTTCACTTATATGTGCCTTGTTTTAGTGAATAGTGATTTTTATAAGCTAGTTTGTAACATATAATGTTATAAGTAATTAAATTGACAAATAAAGACTAAAGTACCCTTCTAACTAAATGGGGGCCGGTTTTTCAAGGAGTGAGTCACCAAGTTGTAAAAGAAATCAAATAAGTAAAGTAAAGCTTAAAGTAAAGTACTATTTTGCTTTATAACATAAATATCTCCAAAAGCAAACTCATCTTCTCATTTCCTTCTCTTCTTTCTTCATTCACACGGTTTCACCTTCTTCATTCTCCCTTCTTGCTGTTCTCTCTCGGTAATACACAATACCACCATGGAAGTCCATCTTTGACCACATGTAAAACCTAGCTCACTTAACCAAATCAAAAACAAACACCACCATTCTCTTCCTCTCATTAAGCTCTTCATTTCTATCTTCTCAAAATTTGAAGATCACCATTTCGGTGCCATGGAGTTCCACCATTGATGGAGCTTGAGCTTGTCTTTCCACATATTATTACTCTCCTTTGCTTCTAGGTAAGGAATCTCAAAGAAAAATCAAGTTTCCTCTCCTTTTAGTACATGACCGAAAATTCACCTCACCATGGTGTCTTTACCTTGCTTGTTTTAGCTTCATTTGAATCTCCCAAGGGCTAGGAGGAGTCCTCTCTTGATACTTATTCAAGTTCTCTTCCAATTCCAAGGTAAAACAATTACCTTAATGTGTTTAAAACAATATGTGTAACTAGGGTTTACAATGAGATGGAGCTTAAAGCTTGAATACTCATTATGTTGTTTGTATAATGTTTAGTAGTTGGCAAGGAACCAAATGCCTTACCGGTTTTGTAAGGGAACAAGAAAGAAATTTGGGAGGAAAAGAGGTAAATATGCTATCTTAATGTGGTTTAATGCCTTAGGAGAAATAAGCTTATAATGCTTGTTAAAACTACCTAAAGAGCAAATGGTGAATGACCTAGTAAAGTGTTCTCAAGGAGACTAGTAAAGGAACATATGTCTTGGTGTGTGTATTTGCAGGTCAAAGGCATTATTATGTGGGAAATTCAGTGTTTATGGTTTATGCAATTTAAGGGCCAAAGAGCCATGTTATTTAAGGGCCTAAGTGCCAAGCAATTTAAGTTATGCACTATATTGTGATGTAGTGCTAAATGTGTGAAGTTTGTGTATAAAAATGTGTTTGATGGATTTTAGGTGTTTTGAATGAAATAAGGTAAAAACCTAAGTGGTTGGATGTGAGTATATACAAGAGAAACTATGGCCAAATTTGGGAAATGTGTAAGAAGTTCTAAGTGTTTTAAGTGAGTTTTTGGTGAACTAGGAAGGGTTAAAGGTGAATAAATGTTTACTTGAGAAGAAAACATGTATTAAGGTGATTTAGAGGGATGCAAGAATTTAGGTGTTATCTTGGAAGTTCTAGGAATTCAATGTGTGTTTTGAGGATGTATTTAAGTCTTGGAGAAGTTTGTTTAAGGTTTAGGAATGTTGATGTACAAGGAAGAAATGATGTTTAGGTAAGGTTTTGAGAAAGGAATTCAAGAAGTTGTGAAAAGAGGATTTGGTTAGTAAGAGGAGATGCTTGGGAGATGATGTTATGAAGGTGAAGAAGCAGTTTAGTGTAGTGGTCATTATAGGTGAAATACCACCTAGAAATCTTAAGGAGAAAACATTCCAAGTGCTAGGAATTTTGTAAGAAGTTTGTGAATGATAAAATGGTTTTGGTGAGTGATTTAAAGAGTTTAGCACATGGATAAAGGTGTGTTTGAAGTGCCTAAATGAGGTTAGGGTATACTAGGATATATGGGGTGAAGTTTGGAGTTGAATGTAAAAAGGAAAACAAAGATCTGGGGCAGACCGGACTTGCGACCGGACTTGCAAGTTCGGTCGGGCCCAGTTTACCCTGTGGGAATTAGTTTCTGGAATGGACCGGACATAGGACCGGACTTACAAGTCCGGTCGGAGTAGAAAAATTTTGACGGAAATGTGTTCTGGAATCGACCGGACTTGGGTAAGTCCGGTCGGCAAGTCCGGTCGGACCAAAAACATGGTTTAAGGTTATGAAATGATATGTAATGATGGGGATTGATAGGTAATGATGTTATAAGGTTGTTCATGTTAGGTGAGTTTTAAATGGCAATTAAGTGGGTGAAAAGTTGTATCAAAATGTAAAAGTAAAACAAGTTAAAATGTAAAGTTATGTAACAAAGTTAACGGGGAAAGATAAGCATTAGACATTAAATAATCAAGCAAACCCCGATGTTAATAAAAACACATGTGATGTTAACAGTTGTTCGAGAATCGCTCGAGGAACATAAGTGGACGTGGTAAAGTGGACTCCGGTGACAGGTATGGTTTTCTTGCAACCTGTGTCCTACCGGATTACACCGGCTTGTATGCCAATGTGTTTTCTGTATGTTTGCCACGTTATGAGATAAATCATGAACGAGTTTACAGTCGTTATTGTTATTGTATGTTTACGTGCCGATACCGGTAACCTCGAATGCGCTTGAAGGGCTAGTTAACCACTATTAGGTAAACGTAGGAGAACGGTATCCGGTAACAACGTTTCCGACTTAAGGAACGTTCTAACCACGGCTATGCGTGAGTTGGTTATGTGATGTTGTGTGTGATGTTTGTATGTGAATGTATGACTCTCTCTTCCCTTGTGTATGTCTAACAAGACTTAACCCAATGTTTGTGATTGTTTAATAAAGTTCAAAGTTGAACTTCTAACAAGTGCTAACGGGGAGTGAGGAGTCCGGTCTGTTCCGGCCACGCGTGTGAGTATGGGGGTCGTTGTCATAGCAGGTTCGACCCTCTCTGTATGTTATGGTTGTTTTCCAATTTGGTTCCCAACCTTCCCTTTAGCTTAACCAAGGCTATTACTGACTCACGTCGGGCCACAGGGCATACTATTGTTATGTTTGTTTCGGTGTGCTTGGATCACTATATCCGAGACACCTTGTGTTAAGTTAACCGTTCATTTAACGAGACGGTAACGAGTTATGTAACGAGCTTATCATGAGACTGGCAACATTCTCTAGGCTCACCAGTGTATTAGCAATGTTTGGGTCGGTTCCTAAGAGGACCATTCCCGTTATGTTATGTATCTTTGTTGTGATGCAATATCTATTGCGGTGTTATGTTGTGCACGTGGAAACGTGCAAGGTGTTGTTAAGTTGTTGTTATGTAGTGTATGTTATATGTTGTAAAATGTGGAGTATATGGATCATGGATATGAGTCCCAGTTTGAGAAAAGAGGCGTTTAAGGATAACCCGATTTAAGGGTAAGTGTCGTCTGTTAAGGAAGTAGCTCCATTAGAGGAGGAACACTCTAGGGATATTGAATACCTTGAGTGACTTATTAAGTATGGATATATTATCCGCTTGTTGAGCCCGTTGAGGCGAAATGATTATGTGTGTGTGTTTACAGTTGCATGCATGATTTAAAAATAATCAACCGCATGCTAAGACGACAATTAGTTGTGCGTGGCCCGGTAGCATGTGGGCTGCGGGATTACCATACCAGCAAAGGTGCTGAGCCCCTTGGGGGCCACCCTTTCTCTTCTTTTCCTATTTCAGGTACGAAGTGCTGGAAGCCGTTCGAGAGTAGGATGGGTAGTCGTTGTACATGGGTAATCATTTAAGTGTATGAATACAGTAGGTGTAGTAAGACCGAAATTGTTGTCGGCATCAGTTTATAAATACTCGGTATAGTTGGAAGGTGTATGTTGTTGTTGTGTTAATGGAAAGGGATAGTAATGTGTAGACGCTCGGGAATTTAGCCCATCAGACCGGTACAATGTGTATGTAATAGCCTTGTTAGCCACGTGGGTGGCTAACGGCGTGTAACACCAACGAGTTAAGTAATGTGATGAGGTTGTTTTTTCCGCTGCAGTTTATTGTAAGTGTGTTAATGTTGGATGGGGTGTTACAAAAAGTGGTATCAGAGCGAAGTATCGCTCTGATGACTGAATTACCGAGCTTAGGAAGTACCGAGTTAGGATTTAAGTACTTTGGGTTAAGGGTTGAGTGATAGCGTGAGAGATACGCTAGATAGGAACTACCAGTGTGTACTGGGAACCTACAATCTCCATCCCACCCTCCACAATCCCTGTTTTATAACTTGGGAAACAACGCCAGAGAGAAAAGCCCTCTCATACTCGGGAATACCCGATCTGGCTGTTATTGAATACCTCTAAGGGTATGGAGAACCTGTCATACGGTAGATCCTGAAAACTGAGAATCCCGGAGACTGTTCCCACCTAAACAATGTTAACCTCATTAAATAGCAAGAATGAAAGGTTTTGTGTATAAGAGAATAGAATTTCCGGCAACCTGGGTCGACATGCAGAGCAGTCGAGAATAACCAGCTTGCAACGCACCTACCGTGCAACAGGCAAGAAGTGGACTCATGAAACCCGAGACGAGTATCTACGGAACCACAGTTGATAAATAATACACCAACGGTATACCAACCGACAAAGGAACTACAACGTAGTGCCCAAACAAGAGACAAGTCTCAGTAACCACGACAAATACGTGGAACGGGCTACAAAGAGAATACAATACTAAGAAAAAGGGGTCTCCCAGATTGGGAAACACCCTAGTTGATGATTATCATGTGAAGACAATGAGAAGTCACCTAGAAGAGTTATTATCAAGGCAGCAAGATCAGTGAGGGCCAACAAGGCCACTGATGACAGTATGGGTAAAAACAATACCACAACCGGTATGTGTTAAACCAATAGCCAGTTAGCATGGCGCACTTGCCATAGCAAGTGCTGCTATAACAGGGCTGTTCGGGAAATTTATAACCACTACAAGTACTTAGTAAAGTACCACGAAGTTAAGTGTGAACATTATAACCATGGAAGGGCTTAACAGCCTGACCTTTGTAATTGGAAGTACACCAGTCAGCAAGAAGCTAGACTTGGTTAAGGTAAGAAGATGTTGTGAAACCATGAAAATTTTTCTTTAAACCCAGATTTATACAAACCCTTTTCTTTTCAAACCAGATTTTCTTTCAAACAAACCACACTTCTTTCCAACCTTCTTTTAAACAAACCAGTAAAACCAAGGACAGTTGACAAGGATACAACAATGGATAAACTTTCCCTCGATTAAGTTCGGGAAGCATGGAATGAATATTGTCACGGGACAATATAAGGGAGTTGACAACAGAATACTTCACCTAGGCGTGTGACGGACACTACGAGTGTACCAACTGAATTGTGGGACGACCGCACTCCGATAGGAGCTTGTGGGCCTGACAGACCTACTTATGGGTTAGTTGGGTAAGTAGTAATGTATCAGTATGGTACCCCACATATGTATACAAGTAGAGTCTGAAACACGGGAAGTAGTCGACTCCGTTCTACGGTCAGCAGTATAAGTCAAACAACAGCTAAGAATTACCATGAATGGTTGAAGTAGAGGAACCCAGTTAAGATAACTAGACTAAAGGAACTAGTGAATTCATTTCAAGGATATGTTTAAGAGTCAAGAGGTGCGAAGTGCACTAACTGTTATATAAAGACATCACACATGTCTTAAGAATTCCGAGGAATAAACATGATTGCTGGAACGGTGACCCAGCCTGTACATGGCAAGCAGATGCCTAATGTGGACACATTAATGTGCAATGAACGGGATGAAACTCCCAGAATGAGCACTTACACTACTAGGAAATGTTGATCTTCACAAAAGGAGATAATAAGCCATTTAAGAACGCAAACGGCGTGGCTAATGGAATGTACCAATAAGTGTGAAACAAATGTAAGGCATAACGTAACAACACCCAGGAGCAATCCTTGAGGGGTGTTCGCATCAACAATTGTTGAACGAAATGCACGGTAGAAACACAAGGGTTGAAACTAACACCCAGTTTAGACATAAGTTGTCAGGAGACGGACTGACAATCCTAAGGGGCATCCCATGAAAGGAAACGTGATGTAACGACCTTGTCATGGAGCTCAATATAATATCCAAACCATGAAATGTTGTACAGAGAAGTACACATGTGTGGACAACCTACAATGAGCCCAGCTCAAGGCAAATAAGGCTTATAAACCATAAGAAAGATGTGTTATATAAGTTCGATTGATTGTAGAAGTTCATGTTGTATAAGTAAAGAGAGTGGTAAACGAACCACTGCATTAAGAGTGGGGATACCTCTCGATATTGTGAGACCGCAGGAGCGGTAGTTATGTAAATCAAGTTCAAGAAATATGTTAAGGATGGACAACGTTATTATTGAAAGAGAGCAGTTAGCTTAGTAGTACGTGTGTGTAAAGTGAAGCACCTGGCTGAATAATGCCGGCTTGTGACTCGAATGATCGATGCTCAAGGAGCATTTAGTAGTCATCCAAAGGAGGGATGAACCATAATGTGAATAATGTAAGTTTATGTGTGGAAGTTGAGGTGACAGTAGATACGATATAAGCTGATGTTATACAGGGAGTAAGAGCACGGTGCGCAACAAGCGACCGTTGTATAAATGTTGTTAAACGATAATGTAACAGATAAGACCAGTTATGAGTTAAACTCAGTGGAGATGCAAGATAAGTGATGTTAAACAAACTGGGCAATAAGCCAGTGGTAGGTACTATGTGATGAGGAACTCAGTGTGAATTCCATGGCGAGTCGCATAAGAGATTTACTGTCAAGAGTTTACACCTCTGCACTCTGTATGACTGAGTGTTTTGGTATTGCACTTGTGCAGTAATGATCGAATGAGATAGCTAGGAATTGGAAACATGTTAATTGTGGAGCAATAATGTTATAATGGCCGATGCATAGGAAATGCAAGGCCGCACCAATAAAAAAGTACTTGTACAGTAAGTGACATGATTAACAGTAAGTGACTACAGTAGCACTAACTGCCAAATAGCGGTATGGAATATACCCCAAATGTTGTAAATAGCTGAGAGAGCACTACACACTAGGTAGTAGCTCAATCTCAACCGACCGTAAGTCGGAAGGGAACAAGTCAATCATTGTGAAATACATAGCTGTATACACAGTAAATTGTTATGGAAGTGGATAGAAAGTTTGTAACTCACCGAATTCGCTAACGGTAAAAGATACCACACATCGGTTGAGAAACCATTATTACCAAGATAAAGGTGATATTGGGGGTGTACAATACAGTAAGAATGACAAATGGGGCAACTAAGCCCTACAGTTGTCAGAGTTGCGCAGCAGACGCTAGTGAACCAGTGATTCAAATGTACAACGTGAATAACGAATATGAGTAGATGGCTAATTATTAACGCCTAGAAGCCTAACAGGCCAGAATCGAAACCAACTAAGAGTTTAAACAAACTCCAATGAGAATTCTTGGTTTAGGAACTAAACCGCCAATATGGTTAAGATCCTCTAATCAGAATCCATTGTGTAATAGACCGCGTGGAAGTTAAAACACTTCACGACGGCAGAACATTATAAGCCAATGTTTAGTGATTGATTACGTGGGCGTAATCCCTTTTAAGGGGGTAGAGCGCAAAACCACTTAGTGTATATTACCGTACAAGTGTACGTAGTGTATGTGACTTATATTGTGCATAGCACAAAATTATATTATTGTTTTGATGATTGGTGTGTGTGTTACGTAAACATACACATTCATTCATGGTTTAATTGTGGTAATTGCGCACAGAAGATGCGAATACCATTGTGATAAGTGTGTGTATTTGTTGACAGTTGTGTGTGATAGTACAAGTGTGGGGAGTAGAGAAACTCCCGGGGGAACAAAAGCCCCGACAGTGTATAAATGTGAAATGGTGTGTTGTATTTTGATAAAATATATGTGTATATATATACTATATAGTGATTCAAGAAAGGGCATGATACCGACATAGAACCTAGTGAGAATAAGATTCCCTAAGCAACAGGATTAAAGTGAATGGAGGTAACTGATAGACGGAGTTCTATCCTTTGGAGATGTTATGATCATGATTAGAATGATTTAGAAGATAGAAAATTGGAAATGAGTGATTTATTTGCTTGCTTGAAAATGAAGTGGGAAGTGGAACTTGATTTGCATGTGATCAAGGGAAGCCGAACGCAAATTGGAGTGGAAGGATAGTTCTACACTGATGCTGATCACATCAGGGTTGGATGATTCTTGAAACTCCCTATAAGTGGTCACAAATAACCACGCTAAGAAAAGAAGCAAAGAGCTTAAGTTGGACTTGGAGTTGTTTGTGTTTTCAAAAAGGATTTTCAGTTGGTATTTATAAAACGTTGATAGATACTTTACATAATTAAAGTTCTCTTACTTAACCTCACAAGGAAATTTTAAATTTAAGTGATTGTTTTGATCTCCCAAAGGCACGGGGACGGAAGGTGTCCATCGCGACCGGGTTCTGCGGGATCACAGTGTGTATCAAGGATATTTTTGATTGCAATACATGCTATGACATATTGTTTGGTATGTGTGATAAATGTTATTTTGACTTTGATCTCCTAAAGTGTATGCTATCAAGACGTATGAGTCTAAATGTTGTGTTGCATAGACCTATGTGTCTAAAGACTGTTATGTTATCGGGACCTATGTGTCCAATGTTGTTATGTTACCCAAGACCAGTGAGTCAAAGGGTTGTTATGTATGTGTAAGTGTTGTTAAGATACCTGGACCATTGAGCCCGAGGTTATCATGTGAATATGTTATGTTATGTATGGATGTGAATGTGTTGCCCGGACCATTAAGTCCGAGGTTGTGATGTAAAGTGTGTTTGGTTATGGAAGTTTATTTCCAAGTGATTACTGTGTTCTAATCTATTGATGTGTGAAAAGTGTGTGAACTTCGAGGACGAAGTTCTTTTAAGGAGGGTAGATTGAAATACCCCAAACCTTGATATGTGGTTTAAATATCAAACTATGGTATGTAAAGGCTAAAAAGTGCCTTAGTAACATCAGTGAACAATTTAGACCATAGTAAATGCAATAAAGCATTAAGACACAGTTTGAGCAAAAACATGCTCTAAGCTATGAGTGAACTTGGTTAGGACCCAAAGAGCCTACCAAGACTTGATGACATTTAATTATGATTTGATAGGGCTAAATAAGTCCTTAGGAAACTTTGGTGGACAGTTAAACCAAATAAAACACAAGAAAATACCTTAAAGTCTATATGAGCAAAAATGTGCTCTAAGCTTGGGATATAAATGTGTATAAGACCTAATGGTCATACCTATACTTTATAAATATGTTAATGAACATATAAATCAATTACCAAAGAAAACCAAGCTTGAAAACAAGTTAAAACACAAAATGTGCTTTAAGGAGTCTTAAAGCACGTTTTTGAAAAATTGTCTTGTAATGAGTTTTGAATGGCTAAATGTCCATCATTACTCTTTAATTAACATGTGTACTATATAGTATCACATTGGGTGGCTATATTAATGGAAATCAAAAATTTCACTTATATGTGCCTTGTTTTAGTGAATAGTGATTTTTATAAGTAGTTTGTAACATATAATGTTATAAGTAATTAAATTGACAAATAAAGACTAAAGTACCCTTCTAACTAAATGGGGGCCGGTTTTTCAAGGAGTGAGTCACCAAGTTGTAAAAGAAATCAAATAAGTAAAGTAAAGCTTAAAGTAAAGTACTATTTTGCTTATAACATAAATATCTCCAAAAGCAAACTCATCTTCTCATTTCCTTCTCTTCTTTCTTCATTCACACGGTTTCACCTTCTTCATTCTCCCTTCTTGCTGCTGTTCTCTCTCGGTAATACACAATACCACCATGGAAGTCCATCTTTGACCACATGTAAAACCTAGCTCACTTAACCAAATCAAAAACAAACACCACCATTCTCTTCCTCTCATTAAGCTCTTCATTTCTATCTTCTCAAAATTTGAAGATCACCATTTCGGTGCCATGGAGTTCCACCATTGATGGAGCTTGAGCTTGTCTTTCCACATATTATTACTCTCCTTTGCTTCTAGGTAAGGAATCTCAAAGAAAAATCAAGTTTCCTCTCCTTTTAGTACATGACCGAAAATTCACCTCACCATGGTGTCTTTACCTTGCTTGTTTTAGCTTCATTTGAATCTCCCAAGGGCTAGGAGGAGTCCTCTCTGATACTATTCAAGTTCTCTTCCAATTCCAAGGTAAAACAATTACCTTAATGTGTTTAAACAATATGTGTAACTAGGGTTACAATGAGATGGAGCTTAAAGCTTGAATACTCATTATGTTGTTTGTATAATGTTTAGTAGTTGGCAAGGAACCAAATGCCTTACCGGTTTTGTAAGGGAAGGGGTGAGGGGGAAAAGAGGTAAATATGCTATCTTAATGTGGTTTAATGCCTTAGGAGAAATAAGCTTATAATGCTTGTTAAAACTACCTAAAGAGCAAATGGTGAATGACCTAGTAAAGTGTTCTCAAGGAGACTAGTAAAGGAATATGTCTTGGTGTGTGTATTTGCAGGTCAAAGGCATTATTATGTGGGAAATTCAGTGTTTATGGTTTATGCAATTTAAGGGCCAAAGAGCCATGTTATTTAAGGGCCTAAGTGCCAAGCAATTTAAGTTATGCACTATATGTGATGTAGTGCTAAATGTGTGAAGTTTGTGTATAAAAATGTGTTTGATGGATTTTAGGTGTTTTGAATGAAATAAGGTAAAAACCTAAGTGGTTGGATGTGAGTATATACAAGAGAAACTATGGCCAAATTTGGGAAATGTGTAAGAAGTTCTAAGTGTTTTAAGTGAGTTTTTGGTGAACTAGGAAGGGTTAAAGGTGAATAAATGTTTACTTGAGAAGAAAACATGTATTAAGGTGATTTAGAGGGATGCAAGAATTTAGGTGTTATCTAGGAAGTTCTAGGAATTCAATGTGTGTTTTGAGGATGTATTTAAGTCTTGGAGAAGTTTGTTTAAGGTTTAGGAATGTTGATGTACAAGGAAGAAATGATGTTTAGGTAAGGTTTTGAGAAAGGAATTCAAGAAGTTGTGAAAAGAGGATTTGGTTAGTAAGAGGAGATGCTTGGGAGATGATGTTATGAAGGTGAGAAGAAGAAGCAGTTTAGTGTAGTGGTCATTATAGGTGAAATACCACCTAGAAATCTTAAGGAGAAAACATTCCAAGTGCTAGGAATTTTGTAAGAAGTTTGTGAATGATAAAATGGTTTTGGTGAGTGATTTAAAGAGTTTAGCACATGGATAAAGGTGTGTTTGAAGTGCCTAAATGAGGTTAGGGTATACTAGGATATATGGGGTGAAGTTTGGAGTTGAATGTAAAAAGGAAAACAAAGATCTGGGGCAGACCGGACTTGCGACCGGACTTGCAAGTTCGGTCGGGCCCAGTTTACCCTGTGGGAATTAGTTTCTGGAATGGACCGGACCTAGGACCGGACTTACAAGTCCGGTCGGAGTAGAAAAATTTTGACGGAAATGTGTTCTGGAATCGACCGGACTTGGGTAAGTCCGGTCGGCAAGTCCGGTCGGACCAAAAACATGGTTTAAGGTTATGAAATGATATGTGAATATGGGATTGATAGGTAATGATGTTATAAGGTTGTTAAGGACATGTTAGGTGAGTTTTAAATGGCAATTAAGTGGGTGAAAAGTTGTATCAAAATGTAAAAGTAAAACAAGTTAAAATGTAAAGTTATGTAACAAAGTTAACGGGGAAAGATAAGCATTAGACATTAAATAATCAAGCAAACCCCGATGTTAATAAAAACACATGTGATGTTAACAGTTGTTCGAGAATCGCTCGAGGAACATAAGTGGACGTGGTAAAGTGGACTCCGGTGACAGGTATGGTTTTCTTGCAACCTGTGTCCTACCGGATTACACCGGCTTGTATGCCAATGTGTTTTTCTGTATGTTTGCCACGTTATGAGATAAATCATGAAAGTTTACAGTCGTTATTGTTATTGTATGTTTACGTGCCGATACCGGTAACCTCGAATGCGCTTGAAGGGCTAGTTACCACTATTAGGTAAACGTAGGAGAACGGTATCCGGTAACAACGTTTCCGACTTAAGGAACGTTCTAACCACGGCTATGCGTGAGTTGGTTATGTGATGTTTGTGTGTGATGTTTGTATGTGAATGTATGACTCTCTCTTCCCTTGTGTATGTCTAACAAGACTTAACCCAATGTTTGTGATTGTTTAATAAAGTTCAAAGTTGAACTTCTAACAAGTGCTAACGGGGGAGTGAGGAGTCCGGTCTGTTCCGGCCACGCGTGTGAGTATGGGGGTCGTTGTCATAGCAGGTTCGACCCTCTCTGTATGTTATGGTTGTTTTCCAATTTGGTTCCCAACCTTCCCTTTAGCTTAACCTAGGCTATTACTGACTCACGTCGGGCCACAGGGGCATACTATTGTTATGTTTGTTTCGGTGTGCTTGGATCACTATATCCGAGACACCTTGTGTTAAGTTAACCGTTCATTTAACGAGACGGTAACGAGTTATGTAACGAGCTTATCATGAGACTGGCAACATTCTCTAGGCTCACCAGTGTATTAGCAATGTTTGGGTCGGTTCCTAAGAGGACCATTCCCGTTATGTTATGTATCTTTGTTGTGATGCAATATCTATTGCGGTGTTATGTTGTGCACGTGGAAACGTGCAAAGTGTTGTTAAGTGTTGTTATGTAGTGTATGTTATATGTTGTAAAATGTGGAGTATGTGGATCATGGATATGAGTCCCAGTTTGAAAAAAAGGCGTTTAAGGATAACCCGATTTAAGGGTAAGTGTCGTCTGTTAAGGAAGTAGCTCCATTAGAGGAGGAACACTCTAGGGATATTGAATACCTTGAGTAACTTATTAAGTAAGGATATATTATCCGGTTGTTGAGCCCGTTGAGGCGAAATGATTATGTGTTTACAGTTGCATGCATGATTTAAAAATAATCAACCGCATGCTAAGACGAAAATTAGTTGTGCGTGGCCCGGTAGCATGTGGGCTGCGGGATTACCATACCAGCAAAGGTGCTGAGCCCCTTGGGGGCCACCCTTTCTCTTCTTTTCCTATTTCAGGTACGAAGTGCTGGAAGCCGTTCGAGAGTAGGATGGGTAGTCGTTGTACATGGGTAATCATTTAAGTGTATGCATACAGTAGGTGTAGTAAGACCGAAATTGTTGTCGGCATCAGTTTATAAATACTCGGTATAGTTGGAAGGTGTATGTTGTTGTTGTGTTAATGGAAAGGGATAGTAATGTGTAGACGCTCGGGAATTTAGCCCATCAGACCGGTACAATGTGTATGTAATAGCCTTGTTAGCCACGTGGGTGGCTAACGGCGTGTAACACCAACGAGTTAAGTAATGTGATGAGGTTGTTTTTCCGCTGCAGTTTATTGTAAGTGTGTTAATGTTGGATGGGGTGTTACAAAAAGTGGTATCAGAGCGAAGTATCGCTCTGATGACTGAATTACCGAGCTTAGGAAGTACCGAGTTAGGATTTAAGTACTTTGGGTTAAGGGTTGAGTGATAGCGTGAGAGATACGCTAGATAGGAACTACCAGTGTGTACTGGGAACCTACAATCTCCATCCCACCCTCCACAATCCCTGTTTTATAACTTGGGAAACAACGCCAGAGAGATGAAAGCCCTCTCATACTCGGGAATACCCGATCTGGCTGTTATTGAATACCTCTAAGGGTATGGAGAACCTGTCATACGGTAGATCCTGAAAACTGAGAATCCCGGAGACGGTTCCCCCTAAACAATGTTAACCTCATTAAATAGCGAAGAATGAAAGGTTTTGTGTATAAGAGAATAGAATTTCCGGCAACCTGGGTCGACATGCAGAGCAGTCGAGAATAACCAGCTTGCAACGCACCTACGTGCAACAGGCAAGAAGTGGACTCATGAAACCCGAGACGAGTATCTACGGAACCACGTTGATAAATAATACACCAACGGTATACCAACCGACAAAGGAACTACAACGTAGTGCCCAAACAAGAGACAAGTCTCAGTAACCACGACAAATACGTGGAACGGGCTACAAAGAGAATACAATACTAAGAAAAAGGGGTCTCCCAGATTGGGAAACACCCTAGTTGATGATTATCATGTGAAGACAATGAGAAGTCACCTAGAAGAGTTATTATCAAGGCAGCAAGATCAGTGAGGGCCAACAAGGCCACTGATGACAGTATGGGTAAAAACAATACCACAACCGGTATGTGTTAAACCAATAGCCAGTTAGCATGGCGCACTTGCCATAGCAAGTGCTGCTATAACAGGGCTGTTCGGGAAATTTATAACCACTACAAGTACTTAGTAAAGTACCACGAAGTTAAGTGTGAACATTATAACCATGGAAGGGCTTAACAGCCTGACCTTTGTAATTGGAAGTACACCAGTCAGCAAGAAGCTAGACTTGGTTAAGGTAAGAAGATGTTGTGAAACCATGAAAATTTTTCTTTAAACCCAGATTTATACAAACCCTTTTCTTTTCAAACCAGATTTTCTTTCAAACCAACACTTCTTTCCAACCTTCTTTTAAACAAACCAGTAAAACCAAGGACAGTTGACAAGGATACAACAATGGATAAACTTTCCCTCGATTAAGTTCGGGAAGCATGGAATGAATATTGTCACGGGACAATATAAGGGAGTTGACAACAGAATACTTCACCTAGGCGTGTGACGGACACTACGAGTGTACCAACTGAATTGTGGGACGACCGCACTCCGATAGGAGCTTGTGGGCCTGACAGACCTACTTATGGGTTAGTTGGGTAAGTAGTAATGTATCAGTATGGTACCCCACATATGTATACAAGTAGAGTCTGAAACACGGGAAGTAGTCGACTCCGTTCTACGGTCAGCAGTATAAGTCAACAACAGCTAAGAATTACCATGAATGGTTGAAGTAGAGGAACCCAGTTAAGATAACTAGACTAAAGGAACTAGTGAATTCATTTCAAGGATATGTTTAAGAGTCAAGAGGTGCGAAGTGCACTAACTGTTATATAAAGACATCACACATGTCTTAAGAATTCCGAGGAATAAACATGATAGCTGGAACGGTGACCCAGCCTGTACATGGCAAGCAGATGCCTAATGTGGACACATTAATGTGCAATGAACGGGATGAAACTCCCAGAATGAGCACTTACACTACTAGGAAATGTTGATCTTCACAAAAGGAGATAATAAGCCATTTAAGAACGCAAACGGCGTGGCTAATGGAATGTACCAATAAGTGTGAAACAAATGTAAGGCATAACGTAACAACACCCAGGAGCAATCCTTGAGGGGTGTTCGCATCAACAATTGTTGAACGAAATGCACGGTAGAAAACAAGGGTTGAAACTAACACCCAGTTTAGACATAAGTTGTCAGGAGACGGACTGACAATCCTAAGGGGCATCCCATGAAAGGAAACGTGATGTAACGACCTTGTCATGGAGCTCAATATAATATCCAAACCATGTAATGTTGTACAGAGAAGTACACATGTGTGGACAACCTACAATGAGCCCAGCTCAAGGCAAATAAGGCTTATAAACCATAAGAAAGATGTGTTATATAAGTTCGATTGATTGTAGAAGTTCATGTTGTATAAGTAAAGAGAGTGGTAAACGAACCACTGCATTAAGAGTGGGGATACCTCTCGATATTGTGAGACCGCAGGAGCGGTAGTTATGTAAATCAAGTTCAAGAAATATGTTAAGGATGGACAACGTTATTATTGAAAGAGAGCAGTTAGCTTAGTAGTACGTGTGTGTAAAGTGAAGCACCTGGCTGAATAATGCCGGCTTGTGACTCGAATGATCGATGCTCAAGGAGCATTTAGTAGTCATCCAAAGGAGGGATGAACCATAATGTGAATAATGTAAGTTTATGTGTGGAAGTTGAGGTGATAGTAGATACGATATAAGCTGATGTTATACAGGGAGTAAGAGCACGGTGCGCAACAAGCGACCGTTGTATAAATGTTGTTAAACGATAATGTAACAGATAAGACCAGTTATGAGTTAAACTCAGTGGAGATGCAAGATAAGTGATGTTAAACAAACTGGGCAATAAGCCAGTGGTAGGTACTATGTGATGAGGAACTCAGTGTGAATTCCATGGCGAGTCGCATAAAGAGATTTACTGTCAGAGTTTACACCTCTGCACTCTGTATGACTGAGTGCTTTGGTATGCACTTGTGCAGTAATGATCGAATGAGATAGCTAGGAATTGGAAACATGTTAATTGTGGAGCAATAATGTTATAATGGCCGATGCATAGGAAATGCAAGGCCGCACCAATAAAAAAGTACTTGTACAGTAAGTGACATGATTAACAGTAAGTGACTACAGTAGCACTAACTGCCAATAGCGGTATGGAATATACCCCAAATGTTGTAAATAGCTGAGAGAGCACTACACACTAGGTAGTAGCTCAATCTCAACCGACAGTAAGTCGGAAGGGAACAAGTCAATCATTGTGAAATACATAGCTGTATACACAGTAAATTTTATGGAAGTGGATAGAAAGTTTGTAACTCACGAATTCGCTAACGGTAAAAGATACCACACATCGGTTGAGAAACCATTATTACCAAGAAAGGTGATATTGGGGGTGTACAATACAGTAAGAATGACAAATGGGGCAAACTAAGCCCTACAGTTGTCAGAGTTGCGCAGCAGACGCTAGTGAACCAGTGATTCAAATGTACAACGTGAATAACGAATATGAGTAGATGGCTAATTATTAACGCCTAGAAGCCTAACAGGCCAGAATCGAAACCAACTAAGAGTTTAAACAAACTCCAATGAGAATTCTTGGTTTAGGAACTAAACCGCCAATATGGTTAAGATCCTCTAATCAGAATCCATGTGTAATAGACCGCGTGGAAGTTAAAACACTTCACGACGGCAGAACATTATAAGCTAATGTTTAGTGATTGATTTCGTGGGTGTAATCCCTTTTAATTAAGGGGGGTAGAGCGCAAAACCACTTAGTGTATATTACCGTACAAGTGTACGTAGTGTATGTGACTTATATTGTGCATAGCAAAAATTATATTATTGTTTTGATGATTGGTGTGTGTGTTACGTAAACATACACATTCATTCATGGTTTAATTGTGGTAATTGCGCACAGAAGATGCGAATACCATTGTGATAAGTGTGTGTATTTGTTGACAGTGTGGTGTGATAGTACAAGTGTGGGGAGTAGAGAAACTCCCGGGGGAACAAAAGCCCCGACAGTGTATAAATGTGTGAAATGGTGTGTTGTATTTTGATAAAATATATGTGTATATATATACTATATAGTGATTCAAGAAAGGGCATGATACCGACATAGAACCTAGTGAGAATAAGATTCCCTAAGCAACAGGATTAAAGTGAATGGAGGTAACTGATAGACGAGTTCTATCCTTTGGAGATGTTATGATCATGATTAGAATGATTTAGAAGATAGAAATTGGAAATGAGTGATTTATTTGATGCTTGAAAATGAAGTGGGAAGTGGAACTTGATTTGCATGTGATCAAGGGAAGCCGAACGCAAATTGGAATGGAAGGATAGTTCTACACTGATGCTGATCACATCAGGGTTGGATGATTCTTGAAACTCCCTATAAGTGGTCACAAATAACCACGCTAAGAAAAAGCAAAGAGCTTAAGTTGGACTTGGAGTTGTTTGTGTTTTCAAAAAGGATTTTCAGTTGGTATTTATAAAACGTTGATAGATACTTTACATAATTAAAGTTCTCTTACTTAACCTCACAAGGAAATTTTAAATTTAAGTGACGTTTTGATCTCCCAAAGGCACGGGGACGGAAGGTGTCCATCGCGACCGGGTTCTGCGGGATCACAGTGTGTATCAAGGATATTTTTGATTGCAATACATGCTATGACATTGTTTGGTATGTGTGATAAATGTTATTTTGACTTTGATCTCCTAAAGTGTATGCTATCAAGAGTATGAGTCTAAATGTGTTGTGTTGCATAGACCTATGTGTCTAAAGACTGTTATGTTATCGGGACCTATGTGTCCAATGTTGTTATGTTACCCAAGACCAGTGAGTCAAAGGGGTTGTTATGTATGTGTAAGTGTTGTTAAGATACCTGGACCATTGAGCCCGAGGTTATCATGTGAATATGTTATGTTATGTATGGATGTGAATGTGTTGCCCGGACCATTAAGTCCGAGGTTGTGATGTAAAGTGTGTTTGGTTATGGAAGTTTATTTCCAAGTGATTACTGTGTTCTAATCTATTGATGTGTGAAAAGTGTGAACTTCGGGGACGAAGTTCTTTTAAGAAGGGTAGATTGAAATACCCCAAACCTTGATATGTGGTTTAAATATCAAACTATGGTATGTAAAGGCTAAAAAGTGCCTTAGTAACATCAGTGAACAATTTAGACCATAGTAAATGCAATAAAGCATTAAGACACAGTTTGAGCAAAAACATGCTCTAAGCTATGAGTGAACTTGGTTAGGACCCAAAGAGCCTACCAAGACTTGATAACATTTAATTTGATTTGATAGGTCTAAATAAGTCCTTAGGAAACTTTGGTGGACAGTTAAACCAAATAAAACACAAGAAATACCTTAAAGTCTATATGAGCAAAAATGTGCTCTAAGCTTGGGATAAATGTGTATAAGACCTAATGGTCATACCTATACTTTATAAATATGTTAATGAACATATTAAATCAATTACCAAAGAAAACCAAGCTTGAAAACAAGTTAAAACACAAAATGTGCTTTAAGGAGTTAAAGCAGTTTTTGAAAAATTGTCTTGTAAATGAGTTTTGAATGGCTAAATGTCCATCATTACTCTTTAATTAACATGTGTACTATATAGTATCACATTTGGGTGGCTATATTAATGGGAAATCAAATTTTCACTTATATGTGCCTTGTTTTAGTGAATAGTGATTTTTATAAGCTAGTTGTAACATATAATGTTATAAGTAATTAAATTGACAAATAAAGACTAAAGTACCCTTCTAACTAAATGGGGGCCGGTTTTTCAAGGAGTGAGTCACCAAGTTGTAAAAGAAATCAAATAAGTAAAGTAAAGCTTAAAGTAAAGTACTATTTTGCTTTATAACATAAATATCTCCAAAGCAAACTCATCTTCTCATTTCCTTTCTTCTTTCTTCATTCAACGATTTCACCTTCTTCATTCTCCCTTCTTGCTGTTCTCTCTCGGTAATACACAATACCACCATGGAAGTCCATCTTTGACCACATGTAAAACCTAGCTCACTTAACCAAATCAAAAACAAACACACCATTCTCTTCCTCTCATTAAGCTCTTCATTTCTATCTTCTCAAAATTTGAAGATCACCATTTCGGTGCCATGGAGTTCCACCATTGATGGAGCTTGAGCTTGTCTTTCCACATATTATTACTCTCCTTTGCTTCTAGGTAAGGAATCTCAAAGAAAAATCAAGTTTCCTCTCCTTTTAGTACATGACCGAAAATTCACCTCACCATGGTGTCTTTACCTTGCTTGTTTTAGCTTCATTTGAATCTCCCAAGGGCTAGGAGGAGTCCTCTCTTGATACTTATTCAAGTTCTCTTCCAATTCCAAGGTAAAACAATTACCTTAATGTGTTAAAACAATATGTGTAACTAGGGTTTACAATGAGATGGAGCTTAAAGCTTGAATACTCATTATGTTGTTTGTATAATGTTTAGTAGTTGGCAAGGAACCAAATGCCTTACCGGTTTTGTAAGGGAACAGAAAGAAATTTGGGAGGAAAAGAGGTAAATATGCTATCTTAATGTGGTTTAATGCCTTAGGAGAAATAAGCTTATAATGCTTGTTAAAACTACCTAAAGAGCAAATGGTGAATGACCTAGTAAAGTGTTCTCAAGGAGACTAGTAAAGGAACATATGTCTTGGTGTGTGTATTTGCAGGTCAAAGGCATTATTATGTGGGAAATTCAGTGTTATGGTTTATGCAATTTAAGGGCCAAAGAGCCATGTTATTTAAGGGCCTAAGTGCCAAGCAATTTAAGTTATGCACTATATTGTGATGTAGTGCTAAATGTGTGAAGTTTGTGTATAAAAATGTGTTGATGGATTTTAGGTGTTTTGAATGAAATAAGGTAAAACCTAAGTGGTTGGATGTGAGTATATACAAGAGAAACTATGGCCAAATTTGGGAAATGTGTAAGAAGTTCTAAGTGTTTTAAGTGAGTTTTTGGTGAACTAGGAAGGGTTAAAGGTGAATAAATGTTTACTTGAGAAGAAAACATGTATTAAGGTGATTTAGAGGGATGCAAGAATTTAGGTGTTATCTAGGAAGTTCTAGGAATTCAATGTGTGTTTTGAGGATGTATTTAAGTCTTGGAGAAGTTTGTTTAAGGTTTAGGAATGTTGATGTACAAGGAATAAATGATGTTTAGGTAAGGTTTTGAGAAAGGAATTCAAGAAGTTGTGAAAAGAGGATTTGGTTAGTAAGCGGAGATGCTTGGGAGATGATGTTATGAAGGTGAAGAAGCAGTTTAGTGTAGTGGTCATTATAGGTGAAATACCACCTAGAAATCTTAAGGAGAAAACATTCCAAGTGCTAGGAATTTTGTAAGAAGTTTGTGAATGATAAAATGGTTTTGGTGAGTGATTTAAAGAGTTTAGCACATGTATAAAGGTGTGTTTGAAGTGCCTAAATGAGGATAGGGTATACTAGGATATATGGGGTGAAGTTTGGAGTTGAATGTAAAAAGGAAACAAAGATCTGGGGCAGACCGGACTTGCGACCGGACTTGCAAGTTCGGTCGGGGCCCAGTTTACCCTGTGGGAATTAGTTTCTGGAATGGACCGGACATAGGACCGGACTTACAAGTCCGGTCGGAGTAGAAAAATTTTGACGGAAATGTGTTCTGGAATCGACCGGACTTGGGTAAGTCCGGTCGGCAAGTCCGGTCGGACCAAAAACATGGTTTAAGGTTATGAAATGATATGTAATGATGGGGATTGATAGGTAATGATGTTATAAGGTTGTTAAGGACATGTTAGGTGAGTTTTAAATGGCAATTAAGTGGGTGAAAAGTTGTATCAAAATGTAAAAGTAAAACAAGTTAAAATGTAAAGTTATGTAACAAAGTTAACGGGGAAAGATAAGCATTAGACATTAAATAATCAAGCAAACCCCGATGTTAATAAAAACACATGTGATGTTAACAGTTGTTCGAGAATCGCTCGAGGAACATAAGTGGACGTGGTAAAGTGGACTCCGGTGACAGGTATGGTTTTCTTGCAACCTGTGTCCTACCGGATTACACCGGCTTGTATGCCAATGTGTTTTTCTGTATGTTTGCCACGTTATGAGATAAATCATGAAACGAGTTTACAGTCGTTATTGTTATTGTATGTTTACGTGCCGATACCGGTAACCTCGAATGCGCTTGAAGGGCTAGTTAACCACTATTAGGTAAACGTAGGAGAACGGTATCCGGTAACAACGTTTCCGACTTAAGGAACGTTCTAACCACGGCTATGCGTGAGTTGGTTATGTGATGTTTGTGTGTGTAAACCCCAACCGTTAATCTCGTCATTACCTCTTAAACTGTTATTAATTACTCCTACTCACGCAGCGGAACTCTAATTACAACGAGGGGTGAAACAACGCCGTTAGCCACCCATGTGGCTAACCAGGCCTTCTTACATACCGTAACGGTCTGATGAACTGGAACAACCGAGTACTTCATACAAATACAATACTCAATACATATCTCAACTATACCGAGTCTACAATATACGGATGCCGATAACATACTCGGACTTACACCTCATTTAAATGCATAAGTATTTACGATTCAACTACCCACGCTTCATAACTGTCCCCGTCCTACTCTCTCGAACGGTGGTCAGCTTCAAGTACCTGCACACTAAAAACGTTCCCCCTAGGGGGTCAGCTTTCGCTGCGCATGAAATTCGCATATACCGCGTGCTAACCGCGGTACGCCGACTACTTCGGGTCGGATATACATGGAGTTCATTTTAAACAAACAACATGCATCATGGCAATACAATAATATGTATATCACATAAGGAATCTACATCCAATCACGGAACACGATTCCTAACTAACATAACAATGTTGTTGGTGGTAACTGGTTACTCTTAGGCTTTGAGGGTTATTCCTCACTATGCCTTGTTTACTTATTCAATACCTCACCCTTTCTCTCGGGTTACTTATTCTTATACTACCCGTTCTCTCGGGTTACTCATTCGTATACACACCCATTCTCTTGGGCTATTCATTCTTATACTTACCCGTTCTCTCGGGTTACTCATACTCAAGCTCTTGTAGATTCTCGAGACACTACAGGTCTCCTACGTCACGCTTGTTACTCTTATTACATACTTAAGCCAAAACTCATGGCTCTCTAGCATAGTCTTACTTCCCCGGTTTCGACCCTACTCTGGGTCTAGCATGGTGGGAAGGTTCAACTAGCTCACGGAACTCTCTCTTAGTTCCTAACTCTTTTTACATAGGTCCGACTACTCTCGGACTACTCACATTCCCATGTACTCCTCTCTCGGAGATAATTATATCATGTATATTAGTCTAGAAGCATCATTCTCGATGTTTCTAATGACTTTGGGAACTTTACTTAATTTCGGGTAATCTTAGGTTTAAGTGTTACCCTCACAATCATATGCTTGTACATTCGGATATTTTCTTATACCGGGTAAAATCCTCATATAAGAGGTCGACCGTATCTCAAGGGAGTCACATAGTCCCTTAGGTCTCTTTTACCTTTCTTATATGTTTACATTATTGGACTAACTTCAATCCTCTCGATGGAGGTCATTTATCTCTCCACTCATATTTATTTCGTGGATTGTTTCAATAAGGTTCTCTAACCGTTATCGGGTATATACTCAACCCGTACATCTCCTCGCATTTTAGGGAGTTCATATGTTTGTGTTATCGTTATACTTTAATCGATAGCTTGTGTGTTTGCATAATACCATTGGTTATGTGACTACCCGTTCAACGGGTTTCTAGTCAATCAGTACTCACTAAGAGTCGGTCTATGCACTAAGTTAGACCACACCGGCATACAAGTATGTTAGCTCATTCAACATACAACAATGCATGCATAATCAAACAAGGATTATTTTCATGCTTTAATCTTGATTAAGCCGGCACACAAACACACAAATCAGAGTAACTCAGTTAGCATACGGGGCATGAGAAATCATACCTTTCACCGGGGTTTTTACTTTTACCGTGTCATCTCACCAAGCTCGGGTCACGCATGGTTCTCTGATAATGTTTCAACATTATTATTAATACTAATATCATACGGAACATAATAAAATGTTACCCCCGTAGTTACCCCGTTATCCCGTTATCTCGGTTTCACTTTTATTAATTTGAGTTCTCACTTCTCAATCACTTCTTACACTTCCTAGGGCCTTTACATGCCACCAAACAAGGCCTTAACATCTTATAACATCATTAACATTTAAACCCCCATCATTTACAACCTTTAAAACACTCTCTGTAGGTTTCTGGGGGTGGTCCGGGACTTGGTCCTTACCCTAAGTCCCGGACCAATTCATTAAATAACTCTCGGGTGAAAAACAACACCTGGTCCGGGACTTTGTCCTGGAGTATAGTCCCGGACCAACATAGCACTTGCACTCTCGGCCTTAATTTAGGTGTGGTCCGGGACTTTGTCCAAGGACCAAGTCCCGGACCCTGCTAAAACCTGCTCCAAACTTGATTTTTCCACTCCAAATCAATCCTTAAACCACCCTTAATCTTTCCATAAACTTTCCACAAGTTTTCCACATATTTAATCACCTTAAAACATGCTCCAAAACTCTTCAAATCATAGGCTCAAACCTTACCCAAATTCTTACTCAACATCACTTATATTCCATAACTAGTTTTCTTGTTTTGTTCAACTCTTGTAACAGATTTTGGTTGCATCATTATACCATTCATACTTCCCTCACCAATGTCATTCTTAGCACTCAGATGAGATTATTTCACTACTAGCACACACTCTCCTTCTTAGTTCGGTTCCAAACCATTAACCACTCACTTAACACACCTAGTTTTACCTTAGAACAAAACACTCAAAACTTTACATTCCTAGGTGAATTTTGACAGCACTTGCCTACTTCTTAAGCATATTCACCACACATAAATCAACTCATGAACATCCTCTTCTCCTCTGTTTAATCAAGCACAAGCAACTAAAATACACCAAATTCCCTCTTGTTCACACATATACACTAGCTTAGCTCCTAAGTTTATTTGCACACTTAAACCACATTAAAAACAACCTCATTACTTGTTCAACCTTGTAGTTTCATGACTACACTCACGTTAACATTCAATCCACATTAAAAATGTATTTCCCCAAGATAACATTTCAACTCAAGGTAAGTTCAATTACCTTGCTAGTTTCGGTTTCCCTTCCTTCCTTCTTTCTTTCCTTTCTTTCCTCTTCTTTCTCTTGCCTCTTGATTCTTGTTTCTCAACCAGCCAACAACTCAAGCTAGCCAATTCAAGAACCACACACTAACTCAAATACTACCCTTAATATCAAACCCTAGAATTTTAAGGAGGGTTCTTAAGGTTTTTAAAGAGGCTTTACCTTGCACTTCTAAACGGCGTTCTTGGGTAACAAAGCTAGCAAAATTCCCACCTCCAATATGGCTTAAAACCGGCTGGAGAAAATCAAAGCAAGGAGGCTCAACATTTTTTTTGAACTTCAATAATCGAAGGAGAGCTAGGAAATGAAAAGCTTTGGACCTCCTACTTACCTCAAACAACCAACGGGTTGTTTTAGCTCAAAATGAGCAGCTTGGAACTTCAATCCGAGCTACATCCATGGAGGTCAAGTGCAAGCTTTTGAAATCTTGAAAGGTGGAGGATGATCCCCAAGAAGAGAGGAGTCTCATGGTGTGATTATTTTGTGATTTGGAGTTGTTTTAGAGCTTGTAGATGAAGAAGAAGGAGGGAGCTGCTTGGGGAAGAGCAAATCGCCATCGAACAGAGAATGAAGAAAGGGGCTCTGGTGGGAAGAAATAAAACGTGAGTGTGGGGAACAAGGAGGGAGAGATGGGTTTTAAGTCTTCCTCACTATTCACACACTCTACTTTATTTTTTTGTCATCTTGTGACTAATAGAAAATTGATTACTTTATTATTGTGAGAGAGGGGAGTCACATGACTCATAAAAATCGGCCCCCACCATATTAGTAAGCTGGAGCGTTTTTCGTTTTCTGACAGAAAACGCTCGTTATTTTACCCGGTTTGGCACTATTCACTAACCGGGCCGTTTTTCGGATTTTTCTCGTTTCTTTATTTTAATGGCTATTAAGCTTCCGTTAATACTTAATTATAGTTATATAATCAACTATAATTTTTACGGGTCCATTTGACCACTTAAAGTCACGTTTTCGGGTTTTCTCGAAAAACGTGCTTTAAACTCCGTTAGCGTTTTAATCCATTATTTGGATCCGTTTTCTTCGGGAATCATTCCCGTATACTTATTAGGCCTAACTAAGCCTTAGGAATCCATCTCGGACCCTCTCGAGATCATATATCTCTTATACTCATTTAACGCGCATTTTAGCTTTTTCGCTTTCAAGCGTTTTCTCTTTTCTTTTGGTTTTATTCTTTTTACCAATACTCTTTAGGCACCATTAGGCCCTTAATAATTTTATTAGAGTAATTTAATCACCATTTTTAGATCCGGGGTATTAAAATCTACCCCCCTTAGGAACTTTGTCCTCAAAGTTGGTGAATCTAGATGGTTACTCTCATGGCGTACTATGCCAAGGTTATAATACATGTATAACCTTACAGACTCAACAAGTCTGTCTCATTTCATACTACACATACCACACACATATCACAGCATGTATAGCAATCAAAAATACTCTTTGTACTCTCTCCATGGAATCGGTCCGAAGACAAGAAGGCACTACAGTCCTCGAATCCATGTTGAGTAATCACGCTAAGAAAAGATACAGCTACCATAATATGATTTGGAGTTGTGTGGTGTTTTAAAAAGAATTTTCAAACAGATTTTGAAAAAGAATTTTCTTCAAGTATGAAGATGGAAATGAAAACTGGTTTTGAAACCGCTATCACCCGCCGATGGCTGAGCCTTAAGTCTTGATGACCGGTAGAACGGTGGGCGTGTATTAGTTTTGAAACCATTTCACCGTACGTGCGGCGGTCCTAAGTGACCGGTTGGGGCGGTTGTCAGTGTGTGATTTTTCCAAAGGCAGCGGGACGGGGAGAGTACCCTGAGATGTTCCTGTGTTGAGTGAGTCAACCAGAGTGCCTGAGGATATGTATATGTGTAACGTTTTGATCAGAACCGAAGGGACCGTGGGCCAGAGAGAGTAAGTGCCATTTGTCATGAAACGGCCGTGAACCAGAAAGAGTAAGTGTTCAACGTGACCGGTACCCCCGGATCTAAAAATGGTGATTAAAGTGTGTGATGTTTGTATGTGAATGTATGACACTCTCTTCCCTTGTGTATGTCTAACAAGACTTAACCCAATGTTTGTGATTGTTTAATAAAGTTCAAAGTTGAACTTCTAACAAGTGCTAACGGGGGAGTGAGGAGTCCGGTCTGTTCCGGCCACGCGTGTGAGTATGGGGGTCGTTGTCATAGCAGGTTCGACCCTCTCTGTATGTATGGTTGTTTTCCAATTTGGTTCCCAACCTTCCCTTTAGCTTAACCAAGGCTATTACTGACTCACGTCGGGCCACAGGGGCATACTATTGTTATGTTTGTTTCGGTGTGCTTGGATCACTATATCCGAGACACCTTGTGTTAAGTTAACTGTTCATTTAACGAGACGGTAACGAGTTATGTAACGAGCTTATCATGAGACTGGCAACATTCTCTAGGCTCACCAGTGTATTAGCAATGTTTGGGTCGGTTCCTAAGAGGACCATTCCCGTTATGTTATGTATCTTGGTTGTGATGCAATATCTATTGCGGTGTTATGTTGTGCACGTGGAAACGTGCAAAGTGTTGTTAAGTGTTGTTATGTAGTGTATGTTATATGTTGTAAAATGTGGAGTATATGGATCATGGATATGAGTCCCAGTTTGAGAAAAGAGGCGTTTAAGGATAACCCGATTTAAGGGTAAGTGTCGTCTGTTAAGGAAGTAGCTCCATTAGAGGAGGAACACTCTAGGGATATTGAATACCTTGAGTGACTTATTAAGTAAGGATATATTATCCGCTTGTTGAGCCCGTTGAGGCGAAATGATTATGTGTTGTGTGTTTACAGTTGCATGCATGATTTAAAAATAATCAACCGCATGCTAAGACGACAATTAGTTGTGCGTGGCTCGGTAGCATGTGGGCTGCGGGATTACCATACCAACAAAGGTGCTGAGCCCCTTGGGGGCCACCCTTTCTCTTCTTTTCCTATTTCAGGTACGAAGTGCTGGAAGCCGTTCGAGAGTAGGATGGGTAGTCGTTGTACATGGGTAATCATTTAAGTGTATGCATACAGTAGGTGTAGTAAGACCGAAATTGTTGTCGGCATCAGTTTATAAAACTCGGTATAGTTGGAAGGTGTATGTTGTTGTTGTGTTAATGGAAAGGGATAGTAATGTGTAGACGCTCGGGAATTTAGCCCATCAGACCGGTACAATGTGTATGTAATAGCCTTGTTAGCCACGTGGGTGGCTAACGGCGTGTAACACCAACGAGTTAAGTAATGTGATGAGGTTGTTTTTCCGCTACAGTTTATTGTAAGTGTGTTAATGTTGGATGGGGTGTTACAAAAAGTGGTATCAGAGCGAAGTATCGCTCTGATGACTGAATTACCGAGCTTAGGAAGTACCGAGTTAGGATTTAAGTACTTTGGGTTAAGGGTTGAGTGATAGCGTGAGAGATACGCTAGATAGGAACTACCAGTGTGTACTGGGAACCTACAATCTCCATCCCACCCTCCACAATCCCTGTTTTATAACTTGGGAAACAACGCCAGAGAGATGAAAGCCCTCTCATACTCGGTAATACCCGATCTGGCTGTTATTGAATACCTCTAAGGGTATGGAGAACCTGTCATACGGTAGATCCTGAAAACTGAGAATCCCGGAGACGGTTCCCACCTAAACAATGTTAACCTCATTAAATAGTGAAGAATGAAAGGTTTTGTGTATAAGAGAATAGAATTTCCGGCAACCTGGGTCGACATGCAAAGCAGTCGAGAATAACCAGCTTGCAACGCACCTACCGTGCAACAGGCAAGAAGTGGACTCATGAAACCCGAGACAAGTATCTACGGAACCACAGTTGATAAATAATACACCAACGGTATACCAACGACAAAGGAACTACAACGTAGTGCCCAAACAAGAGACAAGTCTCAGTAACCACGACAAATACGTGGAACGGGCTACAAAGAGAATACAATACTAAGAAAAAGGGGTCTCCCAGATTGGGAAACACCCTAGTTGATGATTATCATGTGAAGACAATGAGAAGTCACCAATAAGAGTTATTATCAAGGCAGCAAGATCAGTGAGGGCCAACAAGGCCACTGATGACAGTATGGGTAAAAACAATACCACAACCGGTATGTGTTAAACCAATAGCCAGTTAGCATGGCGCACTTGCCATAGCAAGTGCTGCTATAACAGGGCTGTTCGGGAAATTTATAACCACTACAAGTACTTAGTAAAGTACCACGAAGTTAAGTGTGAACATTATAACCATGGAAGGGCTTAACAGCCTGACCTTTGTAATTGGAAGTACACCAGTCAGCAAGAAGCTAGACTTGGTTAAGGTAAGAAGATGTTGTGAAACCATGAAAATTTTCTTTAAACCCAGATTTATACAAACCCTTTTCTTTTCAAACCAGATTTTCTTTCAAACCAACACTTCTTTCCAACCTTCTTTTAAACCAAACCAGTAAAACCAAGGACAGTTGACAAGGATACAACAATGGATAAACTTTCCCTCGATTAAGTTCGGGAAGCATGGAATGAATATTGTCACGGGACAATATAAGGGAGTTCACAACAGAATACTTCACCTAGGCGTGTGACGGACACTACGAGTGTACCAACTGAATTGTGGGACGACCGCACTCCGATAGGAGCTTGTGGGCCTGACAGACCTACTTATGGGTTAGTTGGGTAAGTAGTAATGTATCAGTATGGTACCCCACATATGTATACAAGTAGAGTCCGAAACACGGGAAGTAGTCGACTCCGTTCTACGGTCAGCAGTATAAGTCAAACAACAGCTAAGAATTACCATGAATGGTTGAAGTAGAGGAACCCAGTTAAGATAACTAGACTAAAGGAACTAGTGAATTCATTTCAAGGATATGTTTAAGAGTCAAGAGGTGCGAAGTGCACTAACTGTTATATAAAGACATCACACATGTCTTAAGAATTCCGAGGAATAAACATGATAGCTGGAACGGTGACCCAGCCTGTACATGGCAAGCAGATGCCTAATGTGGACACATTAATGTGCAATGAACGGGATGAAACTCCCAGAATGAGCACTTACACTACTAGGAAATGTTGATCTTCACAAAAGGAGATAATAAGCCATTTAAGAACGCAAACGGCGTGGCTAATGGAATGTACCAATAAGTGTGAAACAAATGTAAGGCATAACGTAACAACACCCAGGAGCAATCCTTGAGGGGTGTTCGCATCAACAATTGTTGAACGAAATGCACGGTAGAAACACAAGGGTTGAAACTAACACCCAGTTTAGACATAAGTTGTCAGGAGACGGACTGACAATCCTAAGGGGCATCCCATGAAAGGAAACGTGATGTAACGACCTTGTCATGGAGCTCAATATAATATCCAAACCATGTAATGTTGTACAGAGAAGTACACATGTGTGGACAACCTACAATGAGCCCAGCTCAAGGCAAATAAGGCTTATAAACCATAAGAAAGATGTGTTATATAAGTTCGATTGATTGTAGAAGTTCATGTTGTATAAGTAAAGAGAGTGGTAAACGAACCACTGCATTAAGAGTGGGGATACTCTCGATATTGTGAGACCGCAGGAGCGGTAGTAGTTATGTAAATCAAGTTCAAGAAATATGTTAAGGATGGACAACGTTATTATTGAAAGAGAGCAGTTAGCTTAGTAGTACGTGTGTAAAGTGAAGCACCTGGCTGAATAATGCCGGCTTGTGACTCGAATGATCGATGCTCAAGGAGCATTTAGTAGTCATCCAAAGGAGGGATGAACCATAATGTGAATAATGTAACTTTATGTGTGGAAGTTGAGGTGACAGTAGATACGATATAAGCTGATGTTATACAGGGAGTAAGAGCACGGTGCGCAACAAGCGACCGTTGTATAAATGTTGTTAAACGATAATGTAACAGATAAGACAGTTATGAGTTAAACTCAGTGGAGATGCAAGATAAGTGATGTTAAACAAACTGGGCAATAAGCCAGTGGTAGGTACTATGTGATGAGGAACTCAGTGTGAATTCCATGGCGAGTCGCATAAGAGATTTACTGTCAAGAGTTTAACCTCTGCACTCTGTATGACTGAGTGTTTTGGTATTGCACTTGTGCAGTAATGATCGAATGAGATAGCTAGGAATTGGAAACATGTTAATTGTGGAGCAATAATGTTATAATGGTCGATGCATAGGAAATGCAAGGCCGCACCAATAAAAAAGTACTTGTACAGTAAGTGACATGATTAACAGTAAGTGACTACAGTAGCACTAACTGCCAAATAGCGGTATGGAATATACCCCAAATGTTGTAAATAGCTGAGAGAGCACTACACACTAGGTAGTAGCTCAATCTCAATCGACAGTAAGTCGGAAGGGAACAAGTCAATCATTGTGAAATACATAGCTGTATACACAGTAAATTGTTATGGAAGTGGATAGAAAGTTTGTAACTCACCGAATTCGCTAACGGTAAAAGATACCACACATCGGTTGAGAAACCATTATTACCAAGATAAAGGTGATATTGGGGGTGTACAATACAGTAAGAATGACAAATGGGGCAACTAAGCCCTACAGTTGTCAGAGTTGCGCAGCAGACGCTAGTGAACCAGTGATTCAAATGTACAACGTGAATAACGAATATGAGTAGATGGCTAATTATTAACGCCTAGAAGCCTAACAGGCCAGAATCGAAACCAACTAAGAGTTTAAACAAACTCCAATGAGAATTCTTGGTTTAGGAACTAAACCGCCAATATGGTTAAGATCCTCTAATCAGAATCCATTGTGTAATAGACCGCGTGGAAGTTAAAACACTTCACGACGGCAGAACATTATAAGCCAATGTTTAGTGATTGATTACGTGGGCGTAATCCCTTTTAAGGGGGGTAGAGCGCAAAACCACTTAGTGTATATTACCGTACAAGTGTACGTAGTGTATGTGACTTATATTGTGCATAGCACAAAATTATATTATCGTTTTGATGATTGGTGTGTGTGTTACGTAAACATACACATTCATTCATGGTTTAATTGTGGTAATTGCGCACAGAAGATGCGAATACCATTGTGATAAGTGTGTGTATTTGTTGACAGTTGTGTGTGATAGTACAAGTGTGGGGAGTAGAGAAACTCCCGGGGGAACAAAAGCCCCGACAGTGTATAAATGTGAAATGGTGTGTGTATTTTGATAAAATATATGTGTATATATATACTATAGTGATTCAAGAAAGGGCATGATACCGACATAGAACCTAGTGAGAATAAGATTCCCTAAGCAACAGGATTAAAGTGAATGGAGGTAACTGATAGACGGAGTTCTATCCTTTGGAGATGTTATGATCATGATTAGAATGATTTAGAAGATAGAAAATTGGAAATGAGTGATTTATTTGATGCTTGAAAATGAAGTGGGAAGTGGAACTTGATTTGCATGTGATCAAGGGAAGCCGAACGCAAATTGGAGTGGAAGGATAGTTCTACACTGATGCTGATCACATCAGGGTTGGATGATTCTTGAAACTCCCTATAAGTGGTCACAAATAACCACGCTAAGAAAAGAAGCAAAGAGCTTAAGTTGGACTTGGAGTTGTTTGTGTTTTCAAAAAGGATTTTCAGTTGGTATTTATAAAACGTTGATAGATACTTTACATAATTAAAGTTCTCTTACTAATGCTCTAATCCGGACACAACCAATCGCATAAAGAACAGCTTCCATTTGAGACTAATTAACTATAGGCCGGATCAGGCTTCTAGCTGTTAATCAGGTTTAATTTCCCACGTCTTGTTATCTATCTCAGCTCTCGCATGTTGATTAGAAAACTACAAATATTGCTTTAATAATTGATCAGTGAATTAAAGCAGATGAAGAACTGGAATTAAACTACTACTTTAGATAAAATCATAGTGGAAAGCTTAACATAGCATAATTATATAAAATAGGCCCGCATCCCAAACCTGGGAGGGCTTAAGTTTATTAATTAAACATAACTATATATAAACAACATTTTAACAAAATAAGAGAAAGGGTAGAGAAAACTCCAGCTAGCAAGTCGACTCTGAATCCTGGCTCCGCCTCTGTATCCACGTCGTCCGTAATAATACTAATTAATGGCAATGATGTGGTGTGGTGGAAAAACAAATTAAAATGGAGAAAACGGGGAGAAAAAAAATGGATGTGGTTGTACGTGGTGAGCGAGTGTGGTGAGTGAGTGCTGTGAGCTTTGGATTTGAAGAAGGGATGATTAATACTGAAGGAGGGCGTGGGTTTTTATAGGCTGAGGAAATAAGAAGCAAACAACGGAGGGACGGTGCAGTAGGTGAGTAGATGGCGCTGGAGTTGATTGAGCAGATCCGCGAAGATTTGCAGTCGGCGAATTGATTGCAGGCGGCGAATTGATTGCAGACAGACAAAGCCGGCGTCACGCGTGCATAAATTAAGGTGGGCGCCGTCGGTATTAATTGAGAGCAGTTCGAGTGTCCATGTCTCCGCCTCAGTGTCGTCGCCAAAACAGGCGGTCGTCTCTACTTCGTGTCCGCCCGAAAGGAGGCGGTCGTCTCTACTACCGCACCTCTGTCTCGTGTCCGCGAGTTACCAGGCGGACGCCTCTGTTTCTCTTGTCCGCCCACAGGCGTGCGGACGCCACTCATCTGTCTGCGCCTCTCTTGTCCGCGCCTTAACAGGCGGACGCAGCCCTTGTGTCCGCGCCTTATCAGGCGGTACTCACACATGTCCGCCAGGCGGACTATATATATATATAGTCGCACATTATAATTATTACTTCAATCTTCAACCTGCTCCAGATCCGTCGTTATAAGTCCGTTTTACTCGCCGTTTGTTGCGTTGGAAAGCTCATGAGATTATCTATCCATTTACATGGCTTTTTCCTACATTTAATACATAAAATATATCAATTCATATCAAAACATAAATCTAGGAAAATCATATGATAAGTGAGAAATACGACACAAATTGCTATGAAAATAGGAAGAATTAAAGCCCTAAAAGTAGTTGTATTTCTCGCTTATCAGTGAGTCACCATTGTTATCCCCTGATTATTATGCTTAACTCATGTCATTTTAGGTCTATAAACTCGTGGCTAAAAATTTGTACAAGTTAAATGTGTAAAACGCGACTTTTCGGTACCGAAAAGTGCGTTTTTGTGCTCTAAGGAAATTTTGGGAAATGATCTGTCTTTATGAGTTCCAAGTGTTTATAAACATTTATTATAGTAAATAATGATGTATTAATGTGTTACATTGAGTTATATGGGGTTACATAAACTCATGACATAATTTTCGGGCTATCGGGAAATCCTCCTGAGGTTTTTGTTGAATTTTGAGAAACCACCTCGTGGGTTCTCTTTAGGATGGTTAGTAATGATGTTAGGAACTCTAAGAATTAATTTTATAGGAGTTTGTGCCACCTCGGCACTCCTCCGGGCTTTTCGTGCTTTAAGGGGCGTGCGTGAGCACTCCCCGCGTTTTGCGTTTTTGACTAAATATAGCTTAAGGATCATGTTTATATATTCATATAATGAGTTTATGACCATTTGGTTTGAGTTTTAGAAGGTCATACAAGGTCATGCTTGATCACATGTTTCTAAGGCGTTTTAGCGTTTATGGTGAAACGACTATTTTTACGTATCGTTCTCATGCATGGGTTTGCATGCGTAGGTGAAATGATTTATATTTGGATTATATTCCATTAAATAATGGTTTATAATGTTAATTAGATTTGGGGTATTTCACATACCCATGCACATCATCTTTAAATTCATTTTCGTTCCACTTGGGTATTCGGGTGTGTTGAAACCTCCAGGTGCTGCTCCAAGCTTGTTGCATCGTCGAATGATATGGATTTGTCGTTCGGGTGTCAGGTATCCTCTTAATAATATCATACCTGGCTGGATAACCTGACACTGTTATGTCGGATAGTCAGCGATGTCGATGGTGGTCTCTTCAGGGGTTGGTGGGGAGGGATTGGATAGCAAATATTGAAGGTTCCTAAGGTTTAGAATTACCTAATTTAGGTGACTTTCACATTATACTTCTACTCTTTACTCATGTATTTGTACACTTAGACTCACTAACACACATGCATGAAATGCGGTATGCAATCACTTTATTTCACTTAATGGTTTAGGTGGTACCTGGTCTAGAAGAGGATCCTGGTGCCTCAGACCGGTCCACCATATTCAGGGTGGCCTTGCCAGCTCCGACCCCTTCCCCTTATGGGAATCAGTGTTCCTCTGATCTGAGGATGGCTGGTTTGCCGTCTTCGGGCCATCGGTGGTCGCGGCGGCCTTACCCTTCCACTGCCCCTTGGGCCTGTAGTTCCAACCGTTCGGGTTCTGGAAGCACTCGTAATCACGATGCCCCATATTCTTGCAGTAGCGGCACTGCACATCATCTCCCTTGTAGTCCTTGCCGGGATGGTCTCCCTTGCACCACTTGCAGTAGTAGTGGCGATCGGATCCAGAGCCCGTGCTAGCTGCTAGCACATCACACATTCAGTACACACTTCATACTATATCATCACACACTTAAACTCGACATTCAGAATTAACTAGTTACCCTTGAATGGTTGAGTGCGTAGGGGCTTAGCCGCATAAGCATAGGTGAGCTGCAACGACTCCTTAGCGGTGGTGGTCTGGGCTTGGCCCTTGCCACCCTGTGGCTGTCCTTTCTGGGACTGGGGGTATGGCTTTTTCTTCTTTCTCCCCCGTACCCTTGCGTGCTTTGACCCTCGCTGTGGCCTTGCGCTTGAGCGCATTCTCCTCGTCCCTCAGACGGACGGTGATCTCTACAATAGCAGCGGCATGATAACACTCCTATATTTAGGGTGTTAGTTATGCCCCACAAATCAAACTTACAATTACATTCATACACTGTATATACTTATTCACATCACACTGTGGTTCATTACCTGCAAAGTAGTATATCTGCTTGGCCCCAAACCATAGCGTAGGCGGTAGCTTAGTCCGTTGTAGAAACGGTTCACCAGTATCCGGTCTGAGTAACCCAGATCTGGTAGCAGATGGATAAGTCCGATGAAAGCGGAGTAGTACTTATCTACCGTCATCTTATCCCCTTGTCTCAGATTGTCCAACTCTAGGCGCTTGGCCTCTTGCACGTCTATCGGGTAATACTTGGCTCGCAGCAGAGCCGTGTACTCCTTCCAATGAAAGGTAGGGTCAGCAACTCTACCCTCCCGTACTAGCTTCCACCAACTCTGTGCCGAACCCTTCAGGTAGTAAGAGGCAAGACAGACCTTGACCTCCTCGGGCACATTCAAGGTCTCGTAGGCGGTCTCCATCTCGGAGATGTACGCCTCCAACTTACTAGGGTCTGTCTCCCCATGAAATGACGGTGGCCTCAAGTCTGCCAACGCCTTGACCCAGTTGGTCTCTCGCGGCTGTGGTGGTGGTGGTGGTGGTGGTTCCGGATGATCCTGACCACCGGGCTGTTGCTGCCCTTGCTGCACCGCAGCTACTATTTGTGGTACCACTTGAGCTAGGGCGGCCACCATTGCTTCTTCCATCATCTGAGCGGTAGGGTTCTCCCCTGGGTCTCCTGAACCGCGCCGCGGCCTCTTCCTGGTGGTCGCCCTGCCATCTGAATTTAACATGAACGTACATTAGTATTGTGCTTACAAACTTGTCGGGTCAATGTTTATAATGTCCTTTGGACGACAAGGTTCAAATTTCCTAACTCGCTATATTCCTAAACTCGGTAATCAGGCAATCAGAGCGATACTTTGCTCTGATACCACTTTTTGTAACACCCCAACCGTAATCTCCACACTTAGCCAATAATCGCAGCGGTAAACACAACTTAAACATTAACCAAAAGGGGTGGTGTTACACGCCGTTAGCCACCCACGTGGCTAACAAGGCTGTTACTTACAATGTATCGGTCTGATTACAAGAATGTCGAGCATATTTACAACCTTCAAAAATACTATCCAAAAAGAACCACGATATACCGAGTGTTAAGTTTCAAAAATCACCCATTTAATCCTATATCCACCGAAACATGCTACCTCGAGTGTACAAGCACTACTCGGGTTTAATATCAAAAAATAACAAAAGTATTCCTCCGGGCTCCATGCTACAACCACCCAGCTTCCTCAATCATTCTCCTGAAAAGTAATATGTGCCCCCAAAGGGGGTCAGCAACCCTTGGCTGGCATGGTTAACGTGCAGCCCGTCGACTACCGGGATACACGTAACTATTTCTAATGATAACATGGCATTGATTTTAATCATACAACATACATATTACATAACAAGAATTATTGCACCACAATAACATCACATACATAGTGAGAACATTTCACTTTAATAACCAACATAGTTAGATCATTGGAGAGCCTAGAGAATGTTGTCAAACCCATACTAAGCTCGTTACATAAACTTGTCACCGTCCTGTTAAAATGAACGGATAACTTAACCCCAAAGTCCGTCGGATATAGTGATCCAAGCACACCGAACAAACATAGTATGCCCCTGTGGCCCGACGTGAGTCAGTAAAATAGCCTTGGTTAAGCTAAAGGGAAGGTTGAAAGCCAAAATGGAAACAACCATAACATACAAAGAGAATCAAACCGTATATGACATCAACTCCCATACTCACACGCGTGGCCGGAACTACCGGACTCCTCACTTCCCTGGTTAGCACTTGTTAGAAGTCTCGTTATTGAAACTTAGACAACGAATATAAACATAAGTGTTTAGGTCAAGTTAGACACACACACACACAAGGGAAATGAGACACATCATACCAATACAATAATTTAACAACTGTAAACTCATTAGATGGCTTAATCTTACAAAGTCGTAAACACATAGAAAAACAAACAACACACAAGCCGGTGTAAACCGGTAGGCAACAGACTGCAAGAAAACCATACCTCGGTCCTTGTTGAGTTCGAGTTCCACCGAAGGTAGTTCCTATACATCATTAATAACGTCGGTTAATTACCTTTCATTAACTCTCGGTTTACTAAGTGTTCCACATGTTTATACCACGAGTTTCCACACTAAAACTCACACTTAATTGTCCTCATAATACACACTAGGGTTTACCACATAAGCCCCATCACCTTTCTTAAATTTAATTTTTTTTTTGTTTCTGGTCCGGACCGCCCCACTGGGGCGGTCCCCAGAGGCGGTCCACAACAGAGGCTCCAACGATTGCAGATTTGCACTGGACCTCCCCTTAGGGGCGGTCCACAACAGAACCCAATTTTTAAAGCGTTTTTCTTCTCATTTTGAACTCCAAATTGCACCCAATTTTTTCCTAATCATTTCACATGTTTTCCCACATGTTTTAACACCTTCTTGGCACACTAAAACCATCTCTAGACATCTCACACACTCTTTAAACATTTACCCAAGTTTTTACTAAATCCTTAACACTTAGAGCATTTTCCTTTCTTGTTCTACTTGTTCTCTTCACCCTTTGTTGCCCCAAGGTTCTTATATGTACTAAGGTATTTTATAACACTAATATAACCTTTTAAAACTTGCCTAAATCATCATCTAATCTTGCTACTCAATTCTTAATCAATTTCACCCAATTTCCCACTCACCTCTCACAAGAACTAAAACTTAGTTTTGCTAAGTGTTATGCTACAGATTTTTCTCACCACTCTCTCCCACTTACTAGTCCACTAATAATGCAACATTCCCACCTTAGAGTTCACTCATTTACCCATCTCCATCTATCTAGTTACCAACCGATTTTCATACTAAATTTTCCCTCTCAAATCACCTTGTAGTTCTCTAGTTTGTTCCCACTTAGAAATGCACCTAAACCCTCAAGTTTCTACTCAAATTTTGACATGATCTCCCCATAATATTAACATGTTCCCACACATTATTTAGCCCTCAAAAACACTCCAACCAACAAACTCATCCAAAACACTAAACCACACTTAAATTCATCATTTCCAACAACAATAGCACCCAATGTACATAAACCTTAAAAGCTTGGCTCTTAGGCCCTTAATCAACATCAAATTAAACACTGAATTTCCTCATATTATTAGCAACACCTGCACTACACTCAACATTTATATTTGCTCAAAATAAAGCACAAACTCCTTTAAACACCACATAAGCTTAAGGTAAGTTATTTACCTTGGATTTCTTTCAAACTTTCCCTCCTCCTTACTTCTTGTTCCACAACCGATTTCCAATGGGGTTATTTGCTACACTAATGACCATGCCAAGATAATCACAATAAGTATGGAGGGTTCATCAACACTATTCCCTTAACCCTAGAACTTAGTAAATATTTGAAACACCATAGGAGGGAATTACCTTCTACTTCAAAGTGAAGTGTTTGGTAATGAAATTTGGGCTAGCTCCAACACCTCTTGAAGGTTTAACAAGCTTGAATGAAGAGAGCAATGGTGTTTAGCACACATCAAAACCGGCCACCATAGAAATGGGGGAATGAATGGATTTTTGAGTTCTTTCTTACCTTAGACCATCAAGGAGTTGATTGGCTTCAAGAATATGAAGTTTTCTCTTCAAGGTGTGGTACACCCATGGAAATGAAGTATGGAGTTTGGAGATTCTAAAAGGTGGAAAATAATCCCCAAGATGAGAGGAGTATTTTGGTGTAAAAATTTCTTGATTTGGAGCTAGGATGATGAAGTAACAAGGAGGTGAAGTTGGGGTTGTTCCTTGGCTTGCAAAATCGCCATTAGAGGAAGAAGGAGCAGAGAAGGAGAGCTGGGGGGAAAGAAAATCGGAAGAAAGAAGGAGAATAGAAGAGAGAGAAATGTGAGAGAGTGAGTATGTGTGTAAGAGGAAAAATAAAGTAACATTGTGTTTTATTATTTTTGTCTTTAGCTAATAGAATAGAGCCATCACAGCAAGAGAGGGGGCTGGGCAAATGAAGAAATTGGATGACACACAAGAATAGAGGAAAGAGAGTGTGAGAGAGGGAAAATAAAGTAAGGTTGTACTTTTTACTTTTTGTTGTTTTTGTATTTTAGTGAGTAAAGTAGAATTAATAGGAGAAGGATGGGCTCCTCACGTGAGACACAAAAGAGAGAGAGCCAAATCTGATTTTATTTTACAATGTGAGAGAGAGGCACTTGGTCATTAGCAGATAACACCCGTAGTTTCCCGAACTGTTAGTTTTAACAGTCCGGGTCCGGTTTCCGGAATATATTTTTTTTTATTCTAAAAATTCTTAGACTTTAATTAGTATATAATTATAGTTATAAAATCAACTATAATTTATACAAGTCCGATTTAACTGTTTAAAGTCACGTTTTTCGGTTTCCTCGAAAAATGTGCTTTAAGCCTCGTTTGTGCTTTTACCCCACTATTTGGGTCCGTTTCCTTCGGGAATTTTTCCCACATGTTCCTAATGACTAAATAAGTCCTAGGAATCCTTTTAGGACCCTAGTTAAGGTTACATACTTACCATGATCATTTAACACACGTTTTCGCGTTTTGTGACTTTTACGCCTTTTCTTTTTCTTTTTAGTTTTCGTTTCTTCACTGATGGTCTTAAGGACTTAATTAGCCTTAGAATATCATAATTACATAATTAATTAGCATATTAAGGTTTGGGGTATTTCAATGATATCTTGCATTACTTGCTCATGAAGTCGAGGTCCTGTGATCCTTCATCTTCTGATTGGTGACATGGAGAGGATGCAACAAAGGGATTTTTGAGTGCTATACATGCTGAGACATGTTGTGTGGTATTTGTAATATACATATATTACAGACCATATGAGTTCTTATGTTTATATATATAAACATGATCTACATGATCTATGGTATAAGGTTATCCGTGTATTCTAATGATATAAGATGCATGGGAACTTTGGGGACAAAGTCCTTTTAAGGGGGTATATGGAAATACCCCAAACCTATATAAGGTAAATAAACATCAACGCATGATGTAATAAGGCTAAAACATGCATAAGAAACATTGGTAGACAATTTAAACCATAGGAGACACAAGAAAACACCAAAAAGACAATTTAAGCAAATACATGCTCTAGACTTGGTGTAACCTTGATGAGGACCCAAAGTGCATTCTTATACCTTATTAAAATTCTAAATAACATGTTAACTCAATTACCAAAGAAAAACAAGCTCAAAAACAAGTTAAAACACAAATTGTGCTTTAAGACTCCTTAAAGCACATTTTGAGAAATTGTCTTAAAAATGAGTTTTGAGTGGCTAAATGACCAAGATTATACCTTAATCAACATATGTAATATTTAGTATCACATTAGGAAGCCTAAATCAATGAGAAACCAAAGATTTCACAAATTTGTGCACTAATTATGAATAGTGACCAAATAGTGCCCAATTAAGACTTTACGAACTAGCCAAAAAAATCTAAGGAAAAGGGAGGGGGTCCGGTATCTAAGGTGAGTCATCACCTAATCCATTCAGAATTTTAACAAAAGAGGAAGGAGAGTGGAAGTTCACTATTTACTTTTATAACAAATATCTCACTTTTACTTTGCTCTCTCCTCTCATTCCTTTCTTCTCCCAATCGGCCACCACCTTCATTCTCCCTACTTCCTCAAGTAAAGGAGCAGACCTACATGGTTCTTCATCTTCTCCAAACTTCCATGGCTTGCCAAATGCAACTCCAAGCTCCAAATCCAAAACCAAGTGCATATTTGTGCTAGTTAGACCAAGGCCTTCCATCCACTCTTTTCAAAACATCAAATCCAGAAGTTGGACTCCATTGAAGGAGCTTCATTTGAAGAGGAAAATTCATATTCAAGATCTAGCAAACACTATCTTTGGTTTAAGGTAAGAAAAGCTTCAAAAATCATCCTTTTCTCCATTTTCTATACATGGCCGATTTTGACTTCTCATGAGGCCTTGTTCTATGCCTTGTTTTAGCATTAATTAAATCTCGAAGAGATTAGTTCAAGCCTTTCCTTGATTCTCTACAGAAAAACCTTCTTAAGTTTCATAAGGTAATCATTCATTTTTGTGCATTTAACACTCTCTTTAAATTCCAAGGTTGTTTAAGTGAGTTTAAGGGTGTTACCTAGCACTCATTATCTTAATTGGAATATTGTAAAGAAGTTTAGCAAGAGAGAAAACTCCTTGGCCGGTTTTCAATGAAGAAACAAAGAGGAAAGGAGAAAGTAAAAGGCTTGGAAACATATGCTAAATGACTTACCTTGTTGTGGTTTAATGCCTTATGAGGATGGTGTTTAGATAGATACCAAATGTAGCCTAGAGCTTACATTACAATATGGTTTATATTAACCTAGGAAGGAATATGAACAAGCTTAAGAACTTGTGACTAAAGAGCCAATGGTAAATGAGTTAGAAAAATAAGCATAAGGTGGATTACAAGAGCATTTATAATTGCTATGAGATTGAGTGTTGTGTAAATGTAGGTTGAAAGCTATAAATGTGGGAAATTCAGTGTTTAAATTCATGTCATTTAAGGGCCTAAGTGCCATGTCATTTAAGGGCCTAAGAGTCATGTCATTTAAGAGCCTTAGTGCTATGCAATTTAAGATTATTGCACCATATTGAGTTTGTTATGAATGGTTTGAATTTGGTGAGAAATATCAGGAGAAAAGGGTTTGACGAGTGTGAGTTGATTGAATGAGAAAATTATGCAAATAGGCATGATAATATACTAGACAGGCTATGGCAAAATTAGAGTAGAAACCAAGTGGTTTTAGTTGAAGTGGTGAGTGTTATGACCTAGGTTGTGCTAGGAAGCATTAAAGAAGGTGTTGGTAGGAATAACTGAACTAAAGTGTTCTTGATGGTTAGGATGACTTAGTGTTGATGAGGAGGAATTAGAGGTTGAATGGGAGTGATAGTCACCTATAAACTACAAGAGAGGAGTTGTTAAGATTAAGGTGAACTTGGGGGAAAAATGTTGTGAGATGTTAAGAGATTGTCTATTGGTCAATTAATAAGTATATCCTAGTTGGTAATGGGTGGACTTGGGTGATGGAGGTGAAAAACTGTAGGTGAATGTTGTAAGTTGCCAAATGAATGACTAAGGATGTATAAGAGTGTATAACCATGAGAATGGTAAAGAAAGTGGGTAAAGGAGATAGAAATGTCTAAGGAGGATTTAGCATGGTCAAGGTGAATGAGGAAAGGTGTTAGGTGTTAAGAATATGAGTAGGGATGCAAATATATGTACAAGCTTTGGAATGATGAATAGAAAATGTAAGGAGAGGGAATGGTGCATGGAGATGCAATATAACCTTGGGGACTTTGAGTAGGTTGGAAGAGGAGATAAAGATGTCTAATAATGCTTGAGGAGTAGTCAAAATGGTTGAGGGGAAACACTTTGATTAGTTGAGGTTTTAGGCAAAGTTTACATGTTGAAAGTGTAAGGAACTAAGTTTTAAGTGTTAGGAATTTAGTAAGAACTTGAGTAAGTGTTTAAGGAATTTGGAGGTGGGTTGAAAAATGAGTTTGGTGGATGATTTAAGAGGATTTTAAAGTGCCAAGATAATGTTAACACATGCTAGAATACTTGTGGAAAGAATTTGAGTCAATTAAACACTTTGGAAAAGGGTCTGCAGTCAACCGACCGAGGGGACCGACCCTGGCTGGGTCGGTCGAGTAAAATTTCCATACCCGGATGACTCTGCATCCGACCAACCCAGGGTTGGGTCGGTCGGGTCTTGTCAAAAAAAGAAAAAAATGAAAGACAATGTGGCTTTAGTAGTAAACCTTTGTGAGAGTAATGATGGTGAGAAAAATATGCACATAAGAACCTAAGAAATAATGAGAAGTAAATGACTTAAGAGGTTATGTTTGAACTACAATGACTTAGTGGTATTTAGTTGGAAATCATTAGTGATGATATGAGTTAGGTTAAGTAAAAGAAATTAACCACCCAATTGGATGAATGTTATAGGATTTGAGTAAGTGGAACTCCGGAGGAGAATAGACAACCGATGACAACGGTGAACAGTATGGTTTTCTTGTAGCCTGCTTGCTAACGAGGTGTCCCTCGGCTTGTGTGCTATTTGTTTATATGTTACGACTAAACAAGATAAAGCATGCAACTGGTTTATTGTATTGTTGTGTGTTGTATGAAACTAACACAACTTACCTTTGACAACTTACTAACAATGTTTAGTAAAGAATTATATGAGAACAAGGAACACTCCCTAATATTGGTTTGTTAGTAAACGAAAGAGGTTTAACTAACAGACATTATCGCTGAGACTTCTACTAACTGGAAGTTGGGGGTGAGGTGAAATACCCCTAACCTTAAAAACTTAATGAAATGATCTATTAATTATCTAAGATGAATAATAAACATCTAAATATTATTGGCGAGCAATCTAAAGATCTCAACAAGGCAAAACATGCCTTAAGATCGGTAAAGCCAAAAAGGTGCTTTAAGACACCATAAAGATTGTATGACCTCAGATAGGATCAAAAGTGGATTCCTAAGTATTATAATGAAGTAAGGAACACAACAAAACAGTTCTCAAAGAAAACTAAGCTCAGAAGCACCTTGCAACACAAAATGTGCACTAAAACACCTTAAAGCACATTTTTGTGAAATTGCCTTCTAAATTGGTTTTTAATGGGCTTAAAGGTTATAAATACCTTTAAATATGATATTATATCACATTATATCATATTAGGAATTTATTTCCAAATTTTACAAATTTTTACAAATTTAATATTAAAATATAATAAAAACCCTAAAAGAGGGGCCGCTTGAGTCAACATTGACTAAGAATGGTCAAGAGGTCAAAGTTGACCCCTTGGACCTCATGAAATCGGCAGATACAGGTAATAAGAGGCTGGATTCACCACTTGTACATACAATAGACAAGTCTCCAACATTATTCCCTAAAATAAGGGACCACCTTTTACCTTTCCATTATTATGACTTAATAATACACCTTGGCTCCATTATTTGACTCCACCGGCCACAAAATCATGGGAGCCTTACCTTTCCCCTCCATATCGGTGCCAGCCTCATATCCCTACCCTTTGATGGGTCATTACCCAATTCAAAACACATAAACTAGTCAAAAGTTACATTTTCATTAATTAAGCTTTTCTAGTCATTCATTGCCTCCTAGCTCCATACCAGGCGAGCTAGCTCCATTCCAACCGAGCTCATTCACTCTCCAGCTCTCTCAACCGTGGTTCTTGAGTTGGGAAGTAGATCTAACTTCTAAGTCTTCAAGGTAATTGTTTAAGGCTTATTTTGGCTCTTTTTCTCATCTCTTCACCATTAACACTAGATCTCGTGGCTATCACTTCCTATGGCTTTATTCTCAGTGTTTTAAGGTTAGAACATCAATCAAATTTGGTTGAAGCAAGTTAAGAGACCAAGGTTTCCCAAAATCTCATTTTAAGGTAAAAACATACCTTAAGCTTCTCTACTCTTCATCCGATTTTCTTCCTCTGATTTTTATGAGTTTATACACTCATAATCTTCATATTTACATGTTCAATCAGTTGGCTAGCCATTGAACCAAGAGGCCGCGATCTAGGGTAAATACCCTTCTTTAAAGCATTTTCCAAGGTAAAACCTAATACCAAGGCAGCTTGTTGTTGTCTATCAATTTCCTATGTCAATATGGTGGATCTAACACCTTGTGGTGTGTTTCATTCAGGCCGAATCCACCTAGAAGCTTCCTTGCATTTTTAAGGTGATTTTTGCCTTAAATCTTACATTAATTATTCCTTATGGTTAAGCTCAAGCTTGGAGATAACCATATCTTGTTTTGTTATTAAACATGTCTAAATGAGTGGTGAATTTTCCTTCAAGTGGCCGAGTTCATACAGGGCAAATCAAGGTTAAACACCTTAAAAACTTATGATTTTCAATTTCTAAGCATATATATAAATATTGCCAAGAGTGAACTTGATAATATGGGTTTATTAACCTAGAAATGGAAAAAAAATGACTAAGATAAATTAAGCTAGTCATTTAAGAGATTAATTAACATAATGGTCAAATTATGACATTATGTGGAAAATAATTAAATCCAAGTGAGGCCGTGAGATATATTATATTTTGAGACATTTATTGTGTAATTATTTTGCAAGTTCAAGGTTTGTAATAAGGCCATGTCATTAGGCCATTTTAATTTAAGTTTATAAGCTTATTTAGTTAGATTTATGCTTATATAATTAAGTTTGGGGCCAAACGTAATTATTGGTAAATTATAAAGCCGTGGCTTAATTTAGAGGAATTTAAGGTTTTTAAATGAATTTAATAAAATTATAACATTTTAATAGTTTTGGTCAAATTGTAAAATAGAAAAATATAGTGAAGTTTGGTAATTACTGAAAGGTTTGGGTCCAATTTGGTATTAGGAGTCAAAGTTGACTATATAGGATACTTTGACCAAGTTTTGGAGAATTTTAGAAATTAAAATACTACCTTTTATAGATAAGTTATAAAGTAAAAGATTTATAAGAGATGGGGCTATATTGATTTTTGAAAACTTGGGGTACTAATGGAGTTTAGTACAAACCTTAGGTTTTTAGGAATTTTTAGAAGTTGATTTGGTTAAATTTGGAGTTTATATGAATTATATAAGTATAATATAAGATATTTTATAACATTGTTACAAATGGGTAACATATGTGGTAAAACCGAGATTTAGAGAAAATCAAGGTTAGAAATAATATTTATAACATTTTGGTATAGTTTGGTGATTTTTGGAATATATATAAGGTTTTATAATGACATATGTATAATATATGGTTTTAATGGAATTAGAAAACTATGTATTATAAATTGGGAAGATTTGGTAAAATATAAAGTTTGGTGGTGGAAATTTAATTAAAACAATCCTAGGGGCTGTTCGAAAATTATAGCCTTTAAAACTATAGGTTATTATTTTAAGGTTTAAGGATTATAATATAAGGTATATATTATAAGTGTAACAATGAATATATTTGAGGTTGATTTGTGATTTATAGAAGTTTAGTGGTTTATTTAAAAAGCCGAAAACATAGGGCTATTTGGTAATTTATAACAAATATAACTAGGATATAATGTTTTAATGACTTAAATGTCATAATATAAGTTATATAACCATAATGTAACACTATATTAATTATGTGGTGGATTTTTTAAATACTTAAGGAAATAGGTGCTGTTTGGAAATGTTAACATTTTAAAATGGAATTTATAATATGGTTTTAATGTTATAAGAATTATAACATTTATAATATAAGAGGTATTCATTAAAAAGAATGATATATATATTATAAGACTTACCATTTAAGAAATAGTTCCAATACATGAACATAAATAAATATATGTTATGGTGGAAAAAAATATAATATGGTTTAATGACCATGTATTTTCATGATTAAAAATGACATATGATAAAGGGAAAAAAATTACAAATATTGGATATGGAATTCTAATGTTAAGAGTGTACATGTGATAATAAGGATTCATGTAATTGAAAGTATTGTTTACATATGAATTATACCACATTGAAACTTAAAAAAAAAAGAGAGGAGACAAACCTTAGGAAAATAAATACTAAGGTGAGAGGTATAGTGCATGACAAAGAATCATACATGCAATAAGGAAACAAACTATACGATGTACAAACTAACACTAAGTCACATGCGATAACAAGTTCAACAATAAGTATATTAATATACAAGACAAGACTACGCATGTAACATAACACCTTTCCAATCTCGAGTTAAGCCGAAAACCCGACAAACATTGACAGTTTATAACGGGGGGTTAACCGGGAGTTGTTGACGGTACGGGGTACCGTAGGATTGTGTTGTTATATAGTATGCTAATCAGTAGCATTATGTATTGTTTAGACTGATAGAGACGACACACAGAGCATAGGATCTTGCTGATTCATACTCCACCGTAATACATCAGGGTGAACGGTATGTTGTTATGTGTCTCTGATTGTCTCTGAGGGCTTCCTCAGTTCAGACTTCTGTGTGATCTGTGATAAGTTTGTTTGTCTGAATGTGTTAATTAATATGCATGAATTGTATATTTATAGCTGCTTATTATTTACTGTTGTTGAGTGAACAGTATTGGTTCGCATATATGAACCTATATATAAAACGAACTAGCGGCTATGGTGCTATCTTATATGAAATATAAGGAACGACAGTAAAATGTTGTGGCACTAGGATAATAACATATACATATTATCCAAGACTTTAATACGGAGCATTGGCCTTTCTAAACGCCGCTCCCGTATCTAACACTGGATCCCGAGTTTACAAACTCCGCATTGGACTAATGATCTTAGTCTGCTGTGTTAGGAAAAAAATGGTAATGCGATGCAATGGTATAATTGATTAAAGGAAAGATAATAAAACCAAGAGGATGTGGCTCTTGGTGCGCGCTGTGATCACAAAAACGATACCAGGATGTCCGCGTACGGGTCCGCAAGTATCAAGAAAATTTCCCGTGAGCTAGAATGGCTCGTTGGTCGGAGACTCTACCGTTGGAGTGGCTACTGCCGTGGGTGACCCGCCATATTATATGGGTAATTAGACATGTCGTTTTAACGAGACATTGTCACTAGGTATAACTGAACAATTAATACAATTGAGACTTGTACAGTGGCGAACAATATTGGTTTCTACACCATGGACGAGATTTAATACTTGTTTATTATTCTCGTTGTTTCGCTTTGTTCATTGGTTATACTTGTGGTTATATTATTGTGTGTTGATGGTTGTGTTATTGTATGGATATTACTGTTAATTGTTTTACAGTTTTAAATATTAAAACGGTATTGCATGTAACGAATCTCATGCTCTCGACAAAATAATTGAGGGGTTTGAGGGGGCATGACGGGGCATGTGATAACATACTCAGCAGGGGCTGATTCCATACCACAAACCATTTTTATTGCAGGAGAGTAGCTGGTAAGTCGACGCGAGGCGCGACTGTTGTGATATTGTTGTTGGTTAATAACTTGGTACTGTTTGATACTGATGACGTTTGGACTCGGGTTGTGTAAACCGAGGTGGATTTGTTTAGATGCTCACGAGTACGGTCTGTAATAATTGGTTACTATTGGATTTGTTTTAAATTGTTTAAGTTCTACTATCTATCTCTTGTGGTTACTGCAGGAATACGTTTCGCATGTTGATTATCAGGTAACTCGTTATCACCCGTATGGGCGAGTGATAACTGTGACACCATTAGAGCGACAGTCTGTTATTTACCGCTGCAATATATTTATTATGTGCGACATTATAGGTTTATTAGGAGCCGAATTAGTAGGAGTGTTACAAAAGTGGTATCAGAGCGGAGTACCGCTCTGATTATAAGAGATAGTAGTTTAAGTACCGTGAGCTTAGGTTATTCACACACCAGTACCAAGAAGATAGTTGTAAATGATTTGAGTTAGGTTATGGTTGGAAACAGTATAGTATTTATACCAAGAGCTGACTTTGATTCTGAATTCTTCAGATGTCTTCCGGAATACGATCAGCAGGTAGAGGCAGAGGAGGTGGTGGAAGAGGCGGCGGGCCTGGAGGAGGACCTCCTGAGGCCCCAGCCATGGGCGTTGCTGAGACGGTAGCGGTCGTCTTTGCTCAGCTAGCCCTGATGGGAGGTGTCCAGATAGGAGCACCACCAGTAGTCCCACCCGTACCCGTACTTAGAGAGCCGAACTGGCTCAAGAGTATTGCTGACACACGAGTACCCACCTATGACGGGGTAGCTGACCCCACCGCCCTGGAGAGATACATCATTGAGCATGAGAAGGCCTTCGACGCCATTCACGTGCCTGCTGAGCACCGGGCCGGCATAGCGGCCTTTCACTTGAGGGACGCCGCCAGCACTTGGTGGAGGTCCGTGAAGGCACATTACATTGCTACTGAGGATTTTGGATGGACATGTTTTGTGGAACTGTTGAGAGAGAAGTACTATCCTGCTCATTTGAAGCAGAGGAAGCGGGAAGAGTTTGAGGCCCTAAAGCAGGGTAGTATGACAGTAGATCAGTACTACTCCACTTTTATCGGGCTCTTGGACTTTGTCCCAGGAGTCGTTTATTCGGATACTGTGAAAGTTGAGAAGTTTAGAGGCGGGTTGCGATATGTGATCAAGGCCGCCATGGGTGCTGTCTTATATCCTACGATACAGGTAAAATTAGTTGACAGATTATATCTTGTAACTCAGTTTGAATTATTACAAGTTGGGGAACTCATTGATGCATTATAGGAATGCTACGAGGCTGCTTCCCGGACCGAGCTGTTGGTGAACAGCCGGGAGGCAGCCAGGGGCAGAAGCGTAAGGCCCCAGAGAAGGAGGCGGAGGTTGCGGCTGGAAGCGGGAGCGGCAAGAGTTGGAAGTAAGATCCACCTTTAAGTTATTTAACCCATTTAAATTACTTACTTGCTGCCTGCTTTTATACCTGCTATTCCTGACACTTTGACGATCACAGGAAGAAAACGTTCTCCTGGAAGGAGAAGAAGAAGGAGCAGGCCAGCCAAAAGGGCAAAGAGAAGGTCCCGATGCTGACCGGGCCTACCTACGATGCCCAGCCTCTTAGATCTGTACCCCCTAAGGGTAAGCGATCTAACCTTGTGAATGTGTTGTGTATTATACTACCCATTATCACCCATATGTTAATCTGAGTGTGTTATGATAATAGGTTCTGCACCCCAGCGCCACTTTCACTGCAAGCGTTGTGGTAAAGACCACCCGGGTGTGGACTGCACCGGGCAAGCTGTGGACTGTCACCACTGCGGAAAGAAGGGCCACAGGTCGTTCGAGTGCTTTGCTAATCCAGAGAGCCGAGTGTACCGCCCGCCGAAGGGAACTCAGAGCGCACCTACTGGAGGAGGTGGAGCTCGAGGTGGCCAGAGGGGGCCGGCGCCCCAAGCTCAGAGGGGACAGCAGCAGCAGCTGCAGCAACAGAACCAAAACCAGAGGAACCCACCAGGCAACCGCGTGCTGAATGCAGCCGGAGCATCGGGCGCTGGTACTAGCACCCAGCGCGGTGAAGGTTAGCATTTGAAACCTTAACCATTGCATGAGAACATGACTAAGTGTTAAACGCTCTGCCTTAGTATGAATGTGTGTTCAATTACCGCTATAGATAAACAACTTATCTAGGAAACCGGTTACCTCTTAGGAGACTTCGACATCTGCTATCCCACACTTACAAGGCAGAGATCACCTAGACCCGTGGAAGAAAGACGGGAGTACCCTAGCGAGTTGTGTCATGTGGTCAGACCGGGCATGATACTTCTCAGAGAGTTCCTAACCCTAGATGAGCAAATCGCCATAGTGAATGAGTGTAGAGCTTTGGGTAAGGGCATAGGAGGATTTTATACCCCTGTATTTAATAGTGGTTCTAGGATGAAACTGCACCTGATGTGCTTAGGGAAAGATTGGGATCCACAAACTAGGGTTTACCGAGAAGTGAGGATGGTAGGTGGCGTAGCTATACCTAGGATACCTAAGAGTTTCCTAACCTTGGTGAGAAACGCAATGGATATTGCTCAAGACTGTGAGACTTTTCCATTACCCGACATGACACCTGACGTTTGCATCATCAACTACTACGAGCAGGGAGGAAAACTTGGAATGCACCAGGACCGTGATGAGACGACTGAGTCCATCACCAGAGGAATACCGGTTGTGTCATTCTCCATTGGCGATGATGCTGAGTTCATCTATGGAGACCAGAAGAGGATGGATCTAGCAAGCAAGATCATCCTCAAGTCTGGGGATGTGTTGGTATTTGGTGGAGAGGCTAGGCTTGTATACCATGGTATTAAGAGCATTAAGATCAATACCGCCCCACCAACCCTAGTGAATGATACCCACATCTGACCTGGCCGTTTAAATTTGACTTTCAGACAGTACTGATGTAATAGCAGTAGCTAAGTGTGTAACCTTGTATCATATAGTTGGATGAAGGAAATAAAAGTTTTATACCTTCAAGCATATGTGTTCAGTTTGTTGATACCGTTGATTCATAATATCAAGCTACGAAAATGGAAAGGAGGGTACCATCTGCATCTTAGATATGACGCAAGCCAAGGAGTCCGGTAATGTCATCACATGTATGACAATAACAACCGACAGTAGATTACAGATTTGTTGGGACTCGATGCTAATACGAGAGATGATCTCAGGTACCTTTCCTATTGATGGTGTTAGTGCTTCCGTATTGTTCAACTCAGGGGCTTCACATTCTTTTATTTCCTCGGCATTTGCTATGAAGCTGGGGGCTGCCCCCGAACAGCTTTCTGACTTTTCAGTCATGATAAGTGTCCAAATGAGCATGATTTATAGGTGTATGTCATATATTATATAAACACTTTTCTTGCTCATTTCTCCACTTTTGTTAGTTTTCCTCTAAATTATGTTTATTTGTACTTACTTACTTTCACGATAATATTACTCACTTATTATATATTTTCTTAGATTTATGTATAAACTGATACATTTTATGTGTCTAATGCAGGAAAATTACAATACACCCGTATATATATATATATATACTAAAAATATCGTACAGCACTTTACCATAATAATGAATCACGTGTGAATCGTGATCATGTCACAATTTTATTCACGAGCACATCATTGTTTCAAAAGGAGCAGCACACGTCCGCTTGCCATGCAACCGCCTGGCTTTTGGGCGGACATAAGGGAGTAGCCAAGGCGGACGTGAGGACGACAATGCATGCAACCGCCTGGTTGTCATGCGGACAACAGGGAGGTACTGAGGCGGACGCAACTAATATTAGTCGCGCGCGACAGTTTCTTCTTCGCGCGCCGTCTGCAACTTGCCTTCGTCGACTTCGCCCGTCGACTTCGCCTGTCTGCAACTTATCCATCTACTCTTCACATTCTGTCCCCTGGTTAATCAATGAGCAAATCTTTCCACCGCCCCAATCTCACGTGTCTGCAATCATTCTTCCTTTTCCTTCCTTCCTTTCCCTATAAAACACACGCAACTTCACCACAAAATCATCAATCATCCACCACCCTTACAATCTATCCACGACCACTTCACAAACCTCACACCATCTCATTTCTCTTCTCCCGTCTTCTCCATTTTATTTATTTACAGTCCACCAAATCCACCTCTAGCCCTACGTATACAAAATAGCAGAGTGAGCCGGAGTGATTACGGATGATTTCTATTACTCTTGTCTCTGTCTATCTATTTAATACGTTAGGCTAGTTTACGTATACTCCGGGAATGGTTATTATGTTTGTATTAATTATGCATTATTTTTACTGGTTTTAATTATATATAGTTTGTTACGTTTAAAAGGTTATCTCGCACCTTTTTAATAAATGTCATGAGTTTATTAAACTGCTTTACTAAATCTATTTTGATCAGACCGGTGATAAATAGATAGGTTAATTAAGACGTAAAACTGGAGGAAACTTGTTATGATTTAATAAGTTAGTATTCAGTTGCAAATGTAATTCCTCAATACTCCTCTGCCGTTCGCAGGCTTTTGCTTGAACCTTGATTAGAACCTTGCATTACAGGTGAACGAGTCCTTATGAGGCTATGACTTAGTCCTTAAGATAATTACAGGAACCTTGCCAAATTATTAAACCAGTAGAGATAGCTTAATTATGCAGATTATACTAACCTAACCCAGAGTTCCATTTTTTTATCTATTAACTTAGTTTATTTATCTTTTCTTCTTATTTATTATACAAGTCAATTAATCCCCCTCTTGTGACACGCTTAGGTACTATTATATGTACATTAGTCCCATGGTTCGACATCCGTTGCTTATATTTTCACTATACTACTGCGACCGGGATTTGTTTGCAGCCTGACGTTTAATTTGAGTTTTAATTTCTTTTCTTTTAATTTTACACCAGTTTAACCACTCAGATTAACGTCTGCAAAATGGCGCCGTTGCCGGGGACTAGTTTTTCTAGTCCCTAAGCCCCGGATTATTCACTTGTTATATTAGAATATTTTGTTTATATTATTTTTATTAATTATCTTTGTTTTTATTAATTATCTTTTATATTTAATATATATTAATAGTATGTTGGTTTTCTAATAAGTTTGTTTTAGTGAGTACGTGAAGGAAAAAAAAACGAGGACGAACAGAGGTCTGTCCGCCCGTGTCCGCCTCATTAAGTCGCGGACGCCCACAAGGTCGGGAGCCACGTCCGCCTCGCCTTCCGCCTCCATTCCAAGCGGACGCTACACCGCTCCGCTCACAGCCACGTCCGCCCCATTGCCTAGCGGTTGTCCAAGCGCTCCGCCCCTTGTCCGCCTTGATACGAAGCGGACGTCCAAGCGGACGTCCCTATTTTGAAAAAAAAACCGACGCGTTCCAAAAAAAAAAATTATTCTGTTCTTCTTCAATCTGTTTCTACTTCATTTTATATTTTGTTTATATTTTTATTTTGTTTGTTTCTAATTATTTTATTTTCTAATATTTTTCTGTACTTTTGTTTTTATATACAAAAACACAAAAAAAAAATATATCTGTACACGGCAATGGAAGAGGCATTTGAATATTGGCAGGATTTATACTGCTCCGAATGTGGGGAAGCTCATGATTTTGAGGATTGTCTCATAGTCCAAGAGCAACTCTGGTTAGAAGATCAACCAGACTACATGGAGAAAATCGCTCAACTACTAGAGCAATCAATGAGCGAAACAGTTCAAGAGGTAGAACACCCCACTACAGACGAGCCACTCATAGAAACCCCTCCCTGTCAAATCAATTACCGCTATTTTCCCTCCTTCTCTATAATATACCCAGACAATGAGGATACTTTTATCCTCGAAAAGAAGAGAAGGAATTGCCATCACCTCCGGCCATTATATCCAAACAAAAAGCCACTATCACCTTCGAAAAATTAACTTTCTCTGAGGATGATATCGAGCGTTCTTTCTATAAGCCTCACCTACAAGAGGAGGATGTTTACATCCTCCAATTTGAGGAAGAAGAATCATCTCCACCGGGTCTTCTGTTAGAACTACGTTCCCAGCATTACCTCCTCAAACACCAGATTTTGAGGAGTATTAATTTTCTTATTTTATATGCCGAGGTAACGTTTTGTTTTGATCCAGGATAACGAAGCAGGCGTCTAGTCAAAGACGTTAAAGAAGGGCAGCTTCCCGGGAGGCAACCCGGGTGTACTTTTATTTTATTTGCTTTTATGCTCTTTTAATTTTCAGGTTCTCTTTAAAATTTTATTTTGCTAACTTTTAACTCCGTTTGTAGTATGGTTGCTTCTAGTGTCTTATGCAGGTGCACCTTCATATTTACACTGCAACCAAGCTACGCTGCTTGAGGCTGAAGCTCAAGTGTGGGGAACTACTTTAACGACAAGCAAAAATAAAATCAGGGGAGTATCAGTTTCTTTTAATTATGCTTTATTTTAAATAAAAATTGCAGAGGAGCATTTATGTGCTTAAATGTTTAATTGTGATCTTTGTGTTATCTCTCCTATTTTGTCTACTTACCAAAGAGGTCTTCTGAGACCTTCCCTTGTTTTTCTGGTGAACAATGAGGACATTGTTCAATTTAAGTGTGGAGGAGTGTGCCCTTTTCGGTGACATTTTGTGCTTAAATGTTTAATCTCTCTCCTTATCATGCGTTTGTCCAATTCAAATTATGGACCCTTTATATGTGGGTTGTTCTCTTTAAGAATAAATATTGTTATGAATTGTAGGATAAATGGTACAAATTTTTAAATTTTGATTACTTTTAAGGAGCATTTTATATGCGGTGTGACCAAATAATCTGCAAATGGTTGGATTTTATTGCTCAGGGTTTCTTTCTGTCTTCTCTCTTAGGGATTGCTAAGGGGTACTTTTCTGTTAAAAAAAAAAAGAAAAAGGAAAACATAATAAGGTACTTGCGAGACACCATTGGTAACCACAAAGAGAGTTGAGTGTTCTTAAATACAAAAGCTTGATGCTTATCTATTATCTTCTCATCCTTTATGCAAAAGTGAAACAAATGCATGAATCTATTTTTTCCTTTTGTTTTCTCCTCAATGCCCATTCTTGAGAGATGTTGGCCATGGCAAAAGTTCTCAGAGTCACCTAAAAGAAACATTGAAGTACCTTAGATCATACCCCGAAACTCTATATTTTATTTTTACCCTAAGCACACCTATGCCACCAGCAGTTAATTTTTCACACTCCTCAATAAGTTTAAAGATCATGTTTATCCTACCCTTCATAATAATATTTGTTAGTATTGAGCATTCCCTACTTACTTGGGTACGTGATTTTGCTTGAGGACAAGCAAAAAGATAAGTGTGGGGGTGTGATAAGTGTCCAAATGAGCATTTTAGGTGTATGTCATATATTATATAAACACTTTCTTGCTCATTTCTCCACTTTTGTTAGTTTTCCTCTAAATTATGTTTATTTGTACTTACTTACTTTCACGATAATATTACTCACTTATTATATATTTTCTTAGATTTATGTATAAACTGATACATTTTATGTGTCTAATGCAGGAAAATTACAATACACCCGTATATATATATATACTAAAAATATCGTACAGCACTTTACCATAATAATGAATCACGTGTGAATCGTGATCATGTCACAATTTTATTCACGAGCACATCATTGTTTCAAAAGGAGCAGCACACGTCCGCTTGCCATGCAACCGCCTGGCTTTTGGGCGGACATAAGGGAGTAGCCAAGGCGGACGTGAGGATGACAATGCATGCAACCGCCTGGTTGTCATGCGGACAACAGGGAGGTACCGAGGCGGACGCAACTAATATTAGTCGCGCGCGACAGCTTTCTTCTTCGCGCGCCGTCTGCAACTTGCCTTCGTCGACTTCGCCCGTCGACTTCGCCTGTCTGCAACTTATCCATCTACTCTTCACATTCTGTCCCCTGGTTAATCAATGAGCAAATCTTTCCACCGCCTCAATCTCACGTGTCTGCAATCATTCTTCCTTTTCCTTCCTTCCTTTCCCTATATAAACACACGCAACTTCACCATAAAAATCATCAATCATCCACCACCCTTACAATCTATCCACGACCACTTCACAAACCTCACACCATCTCATTACTCTTCTCCCGTCTTCTCCATTTTATTTATTTTACAGTCCACCAAATCCACCTCTAGCCCTACGTATACAAATAGCAGAGTGAGCCGGAGTGATTACGGATGATTTCTATTACTCTTGTCTCTGTCTATCTATTTAATATGTTAGGCTAGTTTACGTATACTCTGGGAATGGTTATTATGTGTTTGTATTAATTATGCATTATTTTTACTGGTTTTAATTATATATAGTTTGTTACGTTTAAAAGGTTATCTCGCACCTTTTTAATAAATGTCATGAGTTTATTAAACTGCTTTACTAAATCTATTTTGATCAGACCGGTGATAAATAGATAGGTTAATTAAGACGTAAAACTGGAGGAAACTTGTTATGATTTAATAAGTTAGTATTCAGTTGCAAATGTAATTCCTCAATACTCCTCTGCCGTTCGCAGGCTTTTGCTTGAACCTTGATTAGAACCTTGCATTACAGGTGAACGAGTCCTTATGAGGCTATGACTTAGTCCTTAAGATAATTACAGGAACCTTGCCAAATTATTAAACCAGTAGAGATAGCTTAATTATGCAGATTATACTAACCTGACCCAGAGTTCCATTTTATTTATCTATTAACTTAGTTTATTTATCTTTCTTCTTATTTATTATACAAGTCAATTAATCCCCCCTCTTGTGACACGCTTAGGTACTATTATATGTACATTAGTCCCACGGTTCGACATCCGGTTGCTTACATTTTCACTATACTACTGCGACCGGGATTTGTTTGCAGCCCGACGTTTAATTTGAGTTTTAATTTCTTTTCTTTTAATTTTACACCAGTTTAACCACTCAGATTATAACGTCTGCAAGTCACCCTTCCATCGAAGGAGAAAGTAGGTTGCACCAGGCAGTACTTAGGGTCAGAGATCAGTATTATGAATGAGACTTTTCCCATCGATTTGATAGAGTTTAAGAACTTGGGTTTCGACATTATAGTAGGCATGGATTGGCTTCAGAAGCATAAGGGCCGCCTTCATTGTGCAGAGCATCGACTACTACTGAAGGGGCCGAGCGGCAAGACAGTGTCATACCGCAGTGTGAGGAGAGAGCCGACTGTCAAGATCGTGTCAGCATTGTCCCAAATGAAGGACGTTAGGAAGGGCCAACAAGCCTTCCTCTGTTATGTACAGGTCACGAGACAGTGCGACGGTATGGATGTAGACATTCCAGTCGTGGCAGACTTTCCCGATGTGTTTCCTGATGAGTTGCCAGGCATGCCGCCTGTGCGTGAGGTTGAGTTCGCCGTCGACTTATTGCCAGGTACGGGCCCTATTGCTAAGGCACCGTACCGTATGGCACCGGCTGAGATGAGGGAGTTGAAGGTACAGCTGGAGGACCTCCTCGACAAGGGATTCATTCGACCGAGTGTTTCTCCTTGGGGTGCTCCAGTATTATTCGTCAAGAAGAAGGACGGCAGTATGCGACTCTGCATCGACTACCGCGAGCTTAATGCGGTCACGGTCAAGAACAAGTATCCGTTGCCACGGATTGATGACTTATTTGATCAGTTGAGAGGGGCCAGTGTGTTCTAGAAGATAGATCTCAGATCTGGCTACCATCAGATTAGGATTGCAGAGGGTGACATAGAGAAGACAGCTTTCAGGACACGGTATGGACATTACGAGTTCACCGTTATGCCATTCGGACTGACGAATGCGCCAGCCATATTCATGGATTTGATGAACCGTCTCTTCAGAGAACAGCTCGATAGTTCAGTTGTGGTGTTCATCGATGATATTTTGATCTATTCGAAGACCAGGGAAGATCATGAGTTACATTTGAGACAGGTGTTGAATATTATGAGAAAGAACCAGCTGTATGCCAAGCTCTCGAAGTGTGAGTTTTGGTTAGACAGCGTGTCATTTCTAGGACACATCATATCAGCAGACGGGATATCTGTAGACCCTGCTAAGATTGAGGCAGTGAAGAGTTGGCCAAGGCCAAAGACAGTTACAGACGTCCGCAGCTTTCTGGGTTTGGCCGGTTACTATAGAAGGTTCGTGAAGGACTTCTCCAAAGAGGCCAAACCGATGACTAATCTCATGAAGAAGGAATCCCAGTTCTTATGGTCTGTAGAGTGTGAGCAGTCCTTTCAGACGCTGAAGGATCTCCTGACATCGGCGCCCGTTCTTACTATCCCTGAGGGCACTGATGGGTTCGAGGTATACTGTGATGCCTCTGGAACCGGTCTAGGTTGTGTGCTTATGCAGCACGGGAAGGTAGTTGCCTACGCATCCCGACAGCTGAAGAAGCATGAGGTGAATTACCCCACACACGACCTTGAGTTAGGCATAGTAGTCTTTGCTTTGAAGATCTGGCGACATTATCTTTACGGTGTGACAGTCACTATCTACTCTGATCATAAGAGTTTATAGCATCTCTTCTCTCAGAATGAGCTGAACATGCGACAGAGAAGATGGGTCGAGTTCTTGAAGGACTACGACATAGACCTAAAATACAAAGAGGGCAAGGCGAATGTAGTAGCCGACGCCCTGAGCCGCAGAGTTCATTCATTATTTACACTATTAGCGAGCAGCAGTATGATTGATAAGATACGAGCTGCACAAGAGAGTGACCAGTATATGGAGAGTATCAGGCAAAAGATGATAGAGGGTTGCTTCGAGAGTCAGAAGTATGACTTCGAACTGTGTGATGATGGCATGATTCGACTGAATGGCCGTTTGTGTATTCCGGAGTCTTCTCTAGATTTGAAGGAGAATATCTAGGAGGCTCATTGCTCGTCCTTATCCGTCCACCCCGGTTCTTCGAAGATGTACAAGGACTTAAAGGTCCATTTCTGGTGGAGGGGGATGAAGAAGGATGTAGCTGACTACGTGACTAGATGCTTGACCTATCAGAAGGTTAAGTTTGAGCATAGGAGACCCGGAGGTTTAGTGCAGTCTATGCCTATTCCTTGCTGGAAGTTCGAGGACATCTCGATGGATTTCGTTGTCGGTCTCCCACCGACTAAGGGAGGACTGAACACGATTTGGGTCATTGTGGACTGTCTGACGAAGGTGGCGAAGTTTGTTGCTATGAAGGATACCTGGAAGGTCCCGAAGTTAGCGGACTTGTTCCAGAAGGAGGTGATCCGGCACCACGGTGTGCCAAAGACTATTGTTTCTAATAGGGACCCTCGATTTTTGTCTAGATTCTGGGGACAGGTTCAGGAAGCCTTGGGTACAAAATTGAAGCTTAGTACGACATTCCATCCACAGACCGACGGTTAGAGTGAGAGGACCATCCAGACACTAGAGGACATGCTGAGAGCATGTGCCTTAGACTCTCAGGGGAGTTGGTTAGAGCGACTACATCTGATAGACTTCGCCTACAACAACAGCTACCACTCCTCGATACAGATGCCACCGTTTCAGGCACTTTATGGTAGACCATGTAGGACTCCCTTATGCTGGGATGAGGCCAGCAAGAATACGCTTCTAGGACCTGAGTACCTAGAGCAGATTAAGGAGGATGTCCTGCAGATCCGTAAAAACATGAAATCAGCTCAGGACCGGCATAAATCTTATGCAGACACCAAGAGGAGGGACATTGAGTTCACTACCGATGATATGGTATTCCTTAGAGTGTCACCCATGAAGGGGATATTCCGGTTTGGGCAGAAGGGCAAGTTGAGCCCAAAGTATGTTGGACCTTATGCGATTAGGGAGCGAGTGGGCCCGTTAGCCTACATACTGGATTTGCCAGCAGAGCTCGGGGGTGCACGACGTCTTTCTCAGTTCAGTTGAAGAATATTACCCCACCCATCGCATGTGTTACAGCCAGAGACATTAGAGTTGGACCCCGCTCTACGATATGAGGAAGTGCCACTCCGCATTCTCGATACGAAGATGAGACAGACTAGGAACAAGACCGTTAGCATGGTCAAGGTTCTCTGGTTGAACCATGAGGTGGAGGAGGCTACATGGGAGTTATAGGACTCCATGAGAGCGAAGTATCCCGCACTCTTCGAGTAGTAGCTGTGATACTTGTACGGGTTCGTGGTCAAACCCTTTTTAAGGGGGGTAGACACCACTTGGCTTGCGCATATGTTATGCATTAGGTCTTGTTTAGGTGGTGTGTTTTGTTGGTATGCTGTGTCATACATGTTTGTTTGGATGATTGTATGTTGAATACATTTTATGTATGTGCCTTAGTGCACCTGTTTGAATATCTATAGTACCGCTGAGTACTTTTGTTGATGAATTGGTTGTGCACCTTGTTTAGTGCTATGAAATGAATGAGTTTTTACCATGCGGTTTGGCTATTTGATATATGCTGTATGAATAGACTAGGTTTGAACCTAGTGGGAGTTACTCCCTAGCGATGGACTGTTTGGTTACTTAGTGGAACTTGATTACTTAGGTGAACTGTAGAGGATTAAGGACTTCGGGACGAAGCCTTTTTAAGGGGGGTAGACTGAAATACCCCTAACCTTAAAAACTTATTTAAATGATCTATTAATTATCTAAGATGAATAATAAACATCTAACTATTATTGGGGAGCAATCTAAAGATCTCAACAAGGCAAAACATGCCTTAAGATCGGTAAAGCCAAAAAGGTGCTTTAAGACACCATAAAGATTGTATGACCTCAGATAGGATCCAAAGTGGATTCCTAAGTATAATAATGAAGTAAGGAACACAACAAAACAGTTCTCAAAGAAAACTAAGCTCAGAAGCACCTTGCAACACAAAATGTGCACTAAAACACCTTAAAGCACATTTTTGTGAAATTGCCGTCACTAGTAGAAAAAGGGCCTATTTCGGCGGTTCCAATGGGCCTATTTCGGCGGTTGTGAACCGCTGAAATGAGCACCGCCGAAATAGGTGTACCTATCTCGGCGGTTCTTAGAGCACAACCGCCGAGATAGACCCATGGGATTGACCGATGCTGAGTTTGACCATGAGTCTATCTCGGCGGTTCTTAGAGCAACCGCCGAGATAGACTCATGGTCAAACTCAGCATCGGTCAATCCCATGGGTCTATCTCGGCGGTTTGCTCTAAGAACCGCCGAGATAGGGGTTTTTTTTGTTTTTTTCCATCCTAGCTTATATATAATATATATTCACCGCATTTGTTTCAATGAGACCTGTAATAAAGCTTCATCCATACAGGGAGCTCCAACACATTAAAAAGTTATAAAAGCTCCCAATTAATACCAACGACGCACCACAATTTGAGAGTTAACAAAACCAATGCAATTACACTTATTTACACACTTTCATTACAAATAAAAACAACATTACAATTCAAATCTACCATTACACCATCCACAAGTGTACAGAGTTACAATTACATACTCTAAAAAGTTCACAAAACATCTGCATGATCATCAATTCATTAAACTTGTGTAGACGAACTCCGACCATTCCTCAAGCATCTCAACAATTTGAGCATCATCATACTGACCACCTTTGAACACTTGTTCGTAAGCCTTGAAAAAAAATGAACATTAATCTAAAACGTACAAGTCTAACAACATGTAAAGAGTCAACTGAAACTTTCAAAGAATGTTACCATGTCTAACGAGTGCTCTGGTAAAAGGTTTGCCGTCCTACTATGTCACTCATGAA
>CM041776.1:44814788-44923536 GCA_023374045.1 Limonium bicolor | reverse complement strand
ATCACCATTTCGGTGCCATGGATTTCCACCATTGATGGAGCTTGAGCTTGTCTTTCCACATATTATTGATCTCCTTTGCTTAGGTAAGGAATCTCAAAGAAAAATCAAGTTTCCTCCATGTTTTGTGTGTGACCGAAAATATTCATTGATGGAGCTCCTTGTGTTGCTTTGTTCTAGCTCCATTTGAATCTTTCAAGGACTAGGTGGAGTCTCTTCATAGATATTCAAACACCCTTCAAAGATTAAGGTAAAACAACTACATTAATGTTTTGAAATAATGTAAACCTAGGGTTTACAATGAGATGGAGCTTAAAGCTTGAATACTCATTATGTTGTTTGTATAATGTTTAGTAGTTGGCAAGGAACCAAATGCCTTACCGGTTTTGTAAGGAAACAAGAAAGAAATTTGGGAGGAAAAGAGGTAAATATGCTATCTTAATGTGGTTTAATGCCTTAGGAGAAATAAGCTTATAATGCTTGTTAAAACTACCTAAAGAGCAAATGGTGAATGACCTAGGAAAGTGTTCTCAAGGAGACTAGTAAAAGAACATATGTATTGGTGTATGTATTTGCAGGTCAAAGGCATTATTTATGTGGGAAATTCAGTGTTTAAGGTTATGCAATTTAAGGGCCTAAGAGCCATGTTATTTAAGGGCCTAAGTGCCAAGCAATTTAAGTTATGCACTATATTGTGATGTAGTGCTTAATGTGTGAAGTTTGTGTGTAAAAATGTTCTTGATGGATTTTAGGTGTTCTTGAATGAAATAAGGTAAAAACCTAAGTGTTTGGATGTGAGTATATACAAGAGAAGCTATGGCCAAATTTGGGAAATGTGTAAGAAGTTCTAAGTGTTTTAAGAAAGTCTTGGTGAACTAGGAAGTGTTAAAGGTGAATGAATGTTTACTTGAGAAGAAAACATGTATTAAGGTGATTTAGAGTGATGCAAGAATTTAGGTGTTATCTTGGAAGTTCTAGGAATTCAATGTGTGTTTTGAGGATGTGTTTAAGTCTTGGAGAAGTTTGTTCAAGGTTTAGGAATGTTGATGTACAAGGAAGAAATGATGTTTAGGTAAGGTTTTGAGAAAGGAATTCAAGAAGTTGTGAAAAGAGGATTTGGTTAGTAAGAGGAGATGCTTGGGAGATGATGTTATGAAGGTGAAGAAGCATTTTAGTGTAGTGGTCCTTATAGGTGAAATACCACCTAGAAATCTTATGGAGAAAACATTCCAAGTGCTAGGAATTTTGTAAGAAGTTTGTGAATGATAAAATGGTTTGGTGGGTGATTTAAAGAGTTTAGCACATGGATAAAGGTGTGTTTGAAGTGCCTAAATGAGGTTAGGGTATACTAGGATATATGGGGTGAAGTTTGGAGTTGAATGTAAAAAGGAAAACAAAGATCTGGGGCAGACCGGACTTGCGACCGGACTTGCAAGTTCGGTCGGGCCCAGTTTACCCTGTGGGAATTAGTTTCTGGAATGGACCGGACATAGGACCGGACTTACAAGTCCGGTCGGAGTGAAATTTTTTTTGACGGAAATGTGTTCTGGAATCGACCGGACTTGGGTAAGTCCGGTCGGCAAGTCCGGTCGGAAAAAAACATGGTTTAAGGTTATGAAATGATATGTAATGATGGGGATTGATAGGTAATGATGTAATAAGGTTGTTAAGGACATGTTAGGTGAGTTTTAAATGGCGATTAAGTGGGTGAAAAGTTGTATCAAAATGTAAAAGTAAAACAAGTTAAAATGTAAAGTTATGTAACTAAGTTAACGGGGAAAGTTAAGCATTAGACATTAAATAATCAAGCAAACCCCGATGTTAATAAAAACACATGTGATGTTAACAGTTGTTCGAGAATTGCTCGAGGAACATAAGTGGACGTGGTAAAGTGGACTCCGGTGACAGGTATGGTTTTCTTGCAACCTGTGTCCTACCGGATTACACCGGCTTGTATGCCAATGTGTTTTTTCTGTATGTTTGCCACGTTGTAAGATAAAACATGTAATGAGTTTACAGTAATTTATGTGGCGTGTTCAACTCCGATACCGTTTAACCCCGGAAGTGTTAACCTTAGTTAACTGAGTCTAGGATCACATGAGAGTTCGGTATTCGGATTAAACGACCCAAACCATGGGACGTTCTAACCACGGCTATGCGTGAGTTGATTATGTGATGTTTGTGTATATGAATGTAGGGATCTCCCTTGTATGTTTAACCCATTTGTAATACTGTAAGGTGTGTAGTTATGATAGACTCCATAGTGGGGTTCTAACTAATACCTAAAGTAAGTATGTACTAACAGTAGTGAGGAATCCGTTGGTTTGGCCGGTCGCGCGTTGTTTGGGAGAGGGTATCCTTCCTAGCCTTACCCTTCTCTTTGTTATGGTTGTTTCCCTCACGGGTTATGATCTCCCATTAGCTTACTCCAAAGCTTAGCTATTCTGACTTATGATCGGTTTAGGGGGAACATGTGTTTGTGGTGTGTTCGGGCCTCCAAACCCGAACCGCCTTAACTTAAGTTACTCGTCCAACTATTAGGACGGTAATGAGTGTTGTTGTTATTGTGTAACGAGCTTATCATGAGACTGGCAACATTCTCTAGGCTCACCAGTGTATAAACAATGTTTGGGTCGGTTCCTAAGAGAACCACTCCCGCTATGTTATGTATCTTTGTTGTGATGCAATATCTATTGCGGTGTTATGTTGTGCACGTGGAAACGTGCAAAGTGTTGTAAAATGTGGAGTGTGTGGATCATGGATATGATTTCCAGTTCGTGATAAAAGGCGTTTAAGGATTACCCGATTTAAGGGTATGTGTCGTCTATTAAGGAAGTAGCTCCATTAGAGGAGGAACACTCTAGGGATGATGAATACCATGAGTGACTTATTAAGTAAGGATATATTATCCGTTTGTTGAGCCCGTTGAGGCGAATGCTATGTGATGTGTGTTCACTGTTACATGCATGATTTAAATAAAATCAACCGCATGCTAAGACGACAAGTAGTTATGCGTGGCCCGGTAGCATGTGGGCTGCGGGATTACCATACCAGCAAAGGTGCTGAGCCCCTTGGGGGCCACCCTTCTCTTCTTTTCCTATTTCAGGTACAAGAGCTGGAAGCCGTTCGAGAGTAGGACGGGGTAGTCATTGTACATGGGTATTCATTTAAGTGTATGTATACAGTAGGTGTAGTAAGACCGATATTGTTGTCGGCATCAGTTTATTAATACTCGGTATAGTTGAAACGTGTATGTTGTTGTTGTTGTTAATGGAAAGGGATAATAATGTGTAGTTGCTCGGGAATTTAGCCCATCAGACCGGTACAATGTATATGGATTAGCCTTGTTAGCCACGTGGGTGGCTAACGGCGTGTAACACCAACGAGTTAAGTAATGTGAAGAGTTGTGTATTCCGCTGCAGTTTATTGTAAGTATGTTAATGTTGGATGGGGTGTTACATGTAACCAATCATTTAACCTTTTCCAATTAATTTCCACCTCAAGTGTCATGTTAAGTCAAACCTTAATAACTTATTAATGGACGAATGTCCCCTGTGTTCCATTGGAACTGTTTACCAGCTGACCCTATGGCCCTGGTTAATTGACCGATCCGGTCGAACCTGTGCACCAACGGCAGTGCCCTCCGCCATCCGAATGTGGCTGATGGATTTTGAGTGACTCTCCATTGAAGTCTCTCATAGTGATCACAATGCGCAACCAGAAAGTCGAAACGATCTAGATTCCTCTCTTTATAAGTTAGCCCTTTTTATCAGTGACATAATAACCAATATTTGAATTAAGACCTTAACAGTTGACCTTTGTTAGGTTCAATAATACCTAAAGGTCAGTTAGTCTTTCTTTTTCCGGTTTAGATGTATAAACTTCCAGTCATAAGACGTTCACGTATAAAATACAACGCAACAGTATGAGCAATACAGTACACAATATCATATACATAAAATCACCGATATCGCTCTTATCAATGAAACACATAATGTCTGGACCTTAGGATAATCCTTCGGACATTCAGACCACACAATTAACATACCGTTCACCAAGTAACTGCTAGCTTGACAAACTCCTGTTCAGTACACTAGTAGAAAAAAGGCCTTTTTCGGCCCCCAATTTTCGGCGGTTTTAATATTTTGGCCGAAAAAGAGTGTCGGGTGAGGTCATTTTCGGCGGTTCCTATATATAACCGCCGAAAAAGTCTTTTTTTAAAAAAAAACAACATTTTCGGCGGTTGTATATAGGAACCGCCGAAAAACAAGACTCATTTCGGCGGTTCCTATATACAACCGCCGAAAATGATGTTTTTTTTAAAAAAAAAACGTTTTTCGGCGGTTCCTAGCCTTACAACCGCCGAAAATAGTCCTTTCTAAATAACCCTAACCCCGACGAATTCAGTATCCGCGTTCTCCTCTCTTTCTTCACACAGAAAGCTCCCGACTCCAAAAATCGCCCTGCCGTCGCCGCGCGTCGCCTCCCGTTTCCGGCCACCTTCCACAGCGTCCGACCGCCGTCGCCGTGCCCCGCCGCCTGCGCCACCGTCGAGCTACAACAGTCAATTTTAGGTAAGTTTTTGATTACGAATTTGAAGTTTCGAATTTATGTTAAACTGAGCCTTAATTTGTTGTTTATGTGTATTTTTTGCTTGATTTATGTTATCTGGTGTGTAGTAGATTGATTGGTTTGATTGGAAATTCTAAATGTGTGTAATTTTACAAAATAATGCATATGCCCGCAAAGTGTTCGATGAAATGGCTGAACCAATTTCAGTGATATTTTTGTGCTTTTCTACCATTTTTTGTGTGAATTGTTGCCAAGTAAGCGTCATTGGTGATTTGTCGTGTGAATTAACATCAAAAATGTTGACTTATAGTTACTTAATTTTATAATTTGATTTACAATAAGTTGTGATTATTGATTAAATATTGACAATGAATTAGATACTTCATAAGTTGGCGGTGTAGCTACACGCGACAATTCATCCTCACTTCTAACAAGTCGCCGGTTTAGCGACCTGAAACGAGTCCAAAAAGGGGAAAACACGTGAGTTGAGGGTTTGTTTTTGTTGATAATTAATTGTGATTTTTACATAACTACAACTATTATCCTCACTTATTATTAATATGGTTCGTTACAGTTATACCCTTTGACACCATTTGTCGTTGTACTCCGTCCTGTTACCTCCATCTGAGTTCCGTCTGCTCATCTTGTCGTTTCGATTCTGCTACTATTATCCTAGCCCAGTTGAGGTGAGGGTAGTTTTTTGTTGATTAATTGTACGTATTTTTTTTTATAACTACAACTATTATTCTAATTATTATGGTTCACAGTTACTCCTTTTGACACGTTTGTCGCCGTCCTCCGCCTTGTTTCCTCCCTCCGAGTTTCGCCTACTCCACGTCCTTCCAAAAACAGGTTAGTTTTATTCTTCAACCTCGTTGAATTTCTGTTTATCATAATTGTTTGTAAAATTCGTTGATTTATATATAATAGTTAGTTGCAGAATTATATATACATATATATTTAATATATTATCCACTCGATTCTGCTACTATTATCCTAGCCCAGTTGAGGTGAGGGTAGTTTTTGTTGATTAATTGTACGTATTTTTTTTATAACTACAACTATTATTCTAATTATTATGGTTCACAGTTACTCCTTTTGACACGTTTGTCGCCGTCCTCCGCCTTGTTTCCTCCCTCCGAGTTTCGCCTACTCCACGTCCTTCCAAAAACAGGTTAGTTTTATTCTTCAACCTCGTTGAATTTCTGTTTATCATAATTGTTTGTAAAATTCGTTGATTTATATAATAGTTAGTTGCAGAATCATATATACGTATATATTTAATATATTGTTGGTTATATATATATATATATTATATATACATATAAGATAATCAAGTAGTATATATCTAATACATAAGAGATCAAGTAGTATATATCTATATATACAGACTCGCCATGCAAGAACCATATCATTATATATCATTTCCAAAGATTGTTTAGTTATTGTTGTTTTCATATTTATTTTTAAATATAAGTTAATTTATTATGCATTATCAATATTTTTGTAGTTATTTTTAAGCTTTAACTTTCATTTGAGTTTGTAGAATGGACCGTGAATGGATGTACGGTCAGCGAGGGAATTATTTTGAATCAAAAGTGGATAATGAATTTTGCAAAGCAGCTCTCGATCATCAGAAAAGGATGAACGAGACACACATTCCCTGTCCATGTGCACAATGTGAACTTCGCAATAAGTTTCCTAACCTACATACAATCAGATTTCATCTATCAAGGCGAGGATTTATGCCGAACTATAAGATATGGTTTTTGCATGGCGAGTCATTAGAAGCCAGTAGCAGGGTGCAAACTTCCACTCAACCGAACAGTGAACCAGAAATGGTTACGGACGATACTACATTTCCTGATAATACGTGTGATCTGAGTGACACTGATATCAACGACGACAGTGATAAGATTGAACAACTGGACTCTATGCTGCAAGATGTTGAAGATAATTTCACAGACAAACCGGCTGAATATCAAAGATTACTTGATGCATCACGTTCCCCTTTGTTTCCCGGATGCAACAAATATACAAAGTTGACATCCGTGCTGCATTTGTTCAATCTTAAAGCAAGATTTGGCTTGAGTGATAAGAGTTTTACGGCAATACTAGAACTATTCCACGACATGCTACCAGATGATAACAATCTTCCTACTTCCACTTATGATGCAAAAAAGTTGATGTGTCCTATGGGTGTGGAGTACGAAAAGATACACGCATGTCCAAACAGTTGTGTATTATACAGAGGAGAGAATAAACATTTGAATGAGTGTCCAAAATGTCATTTGTCACGCTATAAACAGAAGGACGGTCAAACATCCAATTCTAAGAAAATAAGTCCTCCAGCAAAAGTCATTTGGTATTTACCCATAATACCAAGATTCAAACGACTTTTTGCAAATGTCAGAGATGCCCAAAATTTAAGATGGCACGCAGAAGGAAGAAAAAATGATGATAAGCTGAGACATCCAGCTGATTCACCACAATGGAGGACAATCGACAGAAGATTTCAAGATTTTGCCAGTGACAGTCGAAATTTGAGACTCGGGTTATGTACGGATGGGATGAATCCTTATGGCAGTCTAAGTAGTCAGCACAGCACTTGGCCTGTTCTATTGGTGATCTACAATCTTCCCTCGTGGCTGTGTATGAAGCGGAAATACATAATGTTATCATTGTTGATTTCTGGACCTAAACAACCAGGACATAACATCGATGTATACCTTGCACCGCTGATTGATGATTTGAAATTGCTATGGAATCAGGGGACAGTGGTTTATGACAGTTATGCCAGACAAAACTTTACACTTCGTGCCATGCTTTTTTGCACAGTGAATGACTTTCCAGCGTACGGGAACTTATCTGGATACACAGTAAAAGGCACATTTGCTTGCCCAATATGTGAGGACGACACTTGTTCTGATCGTCTACAGTTTTGTGGAAAAAACGTCTACATGTGTCATCGTAGATTATTGCCATCAGCTCACCCGTACCGTAAAAAGAGGAAGTTATTCAACGGAAAGACTGAGTCACGTGTTGCTCGTATACCTCTGAGTTCTGAAGAGATTTATCAAAAGGTGAAAGACATTGACAATGTTTTCGGTGTTCCGTCCAAGTCTACCCAAAAAAACATCTGGAAAAAATGTTCAATATTTTGGGAACTTCCGTATTGGAAACATTTATCTGTTAGGCATTGTCTTGATTTCATGCATATTGTCAAAAATGTTGGTGAGGCTGTTGTTGGGACTTTGCTTAACATACCTGGGAAAACAAAAGACGGAATAAAGGTTCGAAAAGACATGCAAGCTATGGGCATACGTGAGGAGTTGCATCCCCAAGAAAGAGGCAAACGAACATTTTTACCTCCAGCATGTTACACTTTGTCTAAGAATGAGAAGAACAGCTTTTGTAAATGTCTTCATTCCCTTAAGGTTCCTACGGGTTACTCATCTAACTGGAAAAGTCTTGTGTCAATGAAGGACTTGAAGTTGATCGGGTTGAAGTCTCATGATTATCACATTCTGATGTTGCATCTACTTCCTGTTGCCATTCGGGGTATATTGCCGAAAGATGTGCGGAATGCAATTACAAGACTATGTTTCTTTTTAAATGCAGTGTGCAATAAAGTCGTGGATGTTGATACACTAGACAGTCTGCAACGCGATGTTGTTGTTACGATGTGTCAACTTGAAATGTATTTTCCACCCTCGTTTTTTGACATCATGGTCCACTTGGTTGTTCACATTGTAAGAGAAATCAAATTATGTGGTCCTATATATTTAAGATACATGTATCCATTTGAGAGATACATGGGAATCTTGAAGGGAAGGATGAAGAATAGATATCGACCTGAAGGGAGTATCATAGAAAGGACAATAACCGAAGAAGTGACAGAATTTTGTACTGAATACTTGAAGGGAGCTGTAGCTATTGGAGTGCCACAACCGAGACATAGGAGGGACAGAAGGTCAAGGTGTTATTGGAAAAAAATTGTGGCAATTGATTCATCCTCAATGGAGTCTGCACATCTATTCGTTTTACATCACCTTGAGATTATTGAGCCATTTTTTGAGAAACACATGACTGCACTAAGAGCTCAATATCCTGGGAGGAATATTATTTGGTTGGTAAAGGAGCAAAACAAGACCTTCTGTTCATGGTTTAGAGATCATGTCATGAAGATTGCATCACTAGAGCCTGATAATGTAAGTGAAGAGCTCCGTTGGTTAGCCTTGGGACTGTTCCACTTGTATATCTTATGAGGGTATGACATCAATGGGTTCACCTACTGGACAAACGGCAAGATGATAAATGTTTAAACCAGAATCGGGGTTAAAGTAGAAGTAACAACAACTGAGTATACCAGAGGTGATCCAGCTTCAACGATTTCAACGTCGAGGTTGTATTATGGATTCATTGCAGATATTTGGGAGCTTGATTATCAGTTACAAAAGTTGTAATTTTTAAATGCAAATGGGTGGATATAGAAACGATTATCGGGTTCACGATGGGTTTAACTTGGTTGATTTATCACGACTTGGTCATACACAAGATCCATTCATATTTCCCAAGGATTGTGAACAAGTATTTTACATAGAAGATCACATCGATTCCAGGTGGTCAGTTATATTACCAGGGAAAAGATTTGTCAACATTAATGCTGATCAAGATGTTGATGATGATGAATTAATGTTCGTGAGACACCACCTTTTTCTACCAGTATTCCTGTCACACCCTTTGTTGATGTTCCAGACGATGTAGTGTATACTAGGTCTGATCACGATGAGGGTTTATGGGTTGAAAACCATAAATGATGTGTTCAGTTGTTAGGTAATTAAAAATATATTTTATTGTTTTTGTTTGTTCATAATAATTTGTTGGAATAATACGATGTCTTATTATGTATTGATTACATTATTTGTTATGGTGTTATTGATATACGGTTGTTTATCTTTGCAGATAGTTAAATGGATGATATGAATGACCCGGTTGGCAAGCTTTTGACAGAGGCATCCCGACCAAAGAAGAAGAAAACACGTGGAGGGAAAGGTCACAAGTCACAGGCCCGAGCTGATGAGGGAGGTAATGGCGGGGATGAGATTACTCCAGCCTCTGTGCCAGCTGAGGACACAGAGGCTGGACCTTCTGGATCACAAATCCAGCTTCCTAGGACTGTAAAACCTCGAGGTCCGACGAAAGCTCTCAGATCAAGAAAGATTGAATCAAAGCCGTTACAGTTTAATGCGTATCTACAGCCGATTGGGGAATGGGCTACAGACTTCACTACAGAGCTAGGCATCATTGTGCGAGAGTATTGTGATATTACTCTCACCTGGCCTCAAGTTGATGAAGGACTAAAGAGACAGATGTTTGAGATCGTACAGGTAAATAAACAATAGTTAAAGTATTATTTTTATATAATTTGAAGGTATCGATCACTAACATTTGTTTCATTTATGGTAATATGCTGAAACGATATCAAATACCAGCAGAAGTGAGAGTACTACTCCATGGTCAAATCAATGATGCACAAGAAATTTGCAGATCATAAGCATGAGCTGGTTAAGTGGTTTATCACCAAGAAGCTTAAGAGGCCGGACGGCGACACACGCCAACCCTGGGAGATTTACACACCAATAACCAAAGAGAAGTGGCAGGAGTTCTATGATAAGAAGATGGGGACAAAGGTATTTATTAACTATTAAATAATTAATTATTATATAAATTATATTTTTGAGGTACTTATATTTACATATGCATATATTTGGTCATCTTAATTGTGTGTTTTATTTGATAACAGGAGTACCGCGAAGCCCAATCCGCGAATGCGAAGAAGAATGAATATCATCACGTGTTGGGTGCGAAAGGGGTTAATAGAAGAGTGCCTGAGTGGGTGGCAGAAGGAGAGTTGCCATCAGATATGAGCACTCTTGATGAGCACCAGCTACGGGGTACGTTTTGGAAGCTTTCACGTACTAAGAAAGACCCGAAAACTGGAGAGCGTTTATATCCCTTCGAGAAGACGAAGGAAATTGTTGATAAGATGGTAAGTACTTTTCTTTATTTTCAAATTTTTTGACAAATTTATTTTTATTGTAATACTCCGTATTTTACGTTTCAGATTTCATGACATTTCGGTTTATATCATTGCTTATGTTATGTGTTACTTTGGATAGCTGATGGGACACCGGATCTTTAAATTAAAAGACGGGGGCAGGAGGTCGTTTCCCCTCTTTTATTTTTGGTGAGACTTATTAAGGTAGATAAGTCATTTATTTTACATTCTCAATCCACGATCAATTTTCAAATCGTGCGTTCTTCCTCGCGACAGTTCTGCGCTCTCCCCCTCTTCTTCTCAATTGCTGTGCTTCTGAGTTCGTGTGGATCGTTGCTGCGTTTGTGGTCGGTTCTGCTGCTACTTCTGTTCAGATTCTTCCCCTCTGCAAATCAGGTAGGTTCGTTGGTGAATTCGGTAGTCTCTTTGCTGTTTTGGAGAAGCAGTTTTCTGATTGTGCATTCTGTTTTGGGGGCTATTCTCTACAAATTCAGTGGCTGGTTACGCTGTTCGGGGTTGCAGTGTGTCGGGTCTTCGCTCTGCTTCAGATTGGTGCAACCTTCTCTGCAATTCGATGTAAGTGGGGGATGGAATCGGGTTGTTCGTTCACCCTCGGGGACTGTTTTCGTTTCTGTTTCCTTGACTGATTTTGTGTGGTGTTTGCACGTTTTCTCCTCGTTTTTGCGTTGTTAATTGATGGGCTAAATCCCCGGGGGTACTGATTTACAATTCTATGAGTTTTGTGTGAGTTCCTGATGTTTTTGGATGAGTTTCTGCGCGTCTGTTCTTTCTGGAATTCGACAGTTTTGCAATGTCCGAACGTCTGTCCGAACTTGTAAGTTCGGACAGGGCATTGGGCGCGTTTTGTTTTTGAAGATTTTGGAGTGTCCGAACATCGGTCCGAACATGTAAGTTCGGACCTGACGCGAGGACGAGGCTCCGTAAAAGTTTCGAAGTGTGTCCGAACTTGCAAGGTCGGACGCAAGTTCGGACACGAGGATTGTTTTGGCTTCTGAGTCTCGACTCACGTCCGAACTTTGACGTCCGGACGTAAGTTCGGACTTTGGCATTTCTGTGACTTCTGATTCTCGGCCTCTGTCCGAACTTGCAAGGTCGGACGCAAGTTCGGACATGCCACTATTTTGAGCATAACTTCTTCGTTTTAGCTCCATTTTGAGTTCCGTTTGCGGGGTTGATTTCCCCTATCTGTGTACAAGCTTCTTATGCTGTTTATATGCATTTTTATGCACTTAAGATCTGTTTTGTGAGCTTTTGGTTTTGGGACCTAGTTACTTTGCTTCTGAGCCTTGGATAGTCGGGTCGGGCTGTCCCGTAGCGCTGCGCAGGAATTCCTTCTGTTTATACTCCTTAGGGTCTCCCTTAGGACGTTATTTGACCGACGGGTCTGTTAGCTGTCTCTACGGCTTCTGTTGTGGGATCTTCGGATCCATAGGACCTTATGTGAGTCCTTCTGTTGTGTTAGCTTGTTTCTAGTGTCCCACTCTTCCGTTTCTGTTCTGAAAGTCCGACTGTGATTTGAAGTGATATTCTCCTCTGCTCTGCTTCTGTTTTGTGGCTCCATTCTGTCTATTTATAAATTCCTCTCTGTTTATAAGTATTCTTCTGCCTCTGTTTTGAGTGGGCTTCCTTGAGGAAGTCTTCTGCTTGCTGGGCTGTTTAGCTCACCCCTTTACTTTGTTGCAGATTGAGCTCGTGGGATCTTCTCTCTCTCGTCCCCTTCTGGAGCTTGTTTATTTCATGTTCTTTAGACTTTGTTGCTTGCGCGTTGGGCGCTTTAGTGCTTTGTGTAGCCTTCGGGCCTCTTCCTTTGTATTTGACTTATAAGTATTTGGATCTTGTAAACTCTTTTGGTATTTATACAAGTTTCTTATTCGGTTTTGGGATTCGTTTGCTTAGAGCCTTGCGACGTTAGGTAGTAGACTCGCGGCGTGTAACGGCCCTAACTCCTAGGCCGGTTTTGGGGTCGTTACATTTAGTGGTATCAGAGCCAGGTTGCTCGTTCTTTGGTGTCTGTGGGGTTTTGTCTGCATGTGTGGGTGTCTGAAAGGTCTGCTGTTTGATGCTTGATGGTTTCTGATAAATTTTGATGTTGTATCTTCAGTATGCCTCCCCGACGTTCAGGACGTGGTACAGCTGCAGGCGATGCTCCCCAGGGGGACATTGCAGAGATTGTGCAGCAGGTGGTGACCCAGGTGCTGCAGACTGTAGGGGCCACTGCTGGTCAGGCGGCAGGAGCCGGTAACGCGGGGGGCAACAACGTGAAGGCGCTTCAGGAGTTCTTGAAGCTGAAGCCGCCTTCTTTTGATGCTAGTGGCGACCCACAGGAGGCGAGCCACTGGATCACTGCCATTGAGGACCTTCTGCGAGTCATGGGATGTGAGGAGGATCAGAAGGTTGGCTTTGCCACCTTTATGTTTCAGTCAGAGGCAAAAGAGTGGTGGAAGTCGGTTGAAGGGAAGTACCCCCACCCATGGACATGGGAGCAGTTCAGGGGCTGCTTCAATCAGCAGTTCTATCCCGATGTCTTCAGGGATCAGAAGATTGTAGAGTATGGGGGCTTCGTCAGACAAAGGAGATGTCTGTGGACGACTATGTGAGGAAGTTTATTTCCCTTTCGAAGTTTGTGCCTGAGCCGGATGATAACCAGAAGGCTAGGAAGTTTGAGGCTGGGTTGAGGGGCGACATTCGAGCTGCTGTGACACCTTTTCGCCACAAGACCTTCAGGGATGTGGCCGATGTGGCGTTGGTGGTGGAGTCTGAGCTGCAGGCTAGGCAGCGGTATGAGAAGAGGGACCAGAGGCCCGATAAGGGCAAGGACCAGAAGAGGAAGGGTCGCGTGGAGGAGCCCGAGAGGCGTGAGCAGCCTTCTTCTCAGAAGAAGAAGTATAGAGGAGACCAGGGTTCTTCTTCATCAGCATCCCCTACTGTGGAGAAGTGTGCAGAGTGTGACCGTTTCCATCCTGGGCGGGAGTGCTACAGGAAGTCCGGGGCGTGCTTCAAGTGTGGTTCGCTAGACCATCGCATTGCCCAGTGTCCACAGGCTAGAGGTGGAGGTAGCAGTGGCGGTTCTGAGGGCCGAGGTGCTGGTTCAGGGTCCGGGCAGAAGGCTGATCAGAAGAAGCCCCAGACCCAGGCTCGTGTGTACGCTCTAGCTGGTGAGCGAGACCGTGACTCAGGCCGAGTAGTGTTAGGTATTCTTCAGATCTCTTCTCAGCCAGTTTTCTGCTTGTTTGATACAGGAGCTACCCACTCCTTTGTGTCTGCTGATTTAGTGGGTAGTCTCGGGTTGTCTGCCGTGCCCGGTGATGTGGATTTGTGTATTTCTAGCCCGCTGAGTGGCGTACCTGCTTGTGTACTTGATTTTGTGTGTAAGTCGGTTCCGGTAGTTATTATGGATAGGAACTTGTCTGCTGATTTGATCCCTATGCGTATGTCTTGCTTCGATGTGATTTTGGGCATGGACTGGCTAGCAGAGCACCATGCCCATATAGATTGTGCAGCTAGGAGAGTTGTGTTTGATAGACCGGGTGAGACCCGTTTTGCTTTTGTGGGGAACTCCATTCCTTGTGCTCCTATGTTGGTGTCTGCTATGCAGGCAGTCCGTTCCTTGAGGAAGGGCTGCCAGGGATTTCTCTGCTTTGTACCTGAGGTTATGGAGGGATCCCGGTTGGAGGATATCCCCATTGTGTGTGAGTTTCCTGAGGTGTTCCAAGACGATGTGCCAGGGCTACCACCTGATCGTGAGGTGGAGTTTTCTATTGAGTTAGCGCCAGGGACTCAGCCTATCTCTAAGGCTCCCTATCGTATGAGTCCGGCAGAGCTTAAGGAGTTGAAGGTGCAGTTACAGGATCTTCTGGATAAGGGCTTCATTCGCCCTAGTGTGTCTCCATGGGGAGCACCTGTGTTGTTTGTGAAGAAGAAGGATGGCTCCTTCAGATTGTGCATTGACTATAGGGAATTGAATAAGGTTACCATCAAGAATCGGTATCCTCTTCCCCGCATTGATGATCTCTTCGACCAGTTAGCGGGAGCGACAGTCTTCTCGAAGATCGACTTGCGTTCTGGATATCATCAGCTGAAGATTAAGGCTGAGGATGTGTCTAAGTCTGCATTTAGGACCCGGTATGGGCATTATGAGTTCTTGGTCATGCCTTTTGGTTTGACCAATGCCCCGTCGTTCTTCATGGATATGATGAACAGAGTCTTCAAACCTTTCTTGGATTCTTTCGTAGTTGTGTTTATTGACGACATCTTGGTGTACTCCAAGAGTGCTGAGGAGCATGAGGAGCATCTGAGGATGGTTCTACAGACGTTGAAGGAGAAGGAGTTGTATGCTAAATTGAAGAAGTGTGAGTTCTGTGGAGGGTGATTTTTCGGTATGAGGGGGTCTATGCAAATATGGTCTGACTGAAAAGTCAAGTTCCTAGAAATATGCCATTCTGTGGAGGGTGAAAACCCGTTATTCTGGCATCCCTCAAATACCTACTACATCGTCCGTCTTTCCCAGAAAGCATAAAGGGGAGTGCAAGTGTGCACTACACCCGCTCTCAATGGGCTCCACGCGGACTTATGCCTCTATAAGGCGGATTTGACTAGAGTCGCCACCTAGTTTGACCTAAGGAACTAGGAAGGAAAGATGAGGGTTCTAAGAACCGTTAATTGACTCTGAGATTGTTTCCTATGGATAGGACTTATCTGATCATACTAGAGATTCTGTGTGGGTTCGCACTGGGTTACACCCCTTGGAAGTGGCAACGACCACGACCTTGGATTGGTGCCCGAGGAAACCTCGGTCTCCAATTGTCGGGATTGCTTTCTTTCAAAACCTTATTAAAGAGATTCAGTTAAAGCGAAAGGATAGGATTAGGACAGGGGGAGAGAAAGAGAGTGGATGAGGCGAGCTTTTCTGTCAAACTAGCGTCCAGAAGAGGAACCAGTGAATTCGGCTGAGTATGGAATGAAAGATTGGGAACATGCTGATGTTGAGGAAATGATTAAGATTGAAGTCTGATGGTTTAAAGTTTGTGGGAGCCGAAGAAGGTTTGAGTGTTTGAGAGATATGAAAGCCACCTTAGAGGGGAAAAGAGTTTTTGTTTGGAATGGGGTCGCACCCTAGATGGGCTGCCTACGTACTCAACACCCTGTTGAGATCAGACCTTACGTAGTTCACGGCTTGGGGATTTGGGAGTTTTGGGGTTTTTGAAGGAATTAGGATTTTGACCTTTTGGTCTTTGAGGGGTCAATGGGGTTTTGTGGCCATTTCGTGGGCTTGATGGATTGTCGAGTTTGTTTTGGAGTTTGAGGTGCTCGACTCTGTGAGATATTCAAATCCTAAAATGATGACATCTGTGAGACGCTCGGGTCTGTGAGACATTTGGGGCTTAAAAGGATTACCAAAATTCAAGGGGTTCGGCTTTTGAGGAGCTGAGGGTTTTCGAGGTGTTTGAATTGATGAGTCTATTGAGATGTTCGAATCTGTTGAACTGCGGAGACATTCGAGTTTGTTGAGCTGTTGAGACGGTAGAGTCTGTTGAGCTGCTGAGGCGGTCGAGTCTGTTGAGCTGCTGAGACGGTCGAGTCTGTTGAGCTGCTGAGACGTTCGAGTCTGCTGAGCTATTGAGACGGTCGAGTCTGTTGAGCTGCTGAGACCTTCGAGTCTGTTGAGCTGCTGAGACCTTCGAGTCTGTTGAGCTGCTGAGACACTTAGAGATTCGAGATGCTAGACTTCAAGGGGATTGAAGTTTTCCGGAATTTGAGATTTATGATGTTTAGAAATATTCGGGATTGAAATGAAGTAGAATTGAATTGGGAATGAAAAGAAATTTGAATTGAATTGGATTGAAATCGGATTGATTCTGGATCGGAGTTGGATTGAATTGGATTGAAATTGAATTTGAATTTGCATTGAAGTTGAATTGGATTTGAAACTAAATCGGGATCGAATTGAGCGAATGAGCCGGATTTGGGCCTTAGAGATGGACCAGGTTTGGGCCTTGAAATGTAGGCCGGATATCAGGGTCTTGAAATGTGGGCCGAATCGACCTTTGAAATTGGGCCGGGTTGGGCCCTATGAATGAACTGGATTTAGGTCTTAGAATTTGGGCTTGACTTGGCCTTTGAAATTGAAATTGGAAGAGGATTTGAATCTATGAAACAATTGGAGTTTGGAAGGAATTTGAATTTTGATCTTAGGACCTTTGGAAGCGTTTCAAATGCTTTGTGAGGTTGTAGTGTGTTTAATGAGTGTATGAAGAGTATTTAGTGTTGACATGTGAAAAGCATTGATTTCGAAGAATTCATGAATGATATCTGGTTTTGAGTATGAGAGGATCAGTTTTGAAGAGTGTATGATGAGTGAGTGTGAGAGGAATTGATTTTGGAGTGTGTTTGATGAGAGAGTGCGAGAGAGTCTGATTTCGAAGTGTGTTTGGTGTGAGACATGAGAGAGTTTGATTTTGAAGTGTGTTTGGTGAGAGAGTGTGAGAGATTGATTTTGAAGTGTGTTTGATGATAGTGATTTTGAAGTGTGTTTGGTGAGAGTGATTTGGAAAATTTTAAGGGAAACGGATATTCCTCCCATGGACCGTGTCTAGGACCCGTATGCATTGAGGATACCCCAAACCTAAGGCTTTTCTAAAATGCACTAAGAGGGCAACCTGATTGGCTTTCTAGGGCCACCTGTTCCAGCCCGTTTGGCTGGTTATGAACCGAGCCTGAACAAAATTTGATTTGGGCCAAGAGTTACATGGGACCAAACAGAATCGGTCCATACATTTACAAAATCATAGGCAAGGAATGATGAACAAATGATAGGTAGAGATGAATTTTCAAAGCTATATAAACAAATATACATGCGGACATGGATTTCAAAAGCTATCCGAATAAAACTAATATATGTGAGAAAAGAATTAGGAATCTGTCTGAGAAATTACATACATGTGGACATGGATTTTGAAAGCTTAAGTTATGTACGTATGAAATGAATTTCAGAAGTAGCACAAGAAATGTATATACAAGAACGAATCATCAGAGCTATCTAGGTGGTGAATCAAAATTGTTTAAATCTAAAACTTTCAAAAACCAACAAGATAAGTCCTACTGTGTGGGTTGCTAACCAATTGTTAGTCTGATCCTATTTACTATCTTTCAAAAGTCAAGCAAAGTTGCAAGCAAGAGTAATGTAACAGTTATGGGATGAACTCATAAAAATGAATAAGTCACAACACTGCAACTGAAAGTAAGAACAATAAACGAATTACAAATTGATACAAATACAAGTGAAAAGTTTAAATCTAAAGCTGCTATGGGGGGTCGCATCGACGCCGCCTCACTTGAGCTGAAAGGATCAGCAAGAAGTGCACCAACCGTTACACATGTTTGAAGTGGAGACCCCGATAGTCCTAGCTAAGATACAGCTCCTTAATCCAGCAGTTCATTGTTCTTCAAGCAATATGTACATGTCATAGAACAAAAACAAAGAGGTACGAGAATAATTAGTAATGAAATGTAAATGGGTTGGGGTGTGTGCAATGGGATCATACGGCCCCTCTCTATAGGAGGAAAGGGGGCAATCTAATCATCTCCCACACCCCAACCGAGAACATAGAAAAGAGTTTCAAGCTGCCAACAAATACTAAGGATTGTAAGATAAATCAAGCATCGGGGTTGCTACTCAAATTAATTTGTCATCTTAGATTATGACTCAAACAAAGTGTAGTATCCAAAATAGGGGTTGTGAGTCATGTGGGATCATACCTAGAAGGGTTTATATCATTTCCCATCTAAGATGAAGAAATAATAAGGACCATCCAGCCGATGAATAATTTATCTTAACAATTATAGCATAAGGCAACTATAACTCTGTTCATGTTCTTATCTAAGCGCGAGGGTCAAATAATGCTAGTCTCAAACAAATTTCCAAACCAGTATCGATGCGCAAGGAGCAATCAAACATAATCAGATCGTAGGCATAAGAAATTAAATGGAATTTCCAAACCCAAGAGAGTAGTGTGGAGTTCACGGTCCACCAGCACATTTTACTTGCCAAGCCAACGTCAATCCCAGCCAGAAAGACCAGCGCAAGTTACACAGTACCTCAGCCCAAAACATGTGAACGGGGATGAATAATATATTCAAGTAAGCCAATAAATAGCGAAAGATCGATGCCAGTAAAAGGTTCAAGCCCAAAACCAACTCTCTTAAAGAGACATGTGGGCCCCAATCACCAAAAGGCCGGAAAAGGTGGGGACCCAAATCGATATTTTGGTCTAATTGCCCCTGCCCAACAACAAAAACAGCGCCAGTAAATTTTGGCCTCCAAACAAAAATCAGTCAGCCGGAGGAGGAATGGTTATCTCAAGGCGATATATCAATAATCACCGAATCAATTGCAAACATCAACTGGGTAAAGATTTGATCAGCGTGACAAAAGGTTAATAAAAGGCCGTGGAGTAGAGTTTCCAAATAAAACGCATCATGCGCAAAAGGCAAATTCTTGAGCAGATTATCAAGTTATGATCAGGAACAACTGACCGCTGCGATTTTCAAACCCATAGGAGTGGGTGCCAAGTCAAGGATGCCAAACCGAAATGCAAGAAGTCCAAGCTCTTCAAGCCAAGTAAATCTGATTCCGTCTGAGTTTTGGGGTGAGCAGTACCTCAGTCAAGTATATGGGCAACGGCAATTAGCATACGAAACAATATGTTCACTGGGATCAAAATGAGTACCGAGACATGACAAAATGCGCAACAGGCAGCGAGAAATCTCGCTGAGCTAATCGATCAGCAAACAGTCGTCTAGCGCCGGGGATATTAAAAATCAAAACCCAGAACGCTCCAGAGAAGCAAATAACAGTAAGAACATTATTATGCAATCGAAATACATATGAACACAGACCAACCAATCGACAAGGATAGAAGCTGTGGCGAAGTAGGTCGACGGCGATAACGACACCTTAAAGGCCGGTAAAATAGCATGCCATCGCTTCGATCGAACAGGGCACCTCATCAAAATCGCAGATGGAGGAGCAAAACATCAGGGAAACACTAAAGGAAATCGTAACAAGAGAAGAGGGGAAGAGATTTCTTCTCTTTTCTTAAAATCCTTTCACAGGGAAGAACATCGCGACCAGGAGTGAGCCACCAGAAAGTGCAAGCCAAATTCGAGAAAGGGGTAGTGGTATCGGATACCCCCGTTTCAAAATATGAGATTGGTTGAGAACTAGAGGCCGCCACTGACCAAGAGATCGCAGGAAGGCGAATGTGAGACCGAAGAAGATCGGTCGAGGAGATGGTGGCGGTGACTTTGCTGCTAGATCAGGTCGATTTTCAGATATCGAGCACCAAACAGTTGAAGTTTGCTGGTATTTTTTTTGAAGATGAAACCGATGAAGGAGAATGGGTGAAGGCGATGGGAGGTTTTCGTAGAAGAACGACAGAGGAGAAGTGGAGGTGCTGGGTTTTGGAAGAGAATCGAGGCGAGAAGAAAGATTGACCGAGAGGGAGGAGATGGATGACCGGGTTTGAGCCAGGAATTGAGGAGAGTTCGAAGATAGTTGCAGGTCTTTGTTTCTGGTTTCTGATTTTTTAAAGAAATGGAGGATTCTCATTGTTGAACATGGGTCGAAGATGAGTATTGAGGAGTCGGCTGGCTCCGTGTTTTCTTCTCAATTTCAGAGGGAATTTTTTTGGTTCTGCAAGATGAAGAAAGATAGAAGTAGCCCGAGAGGAAAACGAAGGTGTTGGAGGTGGCGTGAAGAAGACGATGGTCATTCGAGAGCAGGGTCGCCAAGAAGAAAAATGAAGGTGGCGGCGGATACCATGGGTTGAAGCGGAAGATCGATGGGTTCTTCTTTGTGTTTTGTGTATGGAGTTGTAAGGAGGAAGACCGGAACCATCTACAGTAGGGTTTTTTTGATGTTGTTATATACAGGAGGGTAGGGATTAGATGGTAGGGTTTGGGTGGGCTTTTTGAAGCTATGGGCTGAAAATAGTGTGGGTTTAGGGAATTGGGCTAGTTCAGATTTTAAAAGTGTGGATTGGTTTTGAAAGATGAAAATGAGTGTGTATAAATAGAAATGAAAATAAAAATACTAATACTAATAGTAGAATAAAATAAAATATAAGAAAAAGTGGATAGATGAATAAAAATAAAATAATTAAATAGAATATAAACAAAACAAAATAAGATAGTAAAAAAAAAGTGAATAAACAAAACGACCTTGAAACTGGACTGTCGATGGAAATTCATTTTCGAAGAATTGTGTTTTTTTTTCTTAATTTTTTGAAAAGATTATAAAATGATGGTTTCGTCTTAGCACGCACGCTAATATGTTTTTGAAAAAGAAAGGCGACAACCCCTCTTATTATTTCGGAATTTGCTTTATGGGGTGAGAATTTTTGGTGCCTACAGATGGCTCCCCTTGATTCAATTCTGCAAAACCTTTGCATAATTGGATCAAGGTTGACGGGGCGCCAAAAATTCTCACTACGGTTTTGTGATTTGATGGGATGCGATTGTGAGTGTATGAATGTGATTGAAAGTACGAGGACTTATGACGAGCCTCAGTTAGACCTCTTGACATCTAACCATAGGACACATGACGAGCCTATGATACTAACAATGTTTTGGTTTAGAGTGCACGAGGACTTAGGAGTGCCTCAACTGGACCTCTTGATATCCAGCCCTAGGGCTTATGACGGGCCTAGAATGCGATTGAGAGTACGAGGACTTAGGAGTGCCTCAACTAGACCTCTTGATATCTAGCTATAGGACTATGACGAGCCTATAATACTAACAACCCGATTTGATTTAAGGTGCACGAGGGCTTAGGAGTGCCTCAACTGGACCTCTTGACATCCAGTCCTAGGGCTTATGACGGGCCTAGAATGCGATTGAGAGTACAGGACTTAGAAGTGCCTCAACTAGACCTCTTGATATCTAGCTATAGGACTTATGACGAGCCTATAATACTAACAACCCGATTTGATTTAAGGTGCACGAGGGCTTAGGAGTGCCTCAACTGGACCTCTTGACATCCAGTCCTAGGGCTTATGACGGGCCTAGAATGCGATTGAGAGTACGAGGACTTAGGAGTGCCTCAACTAGACCTCTTGACATCTAGCTATAGGACTTATGACGAGCCTATAATACTAACAACCCGATTTGATTTAAGGTGCACGAGGGCTTAGGAGTGCCTCAACTGGACCTCTTGACATCCAGTCCTAGGGCTTATGACGGGCCTAGAATGCGATTGAGAGTACGAGGACTTAGAAGTGCCTCAACTAGACCTCTTGATATCTAGCTATAGGACTTATGACGAGCCTATACTAACAACCCGATTTGATTTAAGGTGCACGAGGGCTTAGGAGTGCCTCAACTGGACCTCTTGACATCCAGTCCTAGGGCTTATGACGGGCCTAGAATGCGATTGAGAGTCGAGGACTTAGGAGTGCCTCAACTAGACCTCTTGACATCTAGCTATAGGACTTATGACGAGCCTATACTAACAACCCGATTTGATTTAAGGTGCACGAGGGCTTAGGAGTGCCTCAACTGGACCTCTTGACATCCAGTCCTAGGCTTATGACGGGCCTAGAATGCGATTGAGAGTACGAGGACTTAGGAGTGCCTCAACTAGACCTCTTGACATCTAGCTATAGGACTTATGACGAGCCTATAATACTAACAACCCATTTGATTTAAGTGCACGAGGGCTTAGGAGTGCCTCAACTGGACCTCTTGACATCCAGTCCTAGGGCTTATGACGGGCCTAGAATGCGATTGAGAGTACGAGGACTTAGGAGTGCCTCAACTAGACCTCTTGACATCTAGCTATAGGACTTATGACGAGCCTATAATACTAACAACCCGATTTGATTTAAGGTGCACGAGGGCTTAGGAGTGCCTCAACTGGACCTCTTGACATCCAGTCCTAGGGCTTATGACGGGCCTAGAATGCGATTGAGAGTACGAGGACTTAGAGTGCCTCAACTAGACCTCTTGACATCTAGCTATAGGACTTATGACGAGCCTATAATACTAACAACCCGATTTGATTTAAGGTGCACGAGGGCTTAGGAGTGCCTCAACTGGACCTCTTGACATCCAGTCCTAGGGCTTATGACGGGCCTAGAATGCGATTGAGAGTACGAGGACTTAGGAGTGCCTCAACTAGACCTCTTGACATCTAGCTATAGGACTTATGACGAGCCTATAATACTAACAACCCGATTTGATTTAAGGTGCACGAGGGCTTAGGAGTGCCTCAACTGGACCTCTTGACATCCAGTCCTAGGGCTTATGACGGGCCTAGAATGCGATTGAGAGTACGAGGACTTAGGAGTGCCTCAACTAGACCTCTTGACATCTAGCTATAGGACTTATGACGAGCCTATAATACTAACAACCCGATTTGATTTAAGGTGCACGAGGGCTTAGGAGTGCCTCAACTGGACCTCTTGACATCCAGTCCTAGGGCTTATGACGGGCCTAGAATGCGATTGAGAGTACGAGGACTTAGGAGTGCCTCAACTAGACCTCTTGACATCTAGCTATAGGACTTATGATGAGCCTATAATACTTTGATGGAGTTGTACGAAACTCGCTGTGGTGAAAGGTTGATCTGAAGTTGTTTGTGGTGGTAGATTGATTTGAGGATGGCTTTGATTGCGGATTGATCCGGGATTGGATGCTTTTTGGTTGTCTTTGTGAGGGATGTGATAGATGTTGCCCTTGGCTTTGCCAGTGTGGGAATTGTGTTTCGGTTTTTTTTGACAGTCTCGCCCGATGTGTACTATAGTTTCGGGATTTGGTAGGACTTTTGGCTCCAGAGTTTTGAGATGACTCCGGTATGGATCTTGAGTTTTTGTTTTGATTTTTGTGATTTTGTGATTGGTTTTTTGAATGGATGGTTTTTTGTGAATGAGTGACTTTGGGAACTCGATGGTTTTGATTTAATGGGATGGCTTCGATATGATTAGAGGGCTCCAATATGATCGGATGGCTCCGGAGCGGTCGGGTGGCTCTAGTGTGGTCGGATGGCTTTGACATGACTCAAGACCCCATTGTGAGCAATGACTCTTAGGATGGTTGATTGGGTTCGGGTTCGATATGATCTGAGGGCTCCGGTATGATCGGATGGCTCCAGTTGATCTGTGACTCCCTTGTGAGCAACGACTCTGGGCTGATTGATGGGTTCGGGCTCGATATGATCTGAGGGCTCCGATATGATCGGATGGCCCCAGTTGATCCGTGACTCCCTTGTGAGCAACGACTCTGGGATGGTTGATTGTTTTGCTTTGGTTTGGATTTTGAGTCGAATGGTGGGTTGATGTGATTAGTGGATTGTGTTGTGGTTGGTGCGTTTTGATGTGGTTGATAACTTTTTGGTCCTGGGTGGATGGCTTCGGTCCGGTTATGATTTCGGGATTTCCTCATGATGGCTCCAGGGTAGCTCGGGATGGCTCGGGGAAGGGCTATGAGATGGCTCCATTGGTGATGGCGAGGAAGAAAGGGGAACTTTCGCCTGTGAAGTGGTCGCACCCTGGGCGGGCTGCCTACGTACTCAATTTCGTATTGAGATCAGACCATATGTAGTTCGAAATTGTGTAGGCAAGGCCCTGGTGATGAAATAGATCTGACGTGGATTTGAGGTGGCTCCCGTATTGTCATCGGACTGTTAGGATGCCCCCTGTGTAGTTCTAAGGATGGTTTCAATGTCGGATGTTGGCTCCCGCATGGGTCCAGTTTGGTTATGGATATGGTGTTGATGAGGCTCGAGCATGATGCTGAATGGCTCCAGAATTGTCTTCGTATGGCCTCGGATGGCTTTAGTTTGGTTCGATGTAGCTCGAGGATAGCCCAGGATGGCTCCGAGATGGTTCGAGGTAGCTTGATGATGGTCTGGGATGGCTCCAGTTGACATTTTTTGATCAAAAGTTACACTTCAACAACTGCAACTGAAGTCGACTTTCAGCGAGACTAGGTAGAGTTCTTACTAGTCGGATGTTGGAGATGAAGTGAATATGATGTATGCACACTAAATGCTAGATGAGATGCAAGATGCCTATGCAGTTTTTGGAGAGAAGGTATGATTCTATCTCTATTAATATGAGGCTTACGAATATAAGACATCTTCGGTTCACTTTTGAGTGATTGTTGAGCTCGAATGCATGAATCACTTTCATCTCATGGAGGGATTTGGGTCAATCTCTCGTGAGTATGGTTGTGACAATGGTGTGATGATACTCTCGCCGCTCGGAGCAGTATTTTCCTTAGAAATTCTTTTCGAGGTTATGGACTTTCCGGTCCTTACAAATTCCTCACCTGCAATGGGGTAGGCTGTTCATGATTTGGTACTTAGATCAAAGAGTCACTCGCACTCGAAAGACCTTGTGGAGTAAGGTCACACTCATTCGCTCACGGTCCCTTTGTCATGTGACGGGACATGTTGATAACAAGTATGAAGCTTATGATTCATGTTTCAGATCTGATACTTTCAGTCAACACTCAACAACTAACGAGTCAGAGGTCTTTTATTGGGTTATAACGGGGTTGAGGGGTATGATGTATGTCACATGGGACTGGAGGATCAATTTGGGAGTAGTGGAGCTTTTGTGCAATAGAGGATATGTTTCACCTTCGCCATGGGTGGAATGATAAGACGGGTTTTTGATAACCTTTCATTGGTTACTGTGAGACATCATTGGTCTTGATCTGGATTTCTCCTCCTTGTCTCTTATGGTGTACGGTTTGGACTTTCTTCTCACTTTTGTGTTTTTGAAATTGCATTTGGCTCATCAACTTTCTCAAGCATTTTTGTTTTGCATTTTGACTCTCAGCTTTGGAGTTGCATTGACTCATCAATCTTCTTGAACACTTTCGGTGTTCTTTTTGTGTTTGGCTTTGGAGTTGCATTGACTCACTGATTTCTTCGAACAATTGATTTGTTGTTTTTGTGAAAGATGGTGGGGGAGAGACCATGGCTCCGACTCCTTTGAGATCCTCAACTGCAAGGGTGAGTAAATATGTATATGTGAGTTGGCATGTTGTGGAGTTCGCAGAAAAAGGTTTATCATGAAAGGCTCAGCGGGGCTCACTAAGGGATCATGTACAGGGCAGTCAAAGCTTTTTGGTTTTGTGGAGATTTTTATTCCTAAGTGCCTCGTCATTCTCATTAGTCAATGATTGCTTTCTTACTATTCTCAGATCTTTGCATGAATCAAGTTCGTATCTTGTTTATCGACATTGATCTCACTATGTATTGTGCCTCTCCATGTGCTGAAGGAATGCACAAGCCGCTCGTGGTTTTACCTCTATTGGAATCTGTCCCTTCCCTCATCACTCGGGGGATCGTCCAGTACTCTCTTTTGAAATTCAAGGGAAAATACCGCTCTTCGCACACTACTCACTTGGGTTGTGGTGCTGATTTTGATTGGACCCTTCTATTCGTTGATGGGTCAAGAGTTAAGTGGTTCACGCACTATGTTCAATCAATCTCTCACGATTTTCCCAAAGATGTCATTTCGATATGGGAGTATGCAAATGCGATTATCTATCATGCGATGTATTGTGGTAATATGGAATTACTATGTATAGGATGCATGAAATGCTGAAAATGACGAATGAAGATGGCTGACTTTGGATTTTTACTGAATGTGTTTTTTTTTTGTGTTTTTCGTTTTGGATGCAATGCATGCGTGGTAAGGCTACACCTAGTCTCGCTTGAGTCGAATTCAGCCCATGAAGCTCATTCCATTACTATTGGCCTTGAAGGGTGTAGCTGTCGGGGTTGCTGTCACGTTAGTGATTCTCAAGCGAGGTTGGGCTGGTGATTGGCTCCTGGATTTTTGAATTTTTAGGGAGTGACAACTCCCGCATGGTGGCCCAACGATATGACGGAGACTGCTTCTTTTTTTTTTGGATTTTTGGATGTATGATTTTTTGGATTTTGGGGAGTGACAACTCCCGCATGGTAGCCCCATGATATGATACTTTGAGATAGGGAAAAGTTTGAGCTCGGTTTTCTTTTCTATCCCTCTGAGATCGGGCTCTGGCGGTCGAGATATTGGGATGAAAGTGTGCGTGGTGTGGTGACAATGAAACACATGGTTATGCAATTTTTGAGATGGACACGACTCGTGAATGATTGATGGAATTGAAATGGTTGGAAGTGCAAGTGGCTTTAAAACGCGTGAGTGTGTGGTGCTCGTGAGTGCGGACGAGATTCATGTATGGCTGATGATTTTGGACTGATGGTAAGTGCATGTGACCTTTTTGTCATGAATGCGATGCATGTTTTTGCTTTGTGATCGGCTGCATTTGTTGGTGTTGTTTTTGTAGGGGATACCTCCTGTAGACCGTGAATTTTCACCCCACAAAGCAAAGTTGATGAATGATATATAAGTGTGAGGGGTCGTCCCTTATTCGTTCTTTTTATTACGTGCATGCCAACAGAAACCAGGTTTTGGAAAAACAATTTTGAAAACGCGTGTTTTCAAAGTGGTGGATTTTCTCAATATGAATTTTGATGCTTAATCATTCGCAAATAAAATAGGGAGTTGGGAACCCTATACACGTTTGGTCTAAATAAATTCAAAGGGAATGTATAAACCTATACATGTAATCTATTCAGAAATGGACAAGAGAGAAAAGAATCATAGGGAAAACCTATACATCATCAATCCTAAAAGTCATTAAAATGGGGAATTTGAGCTTAAAAAACTTCTCCCGAATTCTTCTGCTTCGTCTTCGAGCTTCCGACTGACTGCTTACCTTGTGCGGGCTCCTGATTGGCCGTTTGTTCGTCTTCGGGATCGAGCAACATGGTGACACCATGATCAAAAGAAACTGGTTGGTGCCCTTCTGACCCTCAGCAGCTTCGAACTCGAACGGTTGTTTATGGTCTTCATGTCGCTCGACTCGGGTTGGTGCACCTCTGATTTTCGGTTCAGACTGCGGTTGTTGATCTTCATGCGCTCCATCTGCTCCGACGAGGGAAATAAGGGGCGTTTTTTGAGAAAGGAAAGGTGAATGATCGAGCACAAGCTCTTTGTGAAAATCCACCACTTATGTGAAAACACGAATGACTAGTACGCTCCACGGTAATGACCGCTGCTCTTGAAGGTGGGTTGAACTTCAAAAATAGCGGGTCGCAACATGGGGACTAAATCATTTATTTTGAAATACGTTTATGAAAATCAACTTTGAAAACTGTTTTCGAAAACTATTTTGAAATAAATCCATGAAAAATGTTGTTCCGAAATTCGTTTGTGTAAAGTAGGTTTTCTTAAAATCTGTTTGTGAAAATAGTTTTTGAAACTACATTTGTGAAAACATCTATTCTTTTGCAAACCGTTTGACAAAGTTTTTTTCTAGAAGACTTTGATTGAAACCGTTTTTGAAAACTGTTTTGGAAATAACAATTTTGAAAATCATTGTTTTTTGAAATCCTTTGAAATGGACGACTTTGAAGATATTTCATTGGAGTGTTTGAGCTGTTTTTTTTTTTTTGCCAATTTTTGAAACGTGATCACACATACATGTAAGTGCAAAATAAAAATCGTGGCTGATTTTTTGTGGAGCTGAGTGTGAATGATTGGGATAATCACCTTCCAGGTCAATCAATGCTTCCATACCACCGGGGGAACCGTCATCCCTTCACTGTTCATCTCTCGGGATTTATCTCTGTTATGCCTTGTGGGGCACGTCATCAAGAAAGTCCGGAGTGCTTAAGTTCGAAAGGTCAGGATACCCGAAGTGATACAGTCACACGAGCCACGGCCGGGGATTATCACAACATACTCACTTTTCGGGAAACTTGGGGAAGTACTGCATGGGAACGGGTCTCCCATCGTCTGCACGATAAGGTGTGTCTAAAGTCCAAATTATTCGCTGACTACGCTTTGTCATGTATGGGTATCCGTAAATACGGGATCCGCTATGAATTTGTAGCGCGACATTGGGCTTTAAAGACACCCGTGGTGCAGAGGAATCATGGAGAACTGAGCCCATACAATCTTCAGGGTAAGACAGAGGGTGGTCAGACAGGCGGCATACAAGGGGGTGACTACCCATAAAACCCGTCCTAGACACTGGACCAGGCAACTGGACACTGAAGGCTCATGGCTCACTATATGCTGGCTTAGACTCGGGTAATGGAGGATATTTTTGGATCATGAGCTTCAAGGCGTTGGTCTTGGACCGTATTACCTCGTGGGTTAACTCCTTCTAGGAAGGACCCAACTCATGGGGAATCAACCGTGGACCGGTTGGGATCCCGTGACTCGTGGACAAATCGGGTGACACAGAGGAATGCATGTCCTATGCTACCCGATGCAACAATGGGTTGACTCCTTCTAGGAAGGCCCCATTTACAAAAGTAATAAATAAGCAATAAATATTATGTCATGCATGAAGAGCAGTAAACATATGACAGTAAACACACAACAATAAACACACTAAAGTGAAGCATGCAAATGGTAAAGCACACATATGGCACTCAAGGCCAACCTCGAACTCTAGACTCTCATCCTAACTATCCTCTCAGTACACACTCTAAGTGTGGAGTAGAGTAGTCCTAGCGGCTTTAGAATGAATCTCTTGAAGGTTTTGAAAGAAGTTGGGGAATCCTGACAATTGTGGATGGAGTTCAGTCTTCCTTGACCAAGTTTATGAGAAAAACTTACTCAAGTTTTCCCCAGCAGAGTCGCCATTCTGTGGAGGGTGATTTTTCGGTATGAGGGGGTCTATGCAAATATGGTCTGACTGAAAAGTCAAGTTCCTAGAAATATGCCATTCTGTGGAGGGTGAAAACCCGTTATTCTGGCATCCCTCAAATACCTACTACATCGTCCGTCTTTCCCAGAAAGCATAAAGGGGAGTGCAAGTGTGCACTACACCCGCTCTCAATGGGCTCCACGCGGACTTATGCCTCTATAAGGCGGATTTGACTAGAGTCGCCACCTAGTTTGACCTAAGGAACTAGGAAGGAAAGATGAGGGTTCTAAGAACCGTTAATTGACTCTGAGATTGTTGCCTATGGATAGGACTTATCTGATCATACTAGAGATTCTGTGTGGGTTCGCACTGGGTTACACCCCTTGGAAGTGGCAACGACCACGACCTTGGATTGGTGCCCGAGGAAACCTCGGTCTCCAATTGTCGGGATTGCTTTCTTTCAAAACCTTATTAAAGAGATTCAGTTAAAGCCAAAGGATAGGATTAGGACAGGGGGAGAGAAAGAGAGTGGATGAGGCGAGCTTTTCTGTCAAACTAGCGTCCAGAAGAGGAACCAGTGAATTCGGCTGAGTATGGAATGAAAGATTGGGAACATGCTGATGTTGAGGAAATGATTAAGATTGAAGTCTGATGGTTTAAAGTTTGTGGGAGCCGAAGAAGGTTTGAGTGTTTGAGAGATATGAAAGCCACCTTAGAGGGGGAAAAGAGTTTTTGTTTGGAATGGGGTCGCACCCTAGATGGGCTGCCTACGTACTCAACACCCTGTTGAGATCAGACCTTACGTAGTTCACGGCTTTGGGGATTTGGGAGTTTTGGGGTTTTTGAAGGAATTAGGATTTTGACCTTTTGGGTCTTTGAGGGGTCAATGGGGTTTTGTGGCCATTTCGTGGGGCTTGATGGATTGTCGAGTTTGTTTTGGAGTTTGAGGTGCTCGACTCTGTGAGATATTCGAAATCCTAAAATGATGACATCTGTGAGACGCTCGGGTCTGTGAGACATTTGGGGCTTAAAAGGATTACCAAAATTCAAGGGGTTCGGCTTTTTGAGGAGCTGAGGGTTTTCGAGGTGTTTGAATTTGATGAGTCTATTGAGATGTTCGAATCTGTTGAACTGCGGAGACATTCGAGTTTGTTGAGCTGTTGAGACGGTAGAGTCTGTTGAGCTGCTGAGGCGGTCGAGTCTGTTGAGCTGCTGAGACGGTCGAGTCTGTTGAGCTGCTGAGACGTTCGAGTCTGCTGAGCTATTGAGACGGTCGAGTCTGTTGAGCTGCTGAGACCTTCGAGTCTGTTGAGCTGCTGAGACCTTCGAGTCTGTTGAGCTGCTGAGACACTTAGAGATTCGAGATGCTTGACTTCAAGGGGATTGAAGTTTTCCGGAATTTGAGATTTATGATGTTTAGAAATATTCGGGATTGAAATGAAGTTGAATTGAATTGGGAATGAAAAGAAATTTGAATTGAATTGGATTGAAATCGGATTGATTCTGGATCGGAGTTGGATTGAATTGGATTGAAATTGAATTTGAATTTGCATTGAAGTTGAATTGGATTTGAAACTAAATCGGGATCGAATTGAGCGAATGAGCCGGATTTGGGCCTTAGAGATGGACCAGGTTTGGGCCTTGAAATGTAGGCCGGATATCAGGGTCTTGAAATGTGGGCCGAATCGGACCTTTGAAATTGGGCCGGGTTGGGCCCTATGAATGAACTGGATTTAGGTCTTAGAATTTGGGCTTGACTTGGCCTTTGAAATTGAAATTGGAAGAGGATTTGAATCTATGAAACAATTGGAGTTTGGAAGGAATTTGAATTTTGATCTTAGGACCTTTGGAAGCGTTTCAAATGCTTTGTGAGGTTGTAGTGTGTTTAATGAGTGTATGAAGAGTATTTAGTGTTGACATGTGAAAAGCATTGATTTCGAAGAATTCATGAATGATATCTGGTTTTGGAGTATGAGAGGATCAGTTTTGAAGAGTGTATGATGAGTGAGTGTGAGAGGAATTGATTTTGGAGTGTGTTTGATGAGAGAGTGCGAGAGAGTCTGATTTCGAAGTGTGTTTGGTGTGAGACATGAGAGAGTTTGATTTTGAAGTGTGTTTGGTGAGAGAGTGTGAGAGATTGATTTTGAAGTGTGTTTGATGAGATAGTGATTTTGAAGTGTGTTTGGTGAGAGAGTGATTTGGAAAATTTTAAGGGAAACGGATATTCCTCCCATGGACCGTGTCTAGGACCCGTATGCATTGAGGATACCCCAAACCTAAGGCTTTTCTAAAATGCACTAAGAGGGCAACCTGATTGGCTTTCTAGGGCCACCTGTTCCAGCCCGTTTGGCTGGTTATGAACCGAGCCTGAACAAAATTTGATTTGGGCCAAGAGTTACATGGGACCAAACAGAATCGGTCCATACATTTACAAAATCATAGGCAAGGAATGATGAACAAATGATAGGTAGAGATGAATTTTCAAAGCTATATAAACAAATATACATGCGGACATGGATTTCAAAAGCTATCCGAATAAAACTAATATATGTGAGAAAAGAATTAGGAATCTGTCTGAGAAATTACATACATGTGGACATGGATTTTGAAAGCTTAAGTTATGTACGTATGAAATGAATTTCAGAAGTAGCACAAGAAATGTATATACAAGAACGAATCATCAGAGCTATCTAGGTGGTGAATCAAAATTGTTTAAATCTAAAACTTTCAAAAACCAACAAGATAAGTCCTACTGTGTGGGTTGCTAACCAATTGTTAGTCTGATCCTATTTACTATCTTTCAAAAGTCAAGCAAAGTTGCAAGCAAGAGTAATGTAACAGTTATGGGATGAACTCATAAAAATGAATAAGTCACAACACTGCAACTGAAAGTAAGAACAATAAACGAATTACAAATTGATACAAATACAAGTGAAAAGTTTAAATCTAAAGCTGCTATGGGGGGTCGCATCGACGCCGCCTCACTTGAGCTGAAAGGATCAGCAAGAAGTGCACCAACCGTTACACATGTTTGAAGTGGAGACCCCGATAGTCCTAGCTAAGATACAGCTCCTTAATCCAGCAGTTCATTGTTCTTCAAGCAATATGTACATGTCATAGAACAAAAACAAAGAGGTACGAGAATAATTAGTAATGAAATGTAAATGGGTTGGGGTGTGTGCAATGGGATCATACGGCCCCTCTCTATAGGAGGAAAGGGGGCAATCTAATCATCTCCCACACCCCAACCGAGAACATAGAAAGAGTTTCAAGCTGCCAACAAATACTAAGGATTGTAAGATAAATCAAGCATCGGGGTTGCTACTCAAATTAATTTGTCATCTTAGATTATGACTCAAACAAAGTGTAGTATCCAAAATAGGGGTTGTGAGTCATGTGGGATCATACCTAGAAGGGTTTATATCATTTCCCATCTAAGATGAAGAAATAATAAGGACCATCCAGCCGATGAATAATTTATCTTAACAATTATAGCATAAGGCAACTATAACTCTGTTCATGTTCTTATCTAAGCGCGAGGGTCAAATAATGCTAGTCTCAAACAAATTTCCAAACCAGTATCGATGCGCAAGGAGCAATCAAACATAATCAGATCGTAGGCATAAGAAATTAAATGGAATTTCCAAACCCAAGAGAGTAGTGTGGAGTTCACGGTCCACCAGCACATTTTACTTGCCAAGCCAACGTCAATCCCAGCCAGAAAGACCAGCGCAAGTTACACAGTACCTCAGCCCAAAACATGTGAACGGGGATGAATAATATATTCAAGTAAGCCAATAAATAGCGAAAGATCGATGCCAGTAAAAGGTTCAAGCCCAAAACCAACTCTCTTAAAGAGACATGTGGGCCCCAATCACCAAAAGGCCGGAAAAGGTGGGGACCCAAATCGATATTTTGGTCTAATTGCCCCTGCCCAACAACAAAAACAGCGCCAGTAAATTTTGGCCTCCAAACAAAAATCAGTCAGCCGGAGGAGGAATGGTTATCTCAAGGCGATATATCAATAATCACCGAATCAATTGCAAACATCAACTGGGTAAAGATTTGATCAGCGTGACAAAAGGTTAATAAAAGGCCGTGGAGTAGAGTTTCCAAATAAAACGCATCATGCGCAAAAGGCAAATTCTTGAGCAGATTATCAAGTTATGATCAGGAACAACTGACCGCTGCGATTTTCAAACCCATAGGAGTGGGTGCCAAGTCAAGGATGCCAAACCGAAATGCAAGAAGTCCAAGCTCTTCAAGCCAAGTAAATCTGATTCCGTCTGAGTTTTGGGGTGAGCAGTACCTCAGTCAAGTATATGGGCAACGGCAATTAGCATACGAAACAATATGTTCACTGGGATCAAAATGAGTACCGAGACATGACAAAATGCGCAACAGGCAGCGAGAAATCTCGCTGGAGCTAATCGATCAGCAAAACAGTCGTCTAGCGCCGGGGAGATTTAAATCCAAAACCCAGAACGCTCCAGAGAAGCAAATAAACAGTAAGAACATTATTATGCAATCGAAATAAACATATGAACACAGACCAAACCAATCGACAAGGATAGAAGCTGTGGCGAAGTAGGTCGACGGCGATAACGACACCTTAAAGGCCGGTAAAATAGCATGCCATCGCTTCGATCGAACAGGGCACCTCATCAAAATCGCAGATGGAGGAGCAAAACATCAGGGAAACACTAAAGGAAATCGTAACAAGAGGAAGAGGGGAAGAGATTTCTTCTCTTTTCTTAAAAATCCTTTCACAGGGAAGAACATCGCGACCAGGAGTGAGCCACCAGAAAGTGCAAGCCAAATTCGAGAAAGGGGTAGTGGTATCGGATACCCCCGTTTCAAAATATGAGATTGGTTGAGAACTAGAGGCCGCCACTGACCAAGAGATCGCAGGAAGGGCGAATGTGAGACCGAAGAAGATCGGTCGAGGAGATTGGTGGCGGTGACTTTGCTGCTAGATCAGGTCGATTTTCAGATATCGAGCACCAAACAGTTGAAGTTTGCTGGTATTTTTTTTGAAGATGAAGAACCGATGAAGGAGAATGGGTGAAGGCGATGGGAGGTTTCATTCGTAGAAGAACGACAGAGGAGAAGTGGAGGTGCTGGGTTTTGGAAGAGAATCGAGGCGAGAAGAAGAGATTGACCGAGAGGGAGGAGATGGATGACCGGGTTTGAGCCAGGAATTGAGGGAGAGTTCGAAGATAGTTGCAGGTCTTTGTTTCTGGTTTCTGATTTTTTAAAGAAATGGAGGATTCTCATTGTTGAAGACATGGGTCGAAGATGAGTATTGAGGAGTCGGCTGGCTCCGTGTTTTCTTCTCAATTTCAGAGGGAAGCAATTTTTTTGGTTCTGCAAGATGAAGAAAGATAGAAGTAGCCCGAGAGGAAAACGAAGGTGTTGGAGGTGGCGTGAAGAAGACGATGGTCATTCGAGAGCAGGGTCGCCAAGAAGAAAAATGAAGGTGGCGGCGGATACCATGGGTTGAAGCGGAAGATCGATGGGGTTCTTCTTTGTGTTTTGTATGGAGTTGTAAGGAGGAAGACCGGAACCATCTACAGTAGGGTTTTTTTGATGTTGTTATATAACAGGAGGGTAGGGATTAGATGGTAGGGTTTGGGTGGGCTTTTTGAAGCTATGGGCTGAAAATAGTGTGGGTTTAGGGAATTGGGCTAGGTCAGATTTTAAAAGTGTGGATTGGTTTTGAAAGATGAAAATGAGTGTGTATAAATAGAAATGAAAATAAAATACTAATACTAATAGTAGAATAAAATAAAATAAGAAAAGTGGATAGATGAATAAAAAAATAATTAAATAGAATATAAACAAAACAAAATAAGATAGTAAAAAAAAAGTGAATAAACAAAAGGGGACGACCTTGAAACTGGACTGTCGATGGAAATTCATTTTCGAAGAATTGTGTTTTTTTTTTCTTTAATGTTTTGAAAAAGATTATAAAATGATGGTTTCGTCTTAGCACGCACGCTAATATGTTTTTGAAAAAGAAAGGCGACAACCCCTCTTATTATTTCGGAATTTGCTTTATGGGGTGAGAATTTTTGGTGCCTACAGATGGCTCCCCTTGATTCAATTCTGCAAAACCTTTGCATAATTGGATCAAGGTTGACGGGGCGCCAAAAATTCTCACTACGGTTTTGTGATTTTGATGGGATGCGATTGTGAGTGTATGAATGTGATTGAAAGTACGAGGACTTATGACGAGCCTCAGTTAGACCTCTTGACATCTAACCATAGGACACATGACGAGCCTATGATACTAACAATGTTTTGGTTTAGAGTGCACGAGGACTTAGGAGTGCCTCAACTGGACCTCTTGATATCCAGCCCTAGGGCTTATGACGGGCCTAGAATGCGATTGAGAGTACGAGGACTTAGGAGTGCCTCAACTAGACCTCTTGATATCTAGCTATAGGACTTATGACGAGCCTATAATACTAACAACCCGATTTGATTTAAGGTGCACGAGGGCTTAGGAGTGCCTCAACTGGACCTCTTGACATCCAGTCCTAGGGCTTATGACGGGCCTAGAATGCGATTGAGAGTACGAGGACTTAGAAGTGCCTCAACTAGACCTCTTGATATCTAGCTATAGGACTTATGACGAGCCTATAATACTAACAACCCGATTTGATTTAAGGTGCACGAGGGCTTAGGAGTGCCTCAACTGGACCTCTTGACATCCAGTCCTAGGGCTTATGACGGGCCTAGAATGCGATTGAGAGTACGAGGACTTAGGAGTGCCTCAACTAGACCTCTTGACATCTAGCTATAGGACTTATGACGAGCCTATAACTAACAACCCGATTTGATTTAAGGTGCACGAGGGCTTAGGAGTGCCTCAACTGGACCTCTTGACATCCAGTCCTAGGGCTTATGACGGGCCTAGAATGCGATTGAGAGTACGAGGACTTAGAAGTGCCTCAACTAGACCTCTTGATATCTAGCTATAGGACTTATGACGAGCCTATAATACTAACAACCCGATTTGATTTAAGGTGCACGAGGGCTTAGGAGTGCCTCAACTGGACCTCTTGACATCCAGTCCTAGGGCTTATGACGGGCCTAGAATGCGATTGAGAGTACGAGGACTTAGGAGTGCCTCAACTAGACCTCTTGACATCTAGCTATAGGACTTATGACGAGCCTATAACTAACAACCCGATTTGATTTAAGGTGCACGAGGGCTTAGGAGTGCCTCAACTGGACCTCTTGACATCCAGTCCTAGGGCTTATGACGGGCCTAGAATGCGATTGAGAGTACGAGGACTTAGAAGTGCCTCAACTAGACCTCTTGATATCTAGCTATAGGACTTATGACGAGCCTATAATACTAACAACCCGATTTGATTTAAGGTGCACGAGGGCTTAGGAGTGCCTCAACTGGACCTCTTGACATCCAGTCCTAGGGCTTATGACGGGCCTAGAATGCGATTGAGAGTACGACTTAGGAGTGCCTCAACTAGACCTCTTGACATCTAGCTATAGGACTTATGACGAGCCTATAATACTAACAACCCGATTTGATTTAAGGTGCACGAGGGCTTAGGAGTGCCTCAACTGGACCTCTTGACATCCAGTCCTAGGGCTTATGACGGGCCTAGAATGCGATTGAGAGTACGAGGACTTAGGAGTGCCTCAACTAGACCTCTTGACATCTAGCTATAGGACTTATGACGAGCCTATAATACTAACAACCCGATTTGATTTAAGGTGCACGAGGGCTTAGGAGTGCCTCAACTGGACCTCTTGACATCCAGTCCTAGGGCTTATGACGGGCCTAGAATGCGATTGAGAGTACGAGGACTTAGGAGTGCCTCAACTAGACCTCTTGACATCTAGCTATAGGACTTATGACGAGCCTATAATACTAACAACCCGATTTGATTTAAGGTGCACGAGGGCTTAGGAGTGCCTCAACTGGACCTCTTGACATCCAGTCCTAGGGCTTATGACGGGCCTAGAATGCGATTGAGAGTACGAGGACTTAGGAGTGCCTCAACTAGACCTCTTGACATCTAGCTATAGGACTTATGACGAGCCTATAATACTAACAACCCGATTTGATTTAAGGTGCACGAGGGCTTAGGAGTGCCTCAACTGGACCTCTTGACATCCAGTCCTAGGGCTTATGACGGGCCTAGAATGCGATTGAGAGTACGAGGACTTAGGAGTGCCTCAACTAGACCTCTTGACATCTAGCTATAGGACTTATGATGAGCCTATAATACTTTGATGGAGTTGTACGAAACTCGCTGTGGTGAAAGGTTGATCTGAAGTTGTTTGTGGTGGTAGATTGATTTGAGGATGGCTTTGATTGCGGATTGATCCGGGATTGGATGCTTTTTGGTTGTCTTTGTGAGGGATGTGATAGATGTTGCCCTTGGCTTTGCCAGTGTGGGAATTGTGTTTCGGTTTTGTTTTGACAGTCTCGCCCGATGTGTACTATAGTTTCGGGATTTGGTAGGACTTTTGGCTCCAGAGTTTTGAGATGACTCCGGTATGGATCTTGAGTTTTTGTTTTGATTTTTGTGATTTTGTGATTGGTTTTTTGAATGGATGGTTTTTTGTGAATGAGTGACTTTGGGAACTCGATGGTTTTGATTTAATGGGATGGCTTCGATATGATTAGAGGGCTCCAATATGATCGGATGGCTCCGGAGCGGTCGGGTGGCTCTAGTGTGGTCGGATGGCTTTGACATGACTCAAGACCCCATTGTGAGCAATGACTCTTAGGATGGTTGATTGGGTTCGGGTTCGATATGATCTGAGGGCTCCGGTATGATCGGATGGCTCCAGTTGATCTGTGACTCCCTTGTGAGCAACGACTCTGGCTGATTGATGGGTTCGGGCTCGATATGATCTGAGGGCTCCGATATGATCGGATGGCCCCAGTTGATCCGTGACTCCCTTGTGAGCAACGACTCTGGGATGGTTGATTGTTTTGCTTTGGTTTGGATTTTGAGTCGAATGGTGGGTTGATGTGATTAGTGGATTGTGTTGTGGTTGGTGCTTTTGATGTGGTTGATAACTTTTTGGTCCTGGGTGGATGGCTTCGGTCCGGTTATGATTTCGGGATTTCCTCATGATGGCTCCAGGGTAGCTCGGGATGGCTCGGGGAAGGGCTATGAGATGGCTCCATTGGTGATGGCGAGGAAGAAAGGGGAACTTTCGCCTGTGAAGTGGTCGCACCCTGGGCGGGCTGCCTACGTACTCAATTTCGTATTGAGATCAGACCATATGTAGTTCGAAATTGTGTAGGCAAGGCCCTGGTGATGAAATAGATCTGACGTGGATTTGAGGTGGCTCCCGTATTGTCATCGGACTGTTAGGATGCCCCCTGTGTAGTTCTAAGGATGGTTTCAATGTCGGATGTTGGCTCCCGCATGGGTCCAGTTTGGTTATGGATATGGTGTTGATGAGGCTCGAGCATGATGCTGAATGGCTCCAGAATTGTCTTCGTATGGCCTCGGATGGCTTTAGTTTGGTTCGATGTAGCTCGAGGATAGCCCAGGATGGCTCCGAGATGGTTCGAGGTAGCTTGATGATGGTCTGGGATGGCTCCAGTTGACATTTTTTGATCAAAAGTTACACTTCAACAACTGCAACTGAAGTCGACTTTCAGCGAGACTAGGTAGAGTTCTTACTAGTCGGATGTTGGAGATGAAGTGAATATGATGTATGCAGACACTAAATGCTAGATGAGATGCAAGATGCCTATGCAGTTTTTGGAGAGAAGGTATGATTCTATCTCTATTAATATGAGGCTTACGAATATAAGACATCTTCGGTTCACTTTTGAGTGATTGTTGAGCTCGAATGCATGAATCACTTTCATCTCATGGAGGGATTTGGGTCAATCTCTCGTGAGTATGGTTGTGTGTGACAATGGTGTGATGATACTCTCGCCGCTCGGAGCAGTATTTTCCTTAGAAATTCTTTTCGAGGTTATGGACTTTCCGGTCCTTACAAATTCCTCACCTGCAATGGGGTAGGCTGTTCATGATTTGGTACTTAGATCAAAGAGTCACTCGCACTCGAAAGACCTTGTGGAGTAAGGTCACACTCATTCGCTCACGGTCCCTTTGTCATGTGACGGGACATGTTGATAACAAGTATGAAGCTTATGATTCATGTTTCAGATCTGATACTTTCAGTCAACACTCAACAACTAACGAGTCAGAGGTCTTTTATTGGGTTATAACGGGGTTGAGGGGTATGATGTATGTCACATGGGACTGGAGGATCAATTTGGGAGTAGTGGAGCTTTTGTGCAATAGAGGATATGTTTCACCTTCGCCATGGGTGGAATGATAAGACGGGTTTTTGATAACCTTTCATTGGTTACTGTGAGACATCATTGGTCTTGATCTGGATTTCTCCTCCTTGTCTCTTATGGTGTACGGTTTGGACTTTCTTCTCACTTTTGTGTTTTTGAAATTGCATTTGGCTCATCAACTTTCTCAAGCATTTTTGTTTTGCATTTTGACTCTCAGCTTTGGAGTTGCATTGACTCATCAATCTTCTTGAACACTTTCGGTGTTCTTTTTTGTGTTTGGCTTTGGAGTTGCATTGACTCACTGATTTCTTCGAACAATTGATTTGTTGTTTTTGTGAAAGATGGTGGGGGAGAGACCATGGCTCCGACTCCTTTGAGATCCTCAACTGCAAGGGTGAGTAAATATGTATATGTGAGTTGGCATGTTGTGGAGTTCGCAGAAAAAGGTTTATCATGAAAGGCTCAGCGGGGCTCACTAAGGGATCATGTACAGGGCAGTCAAAGCTTTTTGGTTTTGTGGAGATTTTTATTCCTAAGTGCCTCGTCATTCTCATTAGTCAATGATTGCTTTCTTACTATTCTCAGATCTTTGCATGAATCAAGTTCGTATCTTGTTTATCGACATTGATCTCACTATGTATTGTGCCTCTCCATGTGCTGAAGGAATGCACAAGCCGCTCGTGGTTTTACCTCTATTGGAATCTGTCCCTTCCCTCATCACTCGGGGGATCGTCCAGTACTCTCTTTTGAAATTCAAGGGAAAATACCGCTCTTCGCACACTACTCACTTGGGTTGTGGTGCTGATTTTGATTGGACCCTTCTATTCGTTGATGGGTCAAGAGTTAAGTGGTTCACGCACTATGTTCAATCAATCTCTCACGATTTTCCCAAAGATGTCATTTCGATATGGGAGTATGCAAATGCGATTATCTATCATGCGATGTATTGTGGTAATATGGAATTACTATGTATAGGATGCATGAAATGCTGAAAATGACGAATGAAGATGGCTGACTTTGGATTTTTACTGAATGTGTTTTTTTTTGTGTTTTTCGTTTTGGATGCAATGCATGCGTGGTAAGGCTACACCTAGTCTCGCTTGAGTCGAATTCAGCCCATGAAGCTCATTCCATTACTATTGGCCTTGAAGGGTGTAGCTGTCGGGGTTGCTGTCACGTTAGTGATTCTCAAGCGAGGTTGGGCTGGTGATTGGCTCCTGGATTTTTGAATTTTTAGGGAGTGACAACTCCCGCATGGTGGCCCAACGATATGACGGAGACTGCTCTTTTTTTTTTTTGGATTTTTGGATGTATGATTTTTTGGATTTTGGGGAGTGACAACTCCCGCATGGTAGCCCCATGATATGATACTTTGAGATAGGGAAAAGTTTGAGCTCGGTTTTCTTTTCTATCCCTCTGAGATCGGGCTCTGGCGGTCGAGATATTGGGATGAAAGTGTGCGTGGTGTGGTGACAATGAAACACATGGTTATGCAATTTTTGAGATGGACACGACTCGTGAATGATTGATGGAATTGAAATGGTTGGAAGTGCAAGTGGCTTTAAAACGCGTGAGTGTGTGGTGCTCGTGAGTGCGGACGAGATTCATGTATGGCTGATGATTTTGGACTGATGGTAAGTGCATGTGACCTTTTTGTCATGAATGCGATGCATGTTTTTGCTTTGTGATCGGCTGCATTTGTTGGTGTTGTTTTTGTAGGGGATACCTCCTGTAGACCGTGAATTTTCACCCCACAAAGCAAAGTTGATGAATGATATATAAGTGTGAGGGGTCGTCCCTTATTCGTTCTTTTTATTATACGTGCATGCCAACAGAAACCAGGTTTTGGAAAAACAATTTTGAAAACGCGTGTTTTCAAAGTGGTGGATTTTCTCAATATGAATTTTGATGCTTAATCATTCGCAAATAAAATAGGGAGTTGGGAACCCTATACACGTTTGGTCTAAATAAATTCAAAGGGAATGTATAAACCTATACATGTAATCTATTCAGAAATGGACAAGAGAGAAAAGAATCATAGGGAAAACCTATACATCATCAATCCTAAAAGTCATTAAAATGGGGAATTTGAGCTTAAAAAACTTCTCCCGAATTCTTCTGCTTCGTCTTCGAGCTTCCGACTGACTGCTTACTTGTGCGGGCTCCTGATTGGCCGTTTGTTCGTCTTCGGGATCGAGCAACATGGTGACACCATGATCAAAAGAAACTGGTTGGTGCCCTTCTGACCCTCAGCAGCTTCGAACTCGAACGGTTGTTTATGGTCTTCATGTCGCTCGACTCGGGTTGGTGCACCTCTGATTTTCGGTTCAGACTGCGGTTGTTGATCTTCATGCGCTCCATCTGCTCCGACGAGGGAAATAAGGGGCGTTTTTTGAGAAAGGAAAGGTGAATGATCGAGCACAAGCTCTTTGTGAAAATCCACCACTTATGTGAAAACACGAATGACTAGTACGCTCCACGGTAATGACCGCTGCTCTTGAAGGTGGGTTGAACTTCAAAAATAGCGGGTCGCAACATGGGGACTAAATCATTTATTTTGAAATACGTTTATGAAAATCAACTTTGAAAACTGTTTTCGAAAACTATTTTGAAATATAATCCATGAAAAATGTTGTTCCGAAATTCGTTTGTGTAAAGTAGGTTTTCTTAAAATCTGTTTGTGAAAATAGTTTTTGAAACTACATTTGTGAAAACATCTATTCTTTTGCAAACCGTTTGACAAAGTTTGTTTTCTAGAAGACTTTGATTGAAACCGTTTTTGAAAACTGTTTTGGAAATAACAATTTTGAAAATCATTGTTTTTTGAAATCCTTTGAAATGGACGACTTTGAAGATATTTCATTGGAGTGTTTGAGCTGTTTTTTTTTTTTGCCAATTTTTGAAACGTGATCACACATACATGTAAGTGCAAAATAAAAATCGTGGCTGATTTTTTGTGGAGCTGAGTGTGAATGATTGGGATAATCACCTTCCAGGTCAATCAATGCTTCCATACCACCGGGGGAACCGTCATCCCTTCACTGTTCATCTCTCGGGATTTATCTCTGTTATGCCTTGTGGGGCACGTCATCAAGAAAGTCCGGAGTGCTTAAGTTCGAAAGGTCAGGATACCCGAAGTGATACAGTCACACGAGCCACGGCCGGGGATTATCACAACATACTCACTTTTCGGGAAACTTGGGGAAGTACTGCATGGGAACGGGTCTCCCATCGTCTGCACGATAAGGTGTGTCTAAAGTCCAAATTATTCGCTGACTACGCTTTGTCATGTATGGGTATCCGTAAATACGGGATCCGCTATGAATTTGTAGCGCGACATTGGGCTTTAAAGACACCCGTGGTGCAGAGGAATCATGGAGAACTGAGCCCATACAATCTTCAGGGTAAGACAGAGGGTGGTCAGACAGGCGGCATACAAGGGGGTGACTACCCATAAAACCCGTCCTAGACACTGGACCAGGCAACTGGACACTGAAGGCTCATGGCTCACTATATGCTGGCTTAGACTCGGGTAATGGAGGATATTTTTGGATCATGAGCTTCAAGGCGTTGGTCTTGGACCGTATTACCTCGTGGGTTAACTCCTTCTAGGAAGGACCCAACTCATGGGGAATCAACCGTGGACCGGTTGGGATCCCGTGACTCGTGGACAAATCGGGTGACACAGAGGAATGCATGTCCTATGCTACCCGATGCAACAATGGGTTGACTCCTTCTAGGAAGGCCCCATTTACAAAAGTAATAAATAAGCAATAAATATTATGTCATGCATGAAGAGCAGTAAACATATGACAGTAAACACACAACAATAAACACACTAAAGTGAAGCATGCAAATGGTAAAGCACACATATGGCACTCAAGGCCAACCTCGAACTCTAGACTCTCATCCTAACTATCCTCTCAGTACACACTCTAAGTGTGGAGTAGAGTAGTCCTAGCGGCTTTAGAATGAATCTCTTGAAGGTTTTGAAAGAAGTTGGGGAATCCTGACAATTGTGGATGGAGTTCAGTCTTCCTTGACCAAGTTTATGAGAAAAACTTACTCAAGTTTTCCCCAGCAGAGTCGCCATTCTGTGGAGGGTGATTTTTCGGTATGAGGGGGTCTATGCAAATATGGTCTGACTGAAAAGTCAAGTTCCTAGAAATATGCCATTCTGTGGAGGGTGAAAACCCGTTATTCTGGCATCCCTCAAATACCTACTACATCGTCCGTCTTTCCCAGAAAGCATAAAGGGGAGTGCAAGTGTGCACTACACCCGCTCTCAATGGGCTCCACGCGGACTTATGCCTCTATAAGGCGGATTTGACTAGAGTCGCCACCTAGTTTGACCTAAGGAACTAGGAAGGAAAGATGAGGGTTCTAAGAACCGTTAATTGACTCTGAGATTGTTGCCTATGGATAGGACTTATCTGATCATACTAGAGATTCTGTGTGGGTTCGCACTGGGTTACACCCCTTGGAAGTGGCAACGACCACGACCTTGGATTGGTGCCCGAGGAAACCTCGGTCTCCAATTGTCGGGATTGCTTTCTTTCAAAACCTTATTAAAGAGATTCAGTTAAAGCCAAAGGATAGGATTAGGACAGGGGGAGAGAAAGAGAGTGGATGAGGCGAGCTTTTCTGTCAAACTAGCGTCCAGAAGAGGAACCAGTGAATTCGGCTGAGTATGGAATGAAAGATTGGGAACATGCTGATGTTGAGGAAATGATTAAGATTGAAGTCTGATGGTTTAAAGTTTGTGGGAGCCGAAGAAGGTTTGAGTGTTTGAGAGATATGAAAGCCACCTTAGAGGGGGAAAAGAGTTTTTGTTTGGAATGGGGTCGCACCCTAGATGGGCTGCCTACGTACTCAACACCCTGTTGAGATCAGACCTTACGTAGTTCACGGCTTTGGGGATTTGGGAGTTTTGGGGTTTTTGAAGGAATTAGGATTTTGACCTTTTGGGTCTTTGAGGGGTCAATGGGGTTTTGTGGCCATTTCGTGGGGCTTGATGGATTGTCGAGTTTGTTTTGGAGTTTGAGGTGCTCGACTCTGTGAGATATTCGAAATCCTAAAATGATGACATCTGTGAGACGCTCGGGTCTGTGAGACATTTGGGGCTTAAAAGGATTACCAAAATTCAAGGGGTTCGGCTTTTTGAGGAGGAGGGTTTTCGAGGTGTTTGAATTTGATGAGTCTATTGAGATGTTCGAATCTGTTGAACTGCGGAGACATTCGAGTTTGTTGAGCTGTTGAGACGGTAGAGTCTGTTGAGCTGAGGCGGTCGAGTCTGTTGAGCTGCTGAGACGGTCGAGTCTGTTGAGCTGCTGAGACGTTCGAGTCTGCTGAGCTATTGAGACGGTCGAGTCTGTTGAGCTGCTGAGACCTTCGAGTCTGTTGAGCTGCTGAGACCTTCGAGTCTGTTGAGCTGCTGAGACACTTAGAGATTCGAGATGCTTGACTTCAAGGGGATTGAAGTTTTCCGGAATTTGAGATTTATGATGTTTAGAAATATTCGGGATTGAAATGAAGTTGAATTGAATTGGGAATGAAAAGAAATTTGAATTGAATTGGATTGAAATCGGATTGATTCTGGATCGGAGTTGGATTGAATTGGATTGAAATTGAATTTGAATTTGCATTGAAGTTGAATTGGATTTGAAACTAAATCGGGATCGAATTGAGCGAATGAGCCGGATTTGGGCCTTAGAGATGGACCAGGTTTGGGCCTTGAAATGTAGGCCGGATATCAGGGTCTTGAAATGTGGGCCGAATCGGACCTTTGAAATTGGGCCGGGTTGGGCCCTATGAATGAACTGGATTTAGGTCTTAGAATTTGGGCTTGACTTGGCCTTTGAAATTGAAATTGGAAGAGGATTTGAATCTATGAAACAATTGGAGTTTGGAAGGAATTTGAATTTTGATCTTAGGACCTTTGGAAGCGTTTCAAATGCTTTGTGAGGTTGTAGTGTGTTTAATGAGTGTATGAAGAGTATTTAGTGTTGACATGTGAAAAGCATTGATTTCGAAGAATTCATGAATGATATCTGGTTTTGGAGTATGAGAGGATCAGTTTTGAAGAGTGTATGATGAGTGAGTGTGAGAGGAATTGATTTTGGAGTGTGTTTGATGAGAGAGTGCGAGAGAGTCTGATTTCGAAGTGTGTTTGGTGTGAGACATGAGAGAGTTTGATTTTGAAGTGTGTTTGGTGAGAGAGTGTGAGAGATTGATTTTGAAGTGTGTTTGATGAGATAGTGATTTTGAAGTGTGTTTGGTGAGAGAGTGATTTGGAAAATTTTAAGGGAAACGGATATTCCTCCCATGGACCGTGTCTAGGACCCGTATGCATTGAGGATACCCCAAACCTAAGGCTTTTCTAAAATGCACTAAGAGGGCAACCTGATTGGCTTTCTAGGGCCACCTGTTCCAGCCCGTTTGGCTGGTTATGAACCGAGCCTGAACAAAATTTGATTTGGGCCAAGAGTTACATGGGACCAAACAGAATCGGTCCATACATTTACAAAATCATAGGCAAGGAATGATGAACAAATGATAGGTAGAGATGAATTTTCAAAGCTATATAAACAAATATACATGCGGACATGGATTTCAAAAGCTATCCGAATAAAACTAATATATGTGAGAAAAGAATTAGGAATCTGTCTGAGAAATTACATACATGTGGACATGGATTTTGAAAGCTTAAGTTATGTACGTATGAAATGAATTTCAGAAGTAGCACAAGAAATGTATATACAAGAACGAATCATCAGAGCTATCTAGGTGGTGAATCAAAATTGTTTAAATCTAAAACTTTCAAAAACCAACAAGATAAGTCCTACTGTGTGGGTTGCTAACCAATTGTTAGTCTGATCCTATTTACTATCTTTCAAAAGTCAAGCAAAGTTGCAAGCAAGAGTAATGTAACAGTTATGGGATGAACTCATAAAAATGAATAAGTCACAACACTGCAACTGAAAGTAAGAACAATAAACGAATTACAAATTGATACAAATACAAGTGAAAAGTTTAAATCTAAAGCTGCTATGGGGGGTCGCATCGACGCCGCCTCACTTGAGCTGAAAGGATCAGCAAGAAGTGCACCAACCGTTACACATGTTTGAAGTGGAGACCCCGATAGTCCTAGCTAAGATACAGCTCCTTAATCCAGCAGTTCATTGTTCTTCAAGCAATATGTACATGTCATAGAACAAAAACAAAGAGGTACGAGAATAATTAGTAATGAAATGTAAATGGGTTGGGGTGTGTGCAATGGGATCATACGGCCCCTCTCTATAGGAGGAAAGGGGGCAATCTAATCATCTCCCACACCCAACCGAGAACATAGAAAGAGTTTCAAGCTGCCAACAAATACTAAGGATTGTAAGATAAATCAAGCATCGGGGTTGCTACTCAAATTAATTTGTCATCTTAGATTATGACTCAAACAAAGTGTAGTATCCAAAATAGGGGTTGTGAGTCATGTGGGATCATACCTAGAAGGGTTTATATCATTTCCCATCTAAGATGAAGAAATAATAAGGACCATCCAGCCGATGAATAATTTATCTTAACAATTATAGCATAAGGCAACTATAACTCTGTTCATGTTCTTATCTAAGCGCGAGGGTCAAATAATGCTAGTCTCAAACAAATTTCCAAACCAGTATCGATGCGCAAGGAGCAATCAAACATAATCAGATCGTAGGCATAAGAAATTAAATGGAATTTCCAAACCCAAGAGAGTAGTGTGGAGTTCACGGTCCACCAGCACATTTTACTTGCCAAGCCAACGTCAATCCCAGCCAGAAAGACCAGCGCAAGTTACACAGTACCTCAGCCCAAAACATGTGAACGGGATGAATAATATATTCAAGTAAGCCAATAAATAGCGAAAGATCGATGCCAGTAAAAGGTTCAAGCCCAAAACCAACTCTCTTAAAGAGACATGTGGGCCCCAATCACCAAAAGGCCGGAAAAGGTGGGGACCCAAATCGATATTTTGGTCTAATTGCCCTGCCCAACAACAAAAACAGCGCCAGTAAATTTTGGCCTCCAAACAAAAATCAGTCAGCCGGAGGAGGAATGGTTATCTCAAGGCGATATATCAATAATCACCGAATCAATTGCAAACATCAACTGGGTAAAGATTTGATCAGCGTGACAAAAGGTTAATAAAAGGCCGTGGAGTAGAGTTTCCAAATAAAACGCATCATGCGCAAAAGGCAAATTCTTGAGCAGATTATCAAGTTATGATCAGGAACAACTGACCGCTGCGATTTTCAAACCCATAGGAGTGGGTGCCAAGTCAAGGATGCCAAACCGAAATGCAAGAAGTCCAAGCTCTTCAAGCCAAGTAAATCTGATTCCGTCTGAGTTTTGGGGTGAGCAGTACCTCAGTCAAGTATATGGGCAACGGCAATTAGCATACGAAACAATATGTTCACTGGGATCAAAATGAGTACCGAGACATGACAAAATGCGCAACAGGCAGCGAGAAATCTCGCTGGAGCTAATCGATCAGCAAAACAGTCGTCTAGCGCCGGGGAGATTTAAATCCAAAACCCAGAACGCTCCAGAGAAGCAAATAAACAGTAAGAACATTATTATGCAATCGAAATAAACATATGAACACAGACCAAACCAATCGACAAGGATAGAAGCTGTGGCGAAGTAGGTCGACGGCGATAACGACACCTTAAAGGCCGGTAAAATAGCATGCCATCGCTTCGATCGAACAGGGCACCTCATCAAAATCGCAGATGGAGGAGCAAAACATCAGGGAAACACTAAAGGAAATCGTAACAAGAGGAAGAGGGGAAGAGATTTCTTCTCTTTTCTTAAAAATCCTTTCACAGGGAAGAACATCGCGACCAGGAGTGAGCCACCAGAAAGTGCAAGCCAAATTCGAGAAAGGGGTAGTGGTATCGGATACCCCCGTTTCAAAATATGAGATTGGTTGAGAACTAGAGGCCGCCACTGACCAAGAGATCGCAGGAAGGGCGAATGTGAGACCGAAGAAGATCGGTCGAGGAGATTGGTGGCGGTGACTTTGCTGCTAGATCAGGTCGATTTTCAGATATCGAGCACCAAACAGTTGAAGTTTGCTGGTATTTTTTTTGAAGATGAAGAACCGATGAAGGAGAATGGGTGAAGGCGATGGGAGGTTTCATTCGTAGAAGAACGACAGAGGAGAAGTGGAGGTGCTGGGTTTTGGAAGAGAATCGAGGCGAGAAGAAGAGATTGACCGAGAGGGAGGAGATGGATGACCGGGTTTGAGCCAGGAATTGAGGGAGAGTTCGAAGATAGTTGCAGGTCTTTGTTTCTGGTTTCTGATTTTTTAAAGAAATGGAGGATTCTCATTGTTGAAGACATGGGTCGAAGATGAGTATTGAGGAGTCGGCTGGCTCCGTGTTTTCTTCTCAATTTCAGAGGGAAGCAATTTTTTTGGTTCTGCAAGATGAAGAAAGATAGAAGTAGCCCGAGAGGAAAACGAAGGTGTTGGAGGTGGCGTGAAGAAGACGATGGTCATTCGAGAGCAGGGTCGCCAAGAAGAAAAATGAAGGTGGCGGCGGATACCATGGGTTGAAGCGGAAGATCGATGGGGTTCTTCTTTGTGTTTTGTGTATGGAGTTGTAAGGAGGAAGACCGGAACCATCTACAGTAGGGTTTTTTTGATGTTGTTATATAACAGGAGGGTAGGGATTAGATGGTAGGGTTTGGGTGGGCTTTTTGAAGCTATGGGCTGAAAATAGTGTGGGTTTAGGGAATTGGGCTAGGTCAGATTTTAAAAGTGTGGATTGGTTTTGAAAGATGAAAATGAGTGTGTATAAATAGAAATGAAAATAAAAATACTAATACTAATAGTAGAATAAAATAAAATATAAGAAAAAGTGGATAGATGAATAAAAATAAAATAATTAAATAGAATATAAACAAAACAAAATAAGATAAAAAAAAAGTGAATAAACAAAAGGGGACGACCTTGAAACTGGACTGTCGATGGAAATTCATTTTCGAAGAATTGTGTTTTTTTTTTCTTTAATGTTTTGAAAAAGATTATAAAATGATGGTTTCGTCTTAGCACGCACGCTAATATGTTTTTGAAAAAGAAAGGCGACAACCCCTCTTATTATTTCGGAATTTGCTTTATGGGGTGAGAATTTTTGGTGCCTACAAGTTCTGGTTGGATAGGGTGGTGTTTCTTGGGCACGTGGTTTCGAAGGATGGTATTTCTGTGGACCCGGAGAAGATTAAGGCGGTTATGGAGTGGGCGAAGCCCACTAGTGTGTCTGAGGTGCGCAGTTTTCTGGGATTGGCTGGGTATTATCGGAAGTTCGTGGAGGGCTTTTCTAAGATTGTATCCCCCTTGACTCGTCTTCTTAGGAAGGATGTCAAGTTTGATTGGAGTGAGGCGTGCCAGGAGAGCTTTCAGGAGTTGAAGAACAGGTTGACGTCGGCCCCGATTTTGACATTGCCTTCTGGGACAGAGGGCTTTGAGGTGTTCTGTGACGCTTCCCATAGAGGCTAGGGTGTGTTTGATGCAGCAGGGAAAGGTGGTAGCATATGGGTCACGACAGTTGAAGCCGTATGAGAGAATTATCCTACCCACGACTTGGAGCTAGCTGCTGTGGTCTTCGCCTTGAAGATCTGGCGGCACTATTTGTATGGGGTGACGTGTAAGGTCTACACGGATCACAAGAGTCTCAAATATCTGTTCACGCAGAAGGAATTGAATTTGAGACACGGCGCTGGTTGGAGCTGTTACATGACTACGATATGGAGATCCTCTACCATCCGGGTAGAGTGAATGTGGTGGCGGATGCCTTGAGCCGTAGGGGTGCTCCTGGACTTGCTTGTTCGTTGTCAGGGGTTCAGAGGTCTGCTATTGAGCTTCAGCGTATGGGGGTTTGGGTTGTTCGGTCCGACCGTGCTGGGATGATTGCTCGATTCAGGTTCAGTCTACTTTGATTGAGCGGATCAGAGAGGGTCAGAAGGCGGATGCTGAGTTGTGTAAGATCAGGGAGAAGTTGTCAGATGAGCAGGAGTCAGAGTTTTCTGTGTCCAGCGATGATTGTCTACGCTTCAGGGGCAGAGTTTGTGTGCTAGTGGAGGCGACCTTAGGCGGGAGATTATGCAGGAGGCTCATGGAGCTCCTTATTCTGTGCACCCGGAGGGGTGAAGATGTACCGGGACCTCCGAGAGTCCTTTTGGTGGGCGAATATGAAGAGGGAGATTTCTGATTTTGTGGCTCGTTGCCAAACCTGTCAGCAGGTGAAGGCTGAGCATCAGCGACCTGCGGGTCTTCTGCAGCCTCTTCCCGTTCCTGAGTGGAAATGGGAGAGCGTTGGCATGGATTTCATTGTGGGGTTGCCTAGGACATCTTCGGGGTACGATGCGTTGTGGGTGATTGTGGACCGGTTGACGAAGTCAGCTCATTTCTTGCCTGTGAGGAAGACCTTCAGCCTTGAGCGCCTGGCTCGGCTGTATGTTGATGAGATTGTGAGGTTGCACGGTGTGCCGGCGACGATCATTTCGGACAGAGATCCGAGATTTGTATCTCGCTTCTGGCGGAGCCTGCATAAGGCGTTAGGGACGAATTTGGCTTTTAGTTCGGCTTATCACCCTCAGACAGATGGGCAGACGGAGAGGACGATTCAGATTTTGGAGGACATGTTGAGGGCTTGTGTGCTCGATTTCGGGGGCAGCTATGATCAGCATGTGACATTGATTGAGTTCGCCTACAACAATAGTTTCCAATCGAGCATTGGGATGGCTCCATATGAGGCGTTGTATGGTAGGCGCTGTAGATCTCCTATTTGTTGGGATGACCTGCGAGAGAGGGCGATAGTAGGTCCTGAGTTGGTGCAGGGAGCTGTGGACAAAGTCAAGACTATCAGGGAGCGTTTGTTGGTTGCCCAGAGCCGGCAGAAGAGTTATGCAGATCAGAGACGCCGTTCGCTTGAGTTTCAGGTGGGAGACCATGTGTATCTGAAGATTTCTCCAGTTAGGGGTGTTCTCCGTTTTGGTAAGCGGGGCAAGCTGAGTCCTCGCTTCGTAGGGCCTTTTAAGGTGCTTGGGAAGGTTGGGCCGGTGGCTTACAGATTGGCGCTGCCACCAGCTCTAGCGGGAGTGCATGACGTGTTCCATGTGTCGATGCTCAGGAAGTATCTACATGATCCTTCGCATGTGATTGATTATGGTCAGCTTCGACTCCGAGATGATTTCACTTATGAGGCAGTTCCGGTCCGTATTCTAGCACGGTATGCTCGTCGGCTTCGTAGCAAGACACTGCCTATGGTTAAGGTGCAGTGGTCAGATCAGTCCGAGCGTGAGGCAACGTGGGAGCTCGAGGAGAGCTGCGTGCCAAGTTTCCTTCCCTTTTCGAGCAGTGAGGTATGTTGAATTTCGAGGACGAAATTCCTTTTAAGGGGGGAGTGATGTAATACTCCGTATTTTACGTTTCAGATTTCATGACATTTCGGTTTATATCATTGCTTATGTTATGTGTTACTTTGGATAGCTGATGGACACCGGAGTCTTTAAATTAAAAGACAGGGGCAAGGAGGTCGTTTCCCCTCTTTTTTTTTGGTGAGACTTATTAAGGTAGATAAGTCATTTATTTTACATTCTCAATCCACGATCAATTTTCAAATCGTGCGTTCTTCCTTGCGACAGTTCTGCGCTCTCCCTCTCTTCTTCTCAATTGCTGTGCTTCTGAGTTCGTGTGGATCTTTGCTGCGTTTGTGGTCGGTTCTGCTGCTACTTCTGTTCAGATTCTTCCCCTCTGCAAATCAGGTAGGTTCGTTGGTGAATTCGGTAGTCTCTTTGCTGTTTTGGAGAAGCAGTTTTCTGATTATGCATTCTTTTGGGGGCTATTCTCTGCAAATTCAGTGGCTGGTTACGCTGTTCGGGGTTGCAGTGTGTCGGGTCTTCGCTCTGCTTCAGATTGGTGCAACCTTCTCTGCAATTCGATGTAAGTGGGGGATGGAATCGGGGTTGTTCGTTCACCCTCGGGGACTGTTTTCGTTTCTGTTTCCTTGACTGATTTTGTGTGGTGTTTGCACGTTTTCTCCATTTTTGCGTTGTTAATTGATGGGCTAAATCCCCGGGGGTACTGATTTACAATTCTATGAGTTTTGTGTGAGTTCCTGATGTTTTTGGACGAGTTTCTGCGCGTCTGTTCTTTCTGGAATTCGACAGTTTTGCACTGTCCGAACGTCTGTCCGAACTTGTAAGTTCGGACAGGGCATCGGGCGCGTTTTGTTTTTGAAGATTTTGGAGTGTCCGAACATCGGTCCGAACATGTAAGTTCGGACCTGACGCGAGGACGAGGCTCCGTAAAAGTTTCGAAGTGTGTCCGAACTTGCAAGGTCGGACGCAAGTTCGGACACGAGGATTGTTTTGGCTTCTGAGTCTCGACTCACGTCCGAACTTCGATGTCCGGACGTAAGTTCGGATTTGGCATTTCTGTGACTTCTGATTCTCGGCTCTGTCCGAACTTGCAAGGTGGACGCAAGTTCGGACATGCCACTGTTTTGAGCATAACTTCTTCGTTTTAGCTCCGTTTTGAGTTCCGTTTGCGGGGTTCATTTCCCTATCTGTGTACAAGCTTCTCATGCTGTTTATATGCATTTTTATGCACTTACGATCTGTTTGTGAGCTTTGGTTTTGGGACCTAGTTACTTTGCTTCTGAGCCTTGGATAGTCGGGTCGGGCTGTCCCGTAGCATGCTGCGCAGGAATTCCTTCTGTTTATACCCTTAGGGTCTCCCTTAGGACGTTATTTGACGACGGTCTGTTAGCTGTCTCTACGGCTTCTATTGTGGGATCTTCGGATCCATAGAACCTTATGTGAGTCCTTCTGTTGTGTTTGCTTGTTTTCTAGTGTCCCACTCTCCGTTTCTGTTCTGAAAGTCCGGCTGTGATTTGAAGTGATATTCTCCTCTGCTCTGCTTCTGTTTTGTGGCTCCATTCTGCTATTTATAAATTCCTCTCTGTTTATAAGTATTCTTCTGCCTCTGTTTTAAGTGGGCTTCCTTGAGGAAGTCTTCTGCTTGTTGGGCTGTTTAGCTCACCCCTTACTTTGTTGCAGATGAGCTCGTGGGATCTTCTCTCTCTCGTCCCCTTCTGGAGCTTGTTTATTTCATGTTCTTTAGACTTTGTTGCTTGCGCATTGGGCGCTTTAGTGCTTTGTGTAGCCTTCGGGCCTCTTCCTTTGTATTTGACTTATAAGTATTTGGATCTTGTAAACTCTTTTGGTATTTATACAAGTTTCTTATTCGGTTTTGGGATTCGTTTGCTTAGAGCCTTGCGACGTTAGGTAGTAAACTCGCGGCGTGTAACGGCCCTAACTCTTAGGCCGGTTTTGGGGTCGTTTGTAACACCCCATCCAACATTGACACACTTACAACAAACTGCAGCGGAAAAACAACCTCATCACATTACTTACTCGTTGGTGTTACACGCCGTTAGCCACCCACGTGGCTAACAAGGCTAATACATACACATTGTACCGGTCTGATGGGCTAAATTCCTGAACGACTACACAATACAATCCTTATTCCATTTCCAACATTTGTTATATACATACACTCCCACTATACCGAGTATTTACCAACTAATGCCGAAAACAATTTCGGTCTTACTACGCCTACAATGCATACGCCATTTAAATGGCTACCTATGTATAAACATCTACCCCGTCCTACTCTCGAACGGCTTCCAGCTCCTTGTACCTGAAATAGAAAAGGAGAGAAAGGGTGGCCCCCAAGGGGCTCAGCACCTTTGCTGGTATGGTAATCCCGCAGCCCACATGCTACCGGGCCACGCACAACTAATTGTCGTCTTAGCTTGCAGTGGATTATATTTAAATCATGCATGCAACTGTAAACACACAACACATAGTCATTTCGCCTCAACGGCTCAACAAACGGATAATATATCCTTACTTAATAAGTCACTCATGGTATTATTCATTCCCTAGAGTGTTCCTCCTCTAATGGAGCTACTTCTTTAATAGACGACACTTACCCTTAAATCGGGTTATCCTTAAACGCCTCTTTTCACAAACTGGAATTCATATCCATGATCCACACACTCCATATCCTACAACATATCACATTCCTCACATAGCAAAACACAACAACACCTTTCTTGTTTCGGCGTACACATGATAACATCACATTCATTTTAAACACCTAACGTATACATATCATAGCATAGCAAGGGAAATTGCTTAGCACAATAACAACACAAACACCATAAGGCCGGTTCACACAAGGTACCTTCCACCATAGTTAGTATATATAGTGAGCCTAGAGATTATTGCCAATCTCATGCTAAGCTCGTTACCAACCTCGTTACCGTCCAGTTATATCGAACGGTTAACTTAAACCCAAGGTGTGTCGGATACAGTAATCCCAAGCACATCGAATAACATTCGTATGCCCCTGTGGCCCGACGTGAGTCAGTAACTAGCTTTGGATAAGCTAAGGGAAGGTAGAAACCAAATTGGAATACCACCTATACATACACCAAGAGAGCCGAACCGGATATGACATCGACTCCCGTCCATCACACGCGTGGCCGGAACAACCGGACTCCTCACCCCCATTAGTACATATATACTTATAAATAAGTAGTTAGAGATCCATTATAGAGCCTACCACATCCACACACCATACGGTATCATAACCGAGTTAAGCACACAAGGGAGGTTCACACCTTGCATACAACAACAATATCCAACTAACTCACACATAGTCGTGGTTAGAACGTTCCCAAGGTTTGGGTCGTTAACTCCGAATACCGATCTCTCAAGTGTTCCTAGTTCTAGTTAGCTAAGGTTTAACACTTATTTGAGGTTAAACGGTATCGGGGACCAGATGCGCCACATAAATGAATTACTATAAACTCATTACATGTTTTAATCTTACAAGGTGGCAACACTCAGAAAAACACAATGGCATACAAGCCGGTGTAATCCGGTAGGACACAGGTTGCAAAAAACCATACCTGTCACCGGAGTCCATTTTACCATGTCCACCCACGTTCCTCGAACAATTCTCGAACAACTGGCACATTAAAGTTACCTTCATTAACATTGGGGTAATGTGTTGTGTAACGTCGAATGAACATTGTTAACCCCGTTTACTAATTAAATATCTTTACATTTTTAACATGTCTCACTCTTTCATTTTACTTCAACTTTTCACCCACCAAATTGTGACTATAACTCACCTAACATGTCCTTAACAACTTTATAACATCATTACCTATCAATCCCCATCATTACATATCATCTCATAACCTTAAACAAACTTTTCTTTTTTTTTTTACATACTTTGGGCCGTCCGACCCAGCATCCGACCCACAACTGGGTCGGACCGTTCCAGAAACTTTTCCCGTCTTTTAAATACACCTGTCCGACCCATGTCCGACCCAACCATCTGGGTCGGACCATTCCAGAGACTTAGAACACACATGTCCGACCCATGTCCGACCCAACCATCTGGGTCGGACCATTCCAGAAACCCCAACCGTGACTAAAACAGAGCTGTCCGACCCACCCTGGGTCGGACCACTGGGTCGGACAACACCAGAAGTTGTCCAAAACTTGCCAAATTTTCTCCAAACTTTTCCTCAAGCCTCCTAATGTGTTCTAACATCATTTGGCACATCAAACACACCTTTAGCCATATGCTTAACTCTTTAAATCACTCACCAAAACCATTTTATCATTCATAATTTCTTACAAAATTCCTAGCACTTGGAATGTTTCTCCTTAAGATTCCTAAGTGGTATTTCACCAATAATGACCACTATACCTAGGTGTTTCCTCTACACCTTAACATCATCTCTCAAACTTCTTTTCTTACAACTAAATCTCCTTTTTGACATCTTACCTAAACATCACTTATTCCTTGAATATCAACATTACCTAAACCTTAAGCAAACTCCTCCAAGACTTAAATACATTCTCAAAACAGATACTGAATTCCTAGAACTCCTAAGACAATGCCTAAATCCTTATAGCACCATAGAACACCTTAATGCATGTTTTCTTCCTTAGTGAAGCATGTATCCTTCCTAACATTCCTAGTTCACCCAAGTTCATTTAAGCACTTAAAACTCCTTATACATTTTACAAATTTCGCCATAGTTCTCTTAGCACATCATCATTCCAAAGCTCATAGTTTTCACCATTAAACACTCAAGAACACCTAAATCCATCAACAACATCATCACTCACAAAGCTTCACCAAATTTACACTACATCACAATATAGTGCATAATTAAACTTGCTTGGCACTAGGCCCTTAAATAACATGGCTCTTAGGCCCTTAAATTGCATAATCCTTAAACACTGAATTTCCACAATACATAAGCCTTTGACCTGCAATTACACACACCAAGACATATGTTCCTTTACTAGTCTCCTTGAGAACACCTTACTAAGTCATTCACCATTTGATCTTTAGGTAGTTTTGGCAAGCATTATAAGCTCATTTCTCGTAAGGCATTAAACCACATTGAGATAGCATATTTACCTCTTTCCACTCAAACTTCTTTCTTGTTTCCTCTAAAAACCGGTAAGGCATTTCTTTCCTTGTCAACTACTAAACAATATACCAATATTGAAATGAGTATATAAGCTTTATGCTTCATCTCATTGTAAACCCTAGGTTTACATTATTTCAAAAAAAACATTAATGTAGTTGTTTTACCTTGATCTTTGAAGGGAGTTTGAATATCTATGAAGAGAGGACTCCACCTAGTCCATAAGAGATTGGAATGAAGCTAGAACAAAGTCACACAAAGAGCTCCATCAATGAGTATTTTCGGTCAAGGCAAAAACATGAAGGAAACTTGATTTTTCTTTGAGATTCCTTACCTAGAAACAAAGGAGGACAATAATATGTGAAAAGGTGAGCTCAAGCTCCATCAATGGTGAATCTCCTTGGCACTGAAATTGAGTTCTTGAAGATTTGAAAAGGTAGAAGTGTAGAGCTTGCTCCAACTAGAAGAATGGTGGTCTTGGAATTGAATTTGGACCATGGAGCTAGGAGTTACAAGTGGTCAAAGATGGAAAACAATGGTGGTGTTGGTGTTGCTGTAGCAGCTCGTAAAAGAGAGCAAGAAGGGAGGTTGGAGACGTGTGAAATGAAGAAGGAAAGGAGAAATGAAGATAGAATGCTTTAACAAGATATTTGTATTATAAGGTAACTTTCTCCTTTTTACCTTCCTACCCTTCCTTTCCTTAATTGATTTTTACATGGTGGTGACTCACCACATAATAAAACCGGCCCCCCCATATAATTAGAAGGGTGTTTTGGTCTTTGTTGACCAATTAACTTACTTATAATAACATATGTTACAAACTAGCTTATAAAAGTTACTATTCATAAAAACAAGGCACATAGAAGTGAAATTTTTGGTTTCCCATTGATATAGACTTCCAAATGTGATACTATATAGTACACATGTTAATTAAAGAGTAATGATGGACATTTAGCCATTCAAGACTCATTTACAAAACAATTTTTCAAAAACGTGCTTTAAGACTCCTTAAAGCACATTTTGTGTTTTAACTTGTTTTCAAGCTTGGTTTTCTTTAGTAATTGATTTAATATGTTCATTGACATATTATAAGGTATAGGTATGACCATTAGGTCTTATACAAATTTATCCCAAGCTTAGAGCACATTTCGCTCTTATTGACTTTAAGGTATTTCCTTGTGTTTTATTTGTTTCATTGCCTACCAAGGTTTCCTAAGGACTTAATTAGCCTTATTAAATCACAATTGAATATTATTTTGTCTTGGTAGGCTCTTTGGGTCCTAACCAAGTTCACTCATAGCTTAGAGCATGTTTTTGCTCAAACCGTGTCTTAGTGTTTTATTGTGTTTTACCATGGTTTAAATGGTTCATTGATGTTCCTAAGGCACTTTTAGCATTTAAATACCATAGTTTAACATTTACACAACATACCAAGGTTTGGGGTATTTCAATCTACCCCCTTAAAAGAACTTCGTCCTCGAAGTTCACATTTCCTCGCATCATTGGATTAGAATACGGGAATCACTTATAGCCATAAAACTTCCATTACCAACCACCCTTTACATCCAATCTCGGACTTAATGGTCCGGGCAACATATCCACATTATACATAAAATATCATACACATGGTAACCTCGGACTTAATGGTCCGGGTACCTTCACCACACTTGCACTTACATAATATCCCTCAGACTCTTAGGTCTGGGTGACATAACCACATTTGGACTCGTAGGCCCGGGTAACACAATCAATTTAGAACCCACCCACATTAGAACTCAAGGTCTAAAATAATATTTATTACTTATTCCACACAACATGTCTTAGCATGTATATCAAACAGAAATACCTTTTCCATCTCTCCATGGTTCGAATCCCACGTTGAGTACATATACACTGTGATCCCGCATAACCCGGTCGCGATGGACACCTTCTGGTCCCGTTCCTTTGGGAGATCAAAACATTCACTTAATTTTTAACATATACTTCTCATGTCACCGGTCGAAGACAAAGGCTCATACGTCCTCAGCTCGTGAGCAAGTACTACAAAAATATTCTTTACTAGGTAAGTATAAGAAGATCTTTTATTTAAAATATTAATCGATTGTTTGAAAACACCAATTGAAAATCCTTTTGAAAACACCACACAACTCCAAGTTCAATTTATGCTCCTTGTATTTTTCCTAACATGGTTGTTTGTGACCACTTACAGGGAGCTTCAAGAGTCATCCAACCCTGATGTGATCAGCATCAGTGTTGAACTATCTTTCCACCCCAATTTGTGTTCGGCTTCCCTTGATCTCATGATAATCAAGTTTCACCTCCCACTTCTTTTTCAACCAACAACTAATTCAAGCGTATCCCATTTCTATCTTTAAATCCTTCTAGTCATAATCATTACATCTCCAAGGGATAGAACTCCGTCTATCAATCATCATCCAAATCCAACTTAACTCAAGTTACCTAGGGAATTTAATTCTCACTAGGTTCTATGTCGGTCTCATAACCCTTCATAAATCACAACACTGTATATATATATATATTTTTATCAAAATACCATACATGGTTTACATTTATACACTGTCGGGGTTTTAGTTCCCCGGGAGTTTCTTAACTCCCTTACACTTGTACCCACACACATAATTGTTAACAAAATAAACACACTTTCCACCATGGTATTCGCATCTTCAGTGCGCAATTACCACAATTTAACCATAAATGAATGCGTATGTTTATATAACACACGCACCAACCATCATAACAAATAATTTTTGTGCTATGCACAACATAGTTCACGTACACTTGTACGGTAATACACACTAAGCGGCTTTACGCTCTACCCCCCTTAAAAAGGGATTACGCCCACGTAATCAATCACTGAACATTGGCTTAAAACGTTCTGCCGTAGTGAAGTGTTTTAACTTCCACGCGGTCCATTACACAATGGATTCTGATTAGAGGATCTTAACCATATTAGCGGGTTAGTTCCTAAACCAAGAATTCGCATTGGAGTTGTAACTCATAACCGGTTTCGGTCCTAGCCTGTGAGGCTTTAGGCATTGATAACTAGCCATCAATTCATATTCAAAATGTATATTCGGCATTTGATGCATGGGCTCACTGGCCTCTGCTGCGCCATTCTGATAATTATAGGGCTAGTTTGTCCTATTCATTACTGTTACTGTATTGTACATCCCCAATGTGTTACCCTTATCTTGGGAAGAATGGTTTCTCAACCGACGCATGGTATCTCTTACCCTGAGCGAATTCGGTGAGTTTCACAATTTTCCATCCACTTCTCCAATAGCTTACAGCGTAAACTACTATGTAATTCACAATGATTGACTAGCTTCTACCGACTTACTGTCGGTTGAGATTGAGCTACTACCTAATGTGTAGTGCTCTCTCAGTTATTTCCCACACCTGGGGTATATCTCATACTGAGATTTGGTATTTAGTGTTACTGTAGTCACTTACTGTTAATCATGTCTCCACCTTTGGTTTTGTAAATGTATTCTGTCATTCCTGCGGCCTTGCATTACCTATGCATCGGCCATTATAACATTATTCCTCCACAATTACCATGCTTCTGATTCCTAGCTATCTCACTTGATCATTACTGCGCAAGTGCAATACCAAAACACTCAGTCATACAGAGTGCAGAGGCGTAAACTCTTGACAGTAAATCTCTCATGCGATTGCGATAGGAATTTACACTGTGTTTTACTGAAATTCTTATCACATAATACTTGTCACCGGCTTACTGCTCGGTTCATTTGCTATCATTTACTGTTGTGCCTCCACTGGGTTTAACTCATAACTCTGCTCACTCCCCATTTTATCATCTAACAATACTCACACAACGGTCGCTTATTGCGCACCGTATCCTTACTCGTTGTATAGCATCAGCTTACATAGTATTTACTGTCACATTAACTTCCACACATATACTTGTATTATTCACATTATGGTTCATCACTCATTTGGATGACTACTGAATGCTCCTTGAGCATCGATCATTCGAGTCACAAGCCGGCATTATTCAGCTCGGTGTTTCACTTTATACACACATACTACTAAGCTAACTGCTCTCTTTCGATAATAACATCGTCCATCCTTAACATATTTCTTGAACTTGATCCACATAACTACCGCTCCTGCGTTTTCAGAATATCGAGAGGTATCCCCACTCTTAATGTAGTGGTTCGTTTACCACTCTATTCACTTATACAACATAAAGTCCTGCAATCGATCAAACTTACAAACATATCTTGCTTGTGGCTTATAAGCCTTATTGTCTTGAGCTGCGCTCGTTGTAAGCTGTCCACATTCATTTATTCTCTGTGCAACATTTCATGATTTGGATATTATATTAGGCTCCATGACAAGGTCGTTGCATCACGTTTCCTTTTACGGGATGCCCCTTAGGATTGCCAGTCCGTCTCCTGACAACTTATGTCTAAACTGGGTGTTAGTTTCAACCCTTGTGCTTCTATCATGCATTTCATGCAACAATTACTGATGCGAGCACCCTTTATGGATTGCTCCTGGGTGTTACTAAGTTATGCCTTTACATCACGTTCACACTTTTTGGTACATTCCGTTAGCCATGCCGTTTGCGCTCTTAACTGGTTATTATCTTCTTCTGTGAAGATCAACATTTCCTGATAGTGTAGGTACTCATTCTGGGGGTTTCATCCCGTTCATTGCACATTAATGTGTCCACATTAGGCATCTGCTTAGCCATGGACAGGCTGGGTCATCGTTCCAACTATCATGTTTATCCCCGAGGATCCTCACGACATATGCTATGTCTTTACATGACAGTCAGTGCACTTCGCACCTCCTAACTCTTAAACATTCCCTTGAAAGGAATTCATTAATTCCTTTAGTCTAGTTAACTTAACTGAGTTCCTTAACTTCAACCATTCATGGTAGTCCTTAGTTCTTGTTTGACTTATACTGCTGACCGTAGTACGGAGTCGACTACTTCCCGTGTTTCGGACTCTACTCGTATACATATGTGGGGTACCCTACTGATACATTACTACTTACCCAACTAACCCATAAGTAGGTCTGTCAGGCCCACAAGCTCCTATCGGAGTGCGGTCGTCCCACAACACAGTTGGTACACTCGTAGTGTCCGTTACACGCCTAGGTGAAGTATTCTGTTGTCAACTCCCTTATATTGTCCCGTGACAATATTCGTTCCTTGCTTCCCGAACTTAATCGAGGGAAAGTTTATCCACTGTTGTATCTTTATCAACTGCCCTTGGGTTTTTACTGATTTGGTTCTTAAAAGAAGGTAGAAGGAAGTGTTGGTTTGAAAGAAAATCTGGTTTTGAAAAGAAAAGGGTTTGAATAAATTTGGGTTTGAAAGAAAATTTTCATGGTTCCACAACATCTTCTTACCTTATCCAAGTCTAGCTTCTTGCTGACTGGTGTACTTCCAATTACAAAGGTTAGGCTAACAGGCCCTTCCACTGTTATGACGATCACATTTAACTTTCTAGTACTTTACCAAGTACTTGTAGTGGTTATAAATTTCCCGAACAGCCCTGTTATAGCAGCACTTGCTACGGCAAGTGCGCCATGCTAACTGGCTATCGGTTTAACACATACCGATTGTGGTATTGTTTCCCTCACTGATCTTACTGTCTTGATAATAACTCCTCTTGGTGACTTCTCACTGTCATCACATGACGATCATCCACTAGGGTGTTTCCCATTCTGGGAGACCCCTTTTTCTTAGTATTGTATTCTCCTTGTAGCCCATTTCATGTAATTGGGCACTACGTTGTAGTTCCTTTTCGGTTAGTATACCGTTGGTGTATTATTTATCAATTGTGGTTCCGTAGACACTCGTCTCGGGTTTCGTTAATCCACTTCTTGCCTGTTGCACGGTTGGTGCGTTGCAAGCTGGTTATCCTCGACTGCTCGGCATGTCGACCCAGGTCGCCGTAAATTCTATTCTCCTATACACAAATCCTTCATTCTTCGCTATTAAATGCGGTTAACATCATTCAGATGGAGACCGTCTCCGGGATTCCCAGTTTTCGGGATCTACCGTATGACAGGTTCTCCGTACCTTTAGAGGTACTTAATAACAGCCAGATCGGGTATTCCCGAGTAAGAGAGGACTTTCATCTCTCTGGCGTTGCTGCCCAAGTTATATACAGGGATTGTGGAGGGTGGGATGGAGACTGTAGGTTTCCAGTACTCACTGGTAGTTCCTATCTAGCGTATCTCTCACGCTATCACTCAACCCTTAACCCAAAGTACTTAAATCCTAACTCGGTACTTCCTAAGCTCGGTAATTCAGTCATCAGAGCGATACTTGGCTCTGATACCACTTTTTGTAACACCCCATCCAACATTGACACACTTACAACAAACTGCAGCGGAAAAACAACCTCATCACATTACTTACTCGTTGGTGTTACACGCCGTTAGCCACCCACGTGGCTAACAAGGCTAATACATACACATTGTACCGGTCTGATGGGCTAAATTCCCGAGCGACTACACAATACAATCCTTATTCCATTTCCAACATTTGTTATATACATACACTCCCACTATACCGAGTATTTACCAACTAATGCCGAAAACAATTTCGGTCTTACTACGCCTACAATGCATACGCCATTTAAATGGCTACCTATGTATAAACATCTACCCCGTCCTACTCTCGAACGACTTCCAGCTCCTTGTACCTGAAATAGAAAAGGAGAGAAAGGGTGGCCCCCAAGGGGCTCAGCACCTTTGCTGGTATGGTAATCCCGCAGCCCACATGCTACCGGGCCACGCACAACCAATTGTCGTCTTAGCATGCAGTGGATTATATTTAAATCATGCATGCAACTGTAAACACACAACACATAGTCATTTCGCCTCAACGGGCTCAACAAACGGATAATATATCCTTACTTAATAAGTCACTCATGGTATTCATTATCCCTAGAGTGTTCCTCCTCTAATGGAGCTACTTCCTTAATAGACGACACTTACCCTTAAATCGGGTTATCCTTAAACGCCTCTTTTCACAAACTGGAATTCATATCCATGATCCACACACTCCATATCTTACAACATATCACATTCCTCACATAGCAAAACACAACAACACCTTTCTTGTTTCGGCGTACACATGATAACATCACATTCATTTTAAACACCTAACGTATACATATCATAGCATAGCAAGGGAAATTGCTTAGCACAATAACAACACAAACACCATAAGGCCGGTTCACACAAGGAACCTTCCTCCATAGTTAGTATATATAGTGAGCCTAGAGATTATTGCCAATCTCATGCAAAGCTCGTTACCAACCTCGTTACCGTCCAGTTATATCGAACGGTTAACTTAAACCCAAGGTGTGTCGGGTATAGTAATCCCAAGACATCGAAATAACATTCGTATGCCCCTGTGGCCCGACGTGAGTCAGTAACTAGCTTTGGATAAGCTAAGGGAAGGTAGAAACCAAATTGGAATACACCTATACATACACCAAGAGAGCCGAACCGGATATGACATCGACTCCCGTCCATCACACGTGTGGCCGGAACAACCGGACTCCTCACCCCCATTAGTACATATATACTTATAAATAAGTAGTTAGAGATCCATTATGGAGCCTACCACATCCACACACCATACGGTATCATAACCGAGTTAAGCACACAAGGGAGGTTCACACACTTGCATACAACAACAATATCCAACTAACTCACACATAGTCGTGGTTAGAACGTTCCCAAGGTTTGGGTCGTTAACTCCGAATACCGATCTCTCAAGTGTTCCTAGTTCTAGTTAGCTAAGGTTTAACACTTATTTGAGGTTAAACGGTATCGGGGACCAGATGCGCCACATAAATGAATTACTATAAACTCATTACATGTTTTAATCTTACAAGGTGGCAACACTCAGAAAAACACAATGGCATACAAGCCGGTGTAATCCGGTAGGACACAGGTTGCAAGAAAACCATACCTGTCACCGGAGTCCATTTTACCATGTCCACCCACGTTCCTCGAACAATTCTCGAACAACTGGCACATTAAAGTTACCTTCATTAACATTGGGGTAATGTGTTTGTGTAACGTCGAATGAACATTGTTAACCCCGTTTACTAATTAAATATCTTTACATTTTTAACATGTCTCACTCTTTCATTTTACTTCAACTTTTCACCCACCAAATTGTGACTATAACTCACCTAACATGTCCTTAACAACTTTATAACATCATTACCTATCAATCCCCATCATTACATATCATCTCATAACCTTAAACAAACTTTTCTTTTTTTTTTACATACTTTGGGCCGTCCGACACACCGTCCGACCCACAACTGGGTCGGACCGTTCCAGAAACTTTTCCCGTCTTTTAAATACACCTGTCCGACCCAACCATCTGGGTCGGACCATTCCAGAGACTTAGAACACACATGTCCGACCCATGTCCGACCCAACCATCTGGGTCGGACCATTCCAGAAACCCCAACCGGTGACTAAAACAGAGCTGTCCGACCCACCCTGGGTCGGACCACTGGGTCGGACAACACCAGAAGTTGTCCAAAACTTGCCAAATTTTCTCCAAACTTTTCCTCAAGCCTCCTAATGTGTTCTAACATCATTTGGCACATCAAACACACCTTTAGCCATATGTTTAACTCTTTAAATCACTCACCAAAACCATTTTATCATTCACAAATTTCTTACAAAATTCCTAGCACTTGGAATGTTTTCTCCTTAAGATTCCTAAGTGGTATTTCACCAATAATGACCACTATACCTAGGTGTTTCCTCTACACCTTAACATCATCTCTCAAACTTCTTTTCTTACTAACTAAATCTCCTTTTTGACATCTTACCTAAACATCACTTATTCCTTGAATATCAACATTACCTAAACCTTAAACAAACTCCTCCAAGACTTAAATACATTCTCAAAACACATACTGAATTCCTAGAACTCCCAAGACAATGCCTAAATCCTTATAGCACCATAGAACACCTTAATGCATGTTTTCTTCCTTAGTGAAGCATGTATCCCTTCCTAACAATTCCTAGTTCACCCAAGTTCATTTAAGCACTTAAAACTCCTTATACATTTTACAAATTTTGCCATAGGTTCTCTTAGCACATCATCATTCCAAAGCTCATAGTTTTCACCATTAAACACTCAAGAACACCTAAATCCATCAAGAACATCATCACTCACAAAGCTTCACCAAATTTACACTACATCACAATATAGTGCATAATTAAACTTGCTTGGCACTTAGGCCCTTAAATAACATGGCTCTTAGGCCCTTAAATTGCATAATCCTTAAACACTGAATTTCCATAATACATAAGCCTTTGACCTGCAATTTCACACACCAAGACATATGTTCCTTTACTAGTCTCCTTGAGAACACCTTACTAAGTCATTCACCATTTGATCTTTAGGTAGTTTTAGCAAGCATTATAAGCTCATTTCTCCTAAGGCATTAAACCACATTGAGATAGCATATTTACCTCTTTTCCACTCAAACTTCTTTCTTGTTTCCTCTTAAAACCGGTAAGGCATTTCTTTCCTTGTCAACTACTAAACAATATACCAATATTGAAATGAGTATATAAGCTTTATGCTTCATCTCATTGTAAACCCTAGGTTTACATTATTTCAAAAAAAACATTAATGTAGTTGTTTTACCTTGATCTTTGAAGGGAGTTTGAATATCTATGAAGAGAGGACTCCACCTAGTCCATAAGAGATTGGAATGAAGCTAGAACAAAGTCACACAAAGAGCTCCATCAATGAGTATTTTCGGTCAAGGCAAAAACATGAAGGAAACTTGATTTTTCTTTGAGATTCCTTACCTAGAAACAAAGGAGGACAATAATATGTGAAAAGGTGAGCTCAAGCTCCATCAATGGTGAATCTCCTTGGCACCGAAATTGAGTTCTTGAAGATTTGAAAAGGTAGAAGTGTAGAGCTTGCTCCAACTAGAAGAATGGTGGTCTTGGAATTGAATTTGGACCATGGAGCTAGAGTTACAAGTGGTCAAAGATGGAAAACAATGGTGGTGTTGGTGTTGCTGTAGCAGCTCGTAAAAGAGAGCAAGAAGGGAGGTTGGAGACGTGTGAAATGAAGAAGGAAAGGAGAAATGAAGATAGAACTTGCTTTAACAAGATTTGTATTATAAGGTAACTTTCTCCTTTTTACCTTCCTACCCTTCCTTTCCTTAATTGATTTTTACATGGTGGTGACTCACCACATAATAAAACCGCCCCCCCCATATAATTAGAAGGGTTTTTTGGTCTTTGTTGACCAATTAACTTACTTATAATAACATATGTTACAAACTAGCTTATAAAAGTTACTATTCATAAAAACAAGGCACATAGAAGTGAAATTTTTGATTTCCCATTGATATAGACTTCCAAATGTGATACTATATAGTACACATGTTAATTAAAGAGTAATGATGGACATTTAGCCATTCAAGACTCATTTACAAAACATTTTTTCAAAAACGTGCTTTAAGACTCCTTAAAGCACATTTTGTGTTTTAACTTGTTTTCAAGCTTGGTTTTCTTTAGTAATTGATTTAATATGTTCATTGACATATTTATAAGGTATAGGTATGACCATTAGGTCTTATACAAATTTATCCCAAGCTTAGAGCACATTTCGCTCTTATTGACTTTAAGGTATTTCCTTGTGTTTTATTTGGTTTCATTGCCTACCAAGGTTTCTAAGGACTTAATTAGCCTTATTAAATCACAATTGAATATTATTTAGTCTTGGTAGGCTCTTTGGGTCCTAACCAAGTTCACTCATAGCTTAGAGCATGTTTTTGCTCAAACCGTGTCTTAGTGTTTTATTGTGTTTTACCATGGTTTAAATGGTTCATTGATGTTCCTAAGGCACTTTTTAGCCTTTAAATACAATAGTTTAACATTTACACAACATACCAAGGTTTGGGGTATTTCATCGTTACATTTATCATCTTAAAAATTATAATTAACTACTTTCTACATTTAATTATAAAGGATGAGCTGAATGAACAAGTTACCCAAGGGACTTGGGTACCTGATCAACATGATGACCAGTTGTCTCGTGCACTTGGAAAGAAAGATCATTCAGGCCGAGCTGTGGGGTTAGGGGGTGTTAACATAGGGATAAGAAAACTTTTTGGTAACCCCTGGTCAAGGAAAGGGAGTACTCAAGGACAAACAATTTCTTACGAGCAGCACATTCGTGCCATTGATGAAATGAGAGAGCAGTGGAAGAAGAAGGTCTTTGATGAAATACGTCAAGGCAGTCATGCATCCCAGCCATATGTTCCTCCAAGACATTCTGACCCTACTCTGGTGGAATGTACACAAGTGTGGATTCCAATGACCAGTATCCTTACGCTTATGTACAGGTAATTTTTTATACCTTTTACTGTTCTATTAGTTGTCATATCTTTTATTACATATTTTTAGTTCAACATCTACTAATATGATGAAATTGTAGGACCCGTGGAACTGTAACCTCCTGCTTCCATACAACAATGAAGACATATGTGTCGCGGTAGGAAGGGTGTACCAATCAGGCCCTGATGACGTGACCCATGAAATACCACTGAAGCCGTATCACGGGAGAGTCTCTGTGGACGAACTGATTTATACGGTTCCTGATCTACCACTCCCTGTACCTACGGAGGAGTACAGCACAGTTCGGTCTGCAAAGGGTGCATTCGTTCAGTGGCCCATTCGTCTGATTCGAAAGTGTGTGAAGGTATGTCTAATACTAACCACTAAGCTATTGTAGTTATTATTGTTCATTAGATGAATATAGTATGTGTGGATGCTCAGTTCATGACTAGTATTGATTGTCGGTTGTAAATAGGCATTAAGAAAGAAATCTACATCTCCTGACAAAAAGAAGTCAAACATTGGATCCTCTGAATACAGAGCATCCACCAATGTTGTGGAAAGAGAAAATTTGGTGGACGATTCCGTATATGCACGCTTGGGGCCAAACATGAAATGCTTGCATGATCTAATCCGTGACTTCCCAAATGACAGATGAGCTTCTTCACTACGGACGAACTATAGAAATCCAAATGTGGACGACTGATGTTAGGGACATCCTACGATTTGATTGGGTGCCTGTTGCAGTGATGCATTCATTTATTCTGTAAGTATTAGTTTTGTTTTATAATTAAGTTATAAATTGTACTGAAGCAATGTTTATTAATTTTATGTCTTTTTATTTATGAACACGTTTTTGAATGACAAAATGCAATCTTTTGGCCTTACCAAGTATGGATTTATGTGTCCTGAAAGAGCATCATACACTGCTCTGAAGTGCGATACAGAGGCGTGTAAGGTGTACATACAGCGTGCGTTGACTAACAGCATCAGAGCGAGGAAGAAATATGTTATGCTACCTTATCATCAAAGGTATTTACTTCTGTTTATCATTTTAATTTGAATAACTGTTGTAGTTATCTGTACACACATGCATTATAATGACATGTGAGTGTTTTGGTATTACACAGTGGCCATTGGGTTTTACTGGTGTTGTGTCTGGATCGTTCGCGGATACTATTTCTTGATCCGTTGCAAACCGGAAATCCAAGAGAAATCAAGATAAAGCCACACCTTAGCGTGTAAGTACATTATGAAGCAATTCTTTATGCATTTCAACTCCTTTAATTTAATTTTATTATGAATGGATATCCTAATTTAATTAATGTATGTTGATGATAATAATTATGCAGTGTGTATCAAGGTGTTATGCTTTCAGAGCTTAGTATAAGGTCAAAAAATAACGTCCAATGGACTTCAGTGAAGGTGAATGCATCATTATTTACATGTTTATTATTGATTGGTTGTAATCACAAATAAATGTCTTATATAATTAGTTCTATTCTTCCTGTGTTTAAGTGTTCACGTCAACCCGGAGATTCAGAGTGTGGGTATTATGTCATGAGGTATATGCATGACATAGTCACCCTATTTGGTGAGATGGATGATCTGTTAGAAAAGGTATATCGAAGTTATATTTATTTTTCAATTACTAATATAATTGTTTGATGATTAACCAATTTTGTCTTGTCTTTTTTTTGTTTTTGAAAGGTTTTTCCTAGTGTTGGAGAATATAACACAGAAACCATCAACGGGATGCTAGAGGATTGGGCGGATTTTGTCTCCATGACTTTGGTTTGATTTTTGCTTTTTGTTCTCAAATTGTTATTTAGAACTTTCGTTAGACTTTTATTGAAATACCCCAAACTTAAAAATGGTGATTAAATTATTCTAATATAGTATTTACGGGCCTAATAGTGCCTAAGTAATTTTGGTAAGGAAAATAAATCCAAAAGAAATAAAGAAACGCTTAGAAAGCGGAAAACGCTAACTAAGCGTTAAATAACCATAGGAGGTATGAGACCTCGGTTAGCGTATTATATGGATTCTAAAGGTTTAATAAGACCTAAATAATATGTGGGAATAACTCCCGAAGAAAATGGGTCCAAATAATGTATTAAAACGCTAATAGAGCTTTAACGCACGTTTTTCGAGAAAACCCGAAGACGTGATTTTAAGTGGTCAAACGAACCCGTAAAAATTATAATTCATTAAATAAATATTATTAAGCATTTATGAAAGCTTAATAACCAATAAAAATAAAAAGAAACGAGAAAATTCGGAAAACGGGCCCGGTTAGTGAATAGTACCTAAAAAGGGTAAAATAACGAGCGTTTTCTGTAAAAGACGAAAAACGCTCCAGCTAGTATAACAGTGGAGGCCGGTTTTTATCAGTCAAATAACCCTACACACACATGTAACTAGCTAATTAAATAAGAGACAAAAAGCTAAAAGTGATAAAGTAAAAGGGGTACTTTACCCTTTTCTCTCACCTCACTCTCTCATTTCACTCACCCCTCTCTTTCCTTCCTTCTCCCCACCGTACTCTCCCTCTTCCTCCTCCTTGGGCTGCGATTTTGAGAGCTCCAACAACAACAATGGCAACCTCATCTTCTCTCCATGCTCTACCTTCATTTGAGCTCCAAATGTAAAAATAATTACATATTTGTAATCCCCTCATCTTCCTCTACATTCCTCTCTTTTCAAAATCCAAAAATGAGGAAGTTCATCTCCATGGGTTTTCCCCATTCAAAGAGAAATGGTACCAGTGGGTAGCTTGGAATCTCCTCTTTGCATTAATGTAAAAATCTACATGAAAAACTCATGTTTCCTCCATCTTGGTTCATAACCGATTTTTCCCATTGTAATGCCTTGTTTTCTCTCTCTCTTTGAGCATAAAATCAACCTTGCAATGGTGGTGGAATCACCTTCTTGAACTAAGGGCTAAAACCCCTCCTAAAACACTCCAAAGGTAAACCCTAGAATTTGTATTCTAAACACTCCAATGAATTAATGTTAATTTAAGGGTTAGCATTTAATTGTACTTATTTTGTGTACATTGGGTGATGGGAATGGAGTTTGGCAACTCCATTCCCCATGTAGCCGATTTGGGCAAGAAAGAGAGAAGAAGGAGAAATGAAAAAGAAAGAAGGAATTTAGAGCCCAAGGTAAGAGCTCTTTCTTGAATGGTAAATTTAATGCATTAGAGTAATGGGTATGGGTAAACCAATTTAAGGAACCCAAAATATTCTATTGGTATTGTAGTATTGGAATTTTGGGTATTTGTGAACTAGTATGTGAATTATAGGCCATAGAGCCAAGAGTATTGTATATGAGTATTAATATTGTGGATTGAGGAAGTACTGATGAATTGGTATTGTATCGATTGCTGGTAGGACCCTTGTATGGGTGTGGCTAGAATAGGCATGAATTTGGTGAGAAGGTGTATGTGTGGCTAAGTAAGAAAAGTAGATGAGCTATGGCAAAATTTTGGTAAGAATATGTACAATTATGGATGACTTGGTGAATGGGAGAACCAAGGTGTGTATTGAAGTTAGTGGAGATATTTAGTAACTATGGATTGGTACTTGTAGTATGAGGATGTGAAAGTGTAAAATCTGTAGCAAGAAGTAGTATAATGCATTGGAGGAACTAGGAGAAACTAGGTGTGCTTGGAGAGCCTAAAGTGTGAAGTAAACCACTTTGTAACAGATTTTGAAAGGAGCTAGATAATGGGAAGGATTGAGTGGAAGGTAATGTAATGAGGATATTAGTAGTGGTATTGGTAATAAGAGTATTGAATGATAAAGGTTAGGTTGAAAATCTGTAGCATTTGAGGAAAGAGCAAAATCTGTAGCATTGGTGAAATGGGAACTAGTATAAGTGTTGAGAAGAAGTGAGGGAAAATGTGTAAGTGAATGTAAGGATTGAGTAGTAAGTTTGGTGGATGAACCAAGGTGATTTAGGAAGTTTAATTAGTGTTAAATCATGTGGGGAAGTATTGGTAAAGATTGGGGAAGCAATGGGCAAAGAAAACACCCAAAAACAGATTTTAAAACTGAAGTACTGGGCCGGACCGGACTTGCGACCGGACTTGCAAGTTCGGTCGAGCCCAGATTTACAAAGACGGGAAACCTTCTGGGATCGACCGACCTTGCGACCGGACTTGCAAGTTCGGTCGGACCAGAAATTTCTCCCGTCAGAAACCTTCTGGAATGGACCGAACTTGCGACCGGACTTGCAAGTTCGGTCGGCCAGAAAAATTCCCGTAATGCAAGCTACTGGAATGGACCGACCTTGCGACCGGACTTGCAAGGTCGGTCGGGCTAAAATTCTCACGAAGGGAACTTACTGGAATGGACCGACCTTGGGACCGGACTTGCAAGGTCGGTCGGCCCTGGAATTTTCACACGATGTAGCCTACTGACTTGGACCGAACTTGCGACCGGACTTGCAAGTTCGGTCGAGTAAAAAAAAATGTTTTATTATATGATTATAGTAATCTTATATATATGCCTATACACATATAAGCATATGTAGGTGGTAATACACCATTAATGAAGTAGTAATGGTAAGAAAGTAAGTAAATTAGTAAGAAAACAAGTTTAAGAAGTAGTAAAAAAGGAAGGTTTTATAATCAAGTAAGAAAGTAATGAAGTGGTAAGTAAATATTGAAAGTATCAATGAAGGAGTAAGTTAGATCAATAATAGATCATTGATCATGCTACTCCATGTATGTATAGGAATCGAATAGTTGATCTCCAAGGAACCGGTAGTGCGAATACGGGTGTACGGTATGATTTCTTCATGCCCTGTATCCTAACTTGGTTACCCCGATTTGTGTGCTTATGTGATCACCAATAAGATAAATGCACGAATCGGACTTATATTGCACTTAACTGTGTTTGAACTATTTGTTTTGTTGTATCTTCTTGAACAATTAGTTTGTATAATTCATGAAATGAATGAATGGAAATGAGAAGTATGTGTAAGTATTGTGTACTTTGTATTGTATGTATGTATGGAATGAAGTACTGACTTCTACTAATTCCTAACAACAACTCCTAACTTGAGTAATGAGTAAAATGGAATGAGTAGAAGTCCGATATAGTTTCGGCCACGCGTGAGGATAAGGAAACACAAGAGGTTGGATCCGAATCCTGGCTGTAATCTTTTCCATGGACCAATTCCCTTGAATGGGTAGCATCCTGGATTAGTGGGCCACCCTAAAGCCCGGTGGTGGGATGTAGTAATCCCTGCCCGGAGGTCATACCGACTTAACTGGAAGTAAAGTATGTAAGAAGTAAGTATTGCATGTGTATTGGTCTTGACTATTGTAAGTCATTGACCTGGAGCAAAAAGTATTGAACACCCGATTAACCCGGGTGTGTAATGAAGCTAACTGGACCTTGTATGTATTGGAGAATTGTATCTCCGTATTGCGTATTGGTATGTAATGAGTATGTATTGTGTATGTGTATTCTGGAAGATGGTAAGTATTGGTTGACTGTATTGTCTTCCAAGCATGTTGTACTGTGTATGTATGTATATCTTGGGTAGTATTGTAGTATCGTGAATGAAAGCATGTAAGCATGTTTGTATGTATGTATTGCAAAATGAATTGCATGTATTCGACCAAATGGTCGGCGTACCCTCGCTAGTACGCGGGGTATGCGGTTATCATATTCAGCGCAAGCTGACCCCTAGGGGGAACGTTTATAGTGTGCAGGTACCCGGAGCGGATACGGTCAAGGTAAGAGACCGGTGGCGCGCCTTGTAATTAGAAGTATCTAGCTTGTGAGGAATGGGTAGCAGATTGACTCCTAGTGAGTGTGTATGAATTTGGGAGAAGTACTGTATTGATTTTGGAACCTAGTAAACTCGGTATGCGTAGTGTATTATCTTGTACGGAATTGTGGAGTATTGTATCGAATGGAGTATGGTATTGAATGGAGTATTGTATCGAATGGAGTATTGTAGTATTCAGTATGTAATGAGAGTATGTATTGTATTGAGTAGTACTCGGATATTCCGGTCCATCAGACCGATGCTGTATGTAGTAGTAGCCTTGTTAGTCACGTGGGTGGCTAACGGCATTGTATCACCCGCCGTTGAGTAAGTATGTGTCCGCTGCGAGAGTACGAATGTATAAGGAGTTGGACGGTAATTACAGTGTTAGCGGTAGGGGTGTTACAAAAAGTGGTATCAGAGCGATGTATCGCTCTGATGACTGGAAATAATGAGCTTAGGAAATACCGAGTTAGGAATTAGAAGCTTAGGGCTATGGGCTGAGTGATAGCATTAGAGAGATGCTAGTTAGGAACTCCCGGTGAGTACCGGATACCTACAACACCAGTCCCGCCCACCGCAAACCCCATTGTATAACTTGGGAAAGGACGCCAGAGAGAAGAAAAGCCTTCTCATACTCGGGGAAAACCCGATCTGGCAGTTGTGAAGCAATCACACAGTAAACAAGAACCGACGTATGGTAGATTCCAAGAAATGGAAGACCCGGAAGTGGATCCCGGTTGAACAACAATAACCGCACTTAATAGCGGTAGTATAAACACTCCAACCACAAGGAGGCTATAACTTGCAACAGCATGGGGCGACATGCTTAGCAGTCGCAGAACCTAGCTAAACAACCAGCAACAGGAAAAGAAGCACTAACCGTGCAACGAAATGGAAACAGGAGCAGTAATGAAACCCGAGACACAAGTCTGCGGGACAACAGTAATAGCCAAGCAACACCACCAACGGTGAGCTAGCTGGCTAAGGACATAGTCGGGAGTGACTGACTCCAAAACTACAACGCCAAAAAGGTTACAAACCTGGCCAACATAGCTCAGACAGCTACAAGAATATTCACAAGATATAATCTGATGTAACTACAACCGTAGTGCCTAAACCAAATCAGGCTCAGTAACCACAATAAACGTGTGGGAACAAGCAAAAAGGAACAACACAACCAAGTCAAAGGGGAAGCTCCAAGGATTGGAGAAGTACCCTGATCAATGACAGCCATGTCAAACTCACTGAGAAGTTACTCAGAAGAGTAATTAACCTAAGTAAATGATCAACAAGATCAAAGGAAGAGTAAGCAAGACTACCAATTATGAGTGGAAACCATACCGTGACCAGTATCGGGTTACCCAAAAACCACCAGTACCGCGCACTTGCCACAGCAAGTGCAGTGAGAACAGGAACATGCAGGGGAGCACTAACACACCACAAGTACATAGTAGTGTACTGTGGCCGTAATGGAACAACTACAGGAATAAACACCCAAAACTAGGGGAATGAAACCATGGAAAGGCCTGACGGCCTGACCACTACATTTAGAACACACCAGTCAGCGGGAAGCTGGACTTGGTCAAGTTTGCGTACATGGCTATGCCATGAAGAATTCCTTTTCAACACCGTACCATGATTTCAAACCAAATTCTTCTTTCAAAACCACAAACCTTATTTCAAACCTTGGATTTTAAAACCAAACCCACATGATTACGGTGAGTATCATACCATGATACAAGAGGAGTTGACGACAGAATACTTCACCTAGGCGTGTGACGAACACTACGAGTGTACCCAATTACGGGATGTGGGACAACCGCACTCCGAAGGAGCTTGCGGGCCTGACATATAGTTGGGTAAGTGGTAACGTATCAACAAGGTACCCCACGTATGTATACATGTAGTGTGCGACACACGGGAAGTAGTCAACTCCGTCCTACGGACCATGAGTGAGTTCAAATCAGAACAGCTGGACACCTCAGACGATTAAGTATAAAGGAACTCAGAGAATCCACCTGAAGATGAGGAATAGGAACTAGGGAGTGCAAAGAGCACATACTAGTAAGTATAGACATTGGATAGTCTCAGGACATCAAGAAAATACATGGAAGATGGAAAGTATACCCTGCCTAAACACAGTAAGGCAATCGCCTAACGTGGACACAGAATGCTCAACAAACGGGACAGAGTTCCCAAGAGCAATTACAAGATTACCACAAATATAATCCATCATCAAAGAGGACATTCAAACCTAGTCTCAAGCACTAGGAGCAAGTATAGACGGTCTACCCAACGACAGGAGACGTTATAACCCAGAGGGAACAGCTTAAATATAATACCACAAGGTGGTATAGTGATAACGTATCATAAACGCTAGCCGGATGTAACGGCATAACCTAAAACACCCAGGAGCAACCCTCGAAGGGTATCTGAGTTAACACAATCGAACAAGTGTCATGAAGAGAGCACGACAACCAGAACGGATATTCGGTTAGAATACCGAAGGGATTTCACTTAATAGGAAATACCCTAAATTACAAAAGGCACTGATTAGCATCAACTTGCCTAAAGGGCCTCCTATGAACGGAAGCGTGATGTCACAACTTACCATGGAGCCCAGTAAATACCTCCAACCTATGGGGTACACAAAGAATGGAAACGTATAAGCAGCTTGCAAAGAGCATAGCTTGCAGCAATGAGGCTTAAAGCCACCAACCAACTACGTTATGTGAACTCAAACGGTGGCAAAACCCACACCATTACTAATAGGACTTGCAAGAGATATTGTCTCATGACAAGAAATCAACAACTGGACCATCAGTTTTAACCCAACATCCTGAGTGCTTGGAGTAATGGCCATCTCAGTGTTGCTGTCACTAGAGCATCAGTCTAGTATACAGTTGACAAGCTTTTAATTACCCTACATGCCTTCTGTAGCCATGGCAGCACAGAGGCATAAGAATCGTAATAACGCCAACAATGGCCTAGTCCACGCTTGGACACTACGAGAAACTTGAGGGAAGATACCACTCATTAATAGAAAACCACCCATGCGGTGACGATGGGAACCCTTAGGAAGAGGCTTCCGTCTACCATAATAACAATACTCGTGCATATAGATATTGCCAAGAGAAACAGCGAATAAGGAAATGAGATTTCCAAACCACTACGCCTACGAGAGGCTGTGGACTGTAGGAGCACATCGCTTAAGAGCATCGAAGCTCAAAGGAGTGAGTATACTCGTTATGCACCCAAACATGTGGTGAACCATCGTATAAATGGCGGAGGTGAAATACCCCAGACCTAAGTATGCTAAGTAAACATCAAATTATGATGTAGTAAGGCTAGAATATGCCTTATAAAGATTGGCAGACAATTTAAACCAAGGAAAACACAAGAAAATGCATTAATGGCAATTAGGGCAAAAATGTGCTCTAAGCTTGGAGAGACTTGGGTGAGTACCCAAATATCATGATAAGACCTTAGTAATATTCTAATGGTCATTTTAAATCAATTAGCAAAGAAAACCAAGCTTGAAAACAAGTCAAAACACAAAATGTGCTTTAAGACGTCTTAAAGCACATTTTTGAGAAATTGTCTTAGAATTGAGTTTTGAGTGGCTAAATGTCCATCATTACTCTTTAATTAACATGTGTACTAATTAGTATCACATTAGGAAGCCTAAATCAATGGGAAATCAAAAATTTCAGAAATATGTGCACTAATTAGTGAATAGTGCCAAATAGTGACTAATTTAAGTTTTAATCAATATAAGCTAATTAGTTGGTCAACAAAGACCATGACTAGCCTTATTTAAGATAGGGGGCTGGTTTTCTAAGGGAGGATGAGTCACCATAAGTAGTCAAATAAGGAAGAAAAGAAGAGATAAGTAAAGTAGTACTATTTGCTTTATTAAAGCAAATATCTTATATTAGCCACCTTTCTTCTTCTCTCTTTTCATTTCTCTTCTTCCAACGATTTCACCATCTTCTTCCTCCCTTCATTCACGTAGGAGCAGAACCCACGGCACCACCACCTTGCTTTGGCAACAACTTACTCATTTTAGCTCCAAATCAAAAACTAAACACATATTTCTCTTAGTTAGGCCAAGACCTATCTTTCTATCTTTTCAAATCCCCCAAAGCTCCATTTTGGTGCCAAGAGGAAACTCCATTGATGGAGGAAAATCAAGTTTGAAGAGCTCATTAGCTTCTCCATTCTCTTAAGGTAAATAAAATGTAAGAAAAACCATGTTTCCATCATTTCTTCTACATGGCCGAAAATTTCTACTCATGGGGCCTTGTTTTTATGCCTTGTTTTAGCTTGATTTATTCACCAAGGACTAGTGGAGGTCCTATTTCATTCAATGCCAAAGTCTATCTTGAGACTTCAGAGGTAATCATCCACTTTTATGCCTTAGAACACATTTCTAACCTAGGGTTTCATTCCTTGAGGTTAGTGTATTGTTTAGTACTCATGTGAGTCATTGAATATTGGTTAGAACATTGGCAAAGGAAGTTTAAGTGGTGGCCGAGATCCATGCAAGAAGAAGGTCTAAGGAGGAGGTTAAGATAAACTTGAGAAAACAAGGTAAATTGCTTACCTAATGGTGGTTTAAGATTGAGGAATGAGTTTTATATGGGTACCAATGTAGCCTAGGGCTTACATTAGGTAATGGGTTGTATAACCTAGGAAAAAGAGTTTAAACGAGCTTGTGAACTTGTGACTAAGGAGCCAATGGGAACGAGTTAGTAATATAAGTTTACGATGGATTTTAAGAGCATTATAATTACTATAAGATTGGTGGGTGTATTTGCAGGTTGAAAGCTTTTATATGTGGGAAATTCAGTGTTTAAGTTTAAGTCATTTAAGGGCCTAAGAGCCATGTCATTTAAGAGCCTTAGTGCTATGCAATTTAAGATTATTGCAATATATTGAGTTTGTTGTGAACGAGTTGGTTTGGGTGATGAGATATGATGAGAAGAACTTGATGTGTGTGAGATGGTTGAATGAGGAAAAACAAGGTGTGTGGGCATGATAAGATACTAGCGAAGCTCTGGTAAAATTTGAGTAGAAAATAAGTGTTTAGGTGATGGTGGTGAACTAATATGACCTAGGATTTACTAGGAGTCATAAAAAGGAATTTGAGTGGAAATGAGTTAATTAAGAAGTTCTTGAGGATGAGAATGACCTAGAATGGTCTATGAGGAAATTAGAGGATTGGTGAGTGTATTAGACACACCGAAATCATGTGATGAGGAATGCTAAGGCCTGAGCAAAGATTTGAATGGAAAGGTGTATAATGCTTTAAGGTGATTTAGGTATGAACTAGAGAATAAAACAATGAGGAGTCTGGAAGCTTGTGTAAGTGTGATCATGCTAGTAGTGGACTAGTAAGGTTTAGTTGAATGGTAATGTGTGGACTTGGGTGATGGAAGTGAATATGGTAGGAGGATGTTGTAAGTCGTCAAGGAAAATGACTAGAAACGTATAAGAGGGTATGATTGTGAGAATGGTGAGTAAGTTGCATAAGAGAAGTGGAAATGTTTAAGGAGGGTGTTGCATAGTTAAGGTAAATGAAGAACAATGTCAAGGTATTAAGGTAATGGAAAGAAATGTATAAGTAAGCTTAAGAGTTTAAGAGTGATGAGTAACAAGTGAAAAGAAGAGCAATTGTGCATGGACATGCAAGATAACCTTGGAAGGTTTAACAGCAAAGATGGAGTGCAATGATGTTAAGGAGGAGTTATATGGGTTGAAAGAAACACTTTGGATAGTAGAAGTTTTGGTAAGGTACAAGTTGGTAATGTAAGGGATTATGATTAAGTTTAGGAGTGTTTGTAAGAATTTAGTAAATGTTTAAGAAGATCTTGTAACTTGTTTTAGGAGAGTTGGGGAAGTTATAAGGTGAGTTTAGTGCCTAAATGGTATTAGAACACATGGGGGAACTTGTGGGAGAAGTTTGGAGTCAAATGGGACAATTTAGAAATAAGGTTCTGGAGCCGACCGACCTTGGACCGGACCTGCAAGGTCGTCCGAGCTCAGTTTACACTGCCGGAGAAAGTTTCTGGAACCGACCGAACTTGGGGACCGTACTTGCAAGTTCGGTCGGGCTTGTAATTTGTAAAGGAATTGAGTTCTGGAATCGACCGAACATGGGACCGGACTTGGCAAGTTGGCGAGATTAAATTCCCACGGGGGAAACTCTCGGGAATGGACCGACCTGGGACCGGACTTGCAAGGTGGTCGGGGTAGAATTTCAAGCGGTAATATGTTCTGGAATGGACCGACCTTAGGTAAGGTCGGTCGGAAGTTCGGTCGAGCCTAAAAATATTAAAAAAAAAAGATTTTGAATTCTAAGGATGTGGTAATAGGTATAAGGTATACCTTTGGTAGGGTGGTTAATGATTAGGACCCTAAGAACTTAAGGGTATTAAGTTTAAGTTAAGTATAAACTTAAAAGTTTAAGGTTAAGTTGTAGATTAAGTTGTAAGACTTAAGAGTGATAGTGGGGATCGTGTAAGTAAGATAAGTAGGTTAAGTAAGTTGAACTAAGTTAAGTGATTAGTAACCTAAAACTGAATGAATGTTTTAGGACTCGAATTTGGACTCCGGAAGAGGAGTAAGCAACCGAACGACCAACGGTGAACGGTACAGTTCTCTTGTGACCTGCTGCTAACGAGGTGTCCCTCGGCTTGTGTGCTATTTGTTTTTGTGTGCTCACTAAACAAGATAAAGCATGCAACCGGAATATATTATATTTTGTATTGTTGTGTGATGTTTGAAAACCTAACACAACATACCGTGAGAACTTGACTAACCAATGTTTGTAGGAATTGAGTGAGACTAAGGAACGCTCCCTAATATGGGACGATATGAACCGAAAGAGGTTAACCAAAAACATGGTCTTGAGATTACTACTAACTGGAACTTGAGTGAGGAAACCCGGGACGATCTCCGGTCATGATGCTAAGGAAGGGGGTCGGTATCCTAGTAGATTCGACTTCCGCTTTAAGATTGTCTTCGGACTTGTAGCCTAGGGCCGGTTGCCAGCTCAGCTACGCTGGACTCCCGTCAGAGTAGGTGGCATTAAGATGGTGCGGTGGGATCACCTAAATCCAGGTTCGAATTAAGTTGCAACCATTCCTTTTTAAAGGATGGTTGTATTATTAAGATTAAGATAAGGTAAGGTTAAGATAAGTTGCAACCATTCCTTTTTAAAGGATGGTTTGTATTATTAAGATTAGATAAGACTACATCTACTCCTTATTAAAGGATAGTTGTTTTTCTAAGATTAAGATAAGACTAAGATTGAGGTGAGATAAGGATGACTAAGATTAAGAGGGAAAATTACTTAAGGAGTTAAATAACTAACTCTCTAATTAAGGGAACGCATTTAAGTCGTTCACTGTGTGTGAACTTTGATTGTTCATATTTGGATTGTTGCTTACAGCATTTACTATTATGTTGTGCATATAATCAACCTCCATGCTATCGACAATTAGTCGTAGCCACGTTAGCTTGGGGGCCATGAGAGGATCGTACCAGCGTTCGTGCTGACCCCCTTTGGGGGCTGTTTTTTACTACACAGGTACATCAGGAGGCGGCCGTCGCGAGAGTAAGAAGGGGTACAAGTGTTACGGGTTAAGTGTGGCCTACGAGTTGTGCATGTACACTCGTATGGCAATTTGAGTTAGAAGATGTATAGGATGTGAGGGGGTTGTAAGAAGGATTAGGTATTGGTTAAGGTTGTTGTACTAATGTTCGGTATATTCTGTAGTCAGACCGTGGCAAGGTCCTGGATTGTAAAGAATTCCACTGTGACATGTTTATATATATACTGTTAAGTTGCGAGACCACATCTGGATTGAGTTGGGGTGTTACAGGAGGTACATAAGCAAAGACTAACATAGTAAACCTCGTCACGAGACCTACGAGTGGAGACAACCCCTCAACAAGAACCTTCAATTGTTAGTGATTGAATACCCTCCAATTGGAGAATGGGACAAGAAAACCCTTGAAGTTTTAGGGGATGTCCCAGTAATGTACATGCAAAAGTAAAGCCGCATAGCTAGAGCCTATGATCAATGCTCAGCACTATGAGACAGTAATTGTCAAAAACAATCAATGAGTGTGCACATTGCACACCATGAATGACCGGCGCTCAAGAGAGCTTGTAACCTGATAAACCACTTCATCTTTGGCCAACCAAGTTATTTGGAAAACTATATCATGAATGAGGAAGTAAGTGTGAGGTAAGCTAACCTACACAGGAAACCTAAACCGAAATAAAATATCTCCACATGGAAAGATAATAACATTGTGGTACGCTACGACAACCGTCATACACATGAACTAGGAACCTCCTAGTGTATTTACACCATAAGGAAATGGTACAAAGAGTAAGAATACGGTCCGCAACAAGCGACCGCTATGAGGAAGTAGTAGACAATGACATGAAGAATAAGTATGGAAGACAGTCAGAAATATTCCTTCCTATCACATAAGTGACTTACTGTCAAGCGTTCACGCCTCTGCACTCTGTATGACTGAGTGTTTTGGTATTGCACTTGTACAGCTAATGATCTAATGGGATGGCTACGGATATGGAGAATGTAAACAGTAGTAAATCTTTCTTTTCACCACAAACATGGCATAAGCCAGTCAAGCATTCTTAGCAACAGATCGCACGAAGAGTGTAAAACGCACTATCAATCACAAGATGTGAATTCCATTGGAATAAAAAGGTGAAAGGAGATGTAAGAAAGTCACTTGGACCGATGCATTGAGAATGCAAGGTCATACAAGCAAAGAACACTTGTACTGAACCAGAAGAACTGGTATAATTCAAGCTAGTGACAACAGAGGAGCACTACAACTTGGTAGTGACTTAACCTCGCCGACAACAAGTCGGAGGAACTTAGTGAATAATCGTGGGAGTGCGAATAGTACATGTAATAGATTACCAGAGAGCTGGTCATTGAGTTCAAACAGCGGTAAAAGAATACCACACTGTTAGTAAACCTTATTTCCACAATAGAAGGATAAAAAGGTGATGTATAGCACATTAAGGATAACATGAAGGGTGAGTAACCCAAGTTATCTGGGTCGCGCAGCAGAAGCTAGTGGGCCCTAACTAAGAAATGTAATGCACCTAGTAAGTACGAAAGAATGGCTATTAATGCCTTGAAGCCTAATAGGCTAGAACTAAATTAATTATGAGTTAAATAAACTCATATAGGAATCCTCGGTGCAAAGACTAAACCATTGGTATGGTTAAGACCCCTTTGACCAGAGCATATTGTATAGTATATAGTAGTGAAGCTAAATGCTTCAGATTGCCGAATCGAGTAAACCAATGTTTAATAGTAACATATGGTAGATTACGTGGGCGTAATCCCTTTTAAGGGGGGTAGAGCGAAAACCGCTTAATGTAAGTTTCATGAATAAAACACAGAAACTATAATGTGCATAGCACAAATGGGAATTGATTTAAGGAGTGGTACTTATATTAAATAAACATACGTATTCATTCATATTGTAATGTGGTAACTAGGCACGAGAGATGCGAATACCATAGGATGAATACACCCACCTTGTAACCCCAGTGCAAAAGTAGTAGTAAAGAGGAGTAGAGCAACTCTTGGGAAATGATAATCCCTGTAGTGTGTGCCTATTGAAGTTAGACATGGCATTACGATGCATGAGTCGGTATAAAACCGATGTATAACCTAGAGGAAATTAGTTCCCTAGGTGATTGTCTTGAGACAATTGAGAATGAGTAGTGGACGGAGCTCCACAAGTATTGTATTCTTAAAGAAGTAGTACGATTGACTATGAGTAGTAGAGGAATGTAACTCACAGGGTGTATTCGTAAGAACGTTATTGGAAGTAAATTGAGGACAGCTGAATTTCATGAGTACGGTATTCCCTAGTCCGAATAGTAGAGATAATAGAGGGCAATGGAAGAAAGTGGAGAAGGGTAATGAAATGAGCACTTAGGCATCGAATTCCGAGGAAAGTATTTGGGAAGTAGATTGAGAATGGTTGATGGACTGGATTCCATCCTTTGGAGTTGTATGAAATTGTAATTATGACTAGGAAGAGTAAAAAGGTAGAAAATGAAAATGATTGAATTATCTGTTGTGTTGAAACTGATGTGGGAGGTCGAACTTGATCCTAATCAGATCAAGGGAAACCGAACACAAATTGGGATGGAGAGATAGTTCGACACTGATGCTGATCACATCAGGGTCGAATAATTCTTGAAGCTCCCCTCAAGTGGTCACAAGAATCACACATAGGATAGAGGTAATAAATACAATTGGAATTTGGAGTTGTATGCTTTGGAAGAATCCTAAGTAGTAGTTGTGAAAGAAGTTTCTTGGCCTGGAGATGAAGGATTGGCTAGGAGCGTATACCTGAGAAGGTAGTAGTATATCATATTGTATTATTCCAAGGGCAGCAGGACATAAAGGAGTCCTGTGCCTAGATAACTTGAGTGCCTGCGGGATTGTATGTGTAAGGCATTGCTTTGGGAATATCTTTGCATTGTATGTATGTATAAATTGGTAATGAGGAACCGGACGGTCGATAGTAATGCGGATCGAAGTAATTATTGTGCATTAGTATGGTATGGTATGGTATAGTATGTAGGAACCTGGAGCAACGGATTGGGATTGGTAAAGAGGAAGAATGTATGGCTTTGGCATTAGATAAGTATGGATGAGTAAGTATAGTAATCCCATGACCTCGAGCAACTTTGAAATACCCCAAACTTAAAAATGGTGATTAAATTATTCTAATATAGTATTTACGGGCCTAATAGTGCCTAAGTAATTTTGGTAAGGAAAATAAATCCAAAAGAAATAAAGAAACGCTTAGAAAGCGGAAAATGCTAACTAAGCGTTAAATAACCATAGGAGGTATGAGACCTCGGTTAGCGTATTATATGGATTCCAAAGGTTTAATAAGACCTAAATAATATGTGGGAATAACTCCCGAAGAAAATTGGTCCAAATAATGTATTAAAACGCTAATAGAGCTTTAACGCACATTTTTCGAGAAAACCCGAAGACGTGATTTTAAGTGGTCAAACGAACCCGTAAAAATTATAATTCATTAAATAAATATTATTAAGCATTTATGAAAGCTTAATAACCAATAAAAATAAAGAAACGAGAAAATTCCGGAAAACGGGCCCGGTTAGTGAATAGTACCTAAACCGGGTAAAATAACGAGCGTTTTATGTAAAAGACGAAAAACGCTCCAGCTAGTATAACAGTGGAGGCCGGTTTTTATCAGTCAAATAACTCCCTCACACACACATGTAACTAGTTAATTAAATAAGAGAGCAAAAAGCTAAAAGTGATAAAGTAAAAGGGGTACTTTACCCTTTTCTCTCACCTCACTCTCTCATTTCACTCACCCTCTCTTTCCTTCCTTCTCCCCACCGTACTCTCCCTCTTCCTCCTCCCTTGGGCTGCGATTTTGAGAGCTCCAACAACAACAATGGCAACCTCCTTCTCTCCCATGCTCTACCTTCATTTGAGCTCCAAATGTAAAAATAATTACATATTTGTAATCCCCTCATCTTTCTCTACATTCCTCTTTTTTCAAAATCCAAAAATGAGGAAGTTCATCTCCATGGGTTTTCCCCATTCAAAGAGAAAATGGTACCAGTGGGTAGCTTGGAGTCCTCTTTCCATTAAGGTAAAAATCTACATGAAAAACTCATGTTTCCTCCATCTTGGTTCATAACCGATTTTTGCCCATTGTAATGCCTTGTTTTCTCTCTCTCTTTGAGCATAAAATCAACCTTGCAATGGGTGGAATCACCTTCTTGAACTAAGGGCTAAAACCCCTCCTAAAACACTCCAAAGGTAAACCCTAGAATTTGTATTCTAAACACTCCAATGAATTAATGTTAATTTAAGGGTTAGCATCTTAATTGTACTTATTTTGTGTACATTGGGTGATGGGAATGGAGTTTGGCAACTCCATTCCCCATGTAGCCGATTTGGGACAAGAAAGAGAGAAGAAGGAGAAATGGAAAAGAAAGGAGGAATTTAGAGCCCAAGGTAAGAGCTCTTTCTTGAATGGTAAATTTAATGCATTAGAGTAATGGGTATGGGTAAACCAATTTAAGGAACCCAAAATATTCTATTGGTATTGTAGTATTGGAATTTTGAGCATTTGTGAACTAGTATGTGAATTATAGGCCATAGAGCCAAGAGTATTGTATATGAGTATTAATATTGTGGATTGAGGAAGTACTGATGAATTGGTATTGTACCGATTGCTGCTAGGACCCTTGTATGGGTGTGGCTAGAATAGGCATGAATTTGGTGAGACGGTGTATGTGTGGCTAAGTAAGAAAAGTAGATGAGCTAAGGCAAAATTTTGGTAAGAATATGTACAATTATGGATGACTTGGTGAATGGGAGAACCGAGGTGTGTATTGAAATTAGTGGAGATATTTAGTAACTATGGATTGGTACTTGTAGTATGAGGATGTGAAAGTGTAAAATCTGTAGCAAGAAGTAGTATAATGCATTGGAGGAACTAGGAGAAACTAGGTGTGCTTGGAGAGCCTAAAGTGTGAAGTAAACCACTTTGTAACAGATTTCGAAAGGAGCTAGATAATGGGAAGGATTGAGTGGAAGGTAATGTAATGAGGATATTAGTAGTGGTATTGGTAATAAGAGTATTGAATGATAAAGGTTAGGTTGAAAATCTGTAGCATTTGAGGAAAGAGCAAAATCTGTAGCATTGGTGAAATGGGAACTAGTATAAGTGTTGAGAAGAAGTGAGGGAAAATGTGTAAGTGAATGTAAGGATTGAGTAGTAAGTTTGGTGGATGAACCAAGGTGATTAAGAAAGTTTAATTAGTGTTAAATCATGTGGGGAAGTATTGGTAAAGATTGGGGAAGAAATGGGCAAAGAAAACACCCAAAAACAGATTTTAAAACTGAAGTACTGGGCCGGACCGGACTTGCGACCGGACTTGCAAGTTCGGTCGAGCCAGATTTACAAAGACGGGAAACCTTCTGGGATAGACCGACCTTGCGACCGGACTTGCAAGTTCGGTCGGACCAGAAATTTCTCCCGTCAGAAACCTTCTGGAATAGACCGAACTTGCGACCGGACTTGCAAGTTCGGTCGGCCAGAAAAATTCCGTAATGCAAGCTACTAGAATGGACCGACCTTGCGACCGGACTTGCAAGGTCGGTGGGGCTAAAATTCTCACGAAGGGAACTTACTGGAATGGACCGACCTTGGGACCGGACTTGCAAGGTCGGTCGGCCCTGGAATTTTCACCCGATGTAGCCTACTGACTTGGACCGAACTTGCGACCGGACTTGCAAGTTTGGTCGAGTCAAACAAAAAAAAAGTTTTATTATATGATTATAGTAATCAGGTATATATATATGCCTATACACATATAAGGATATGTAGGTGGTAATACACCATTAATGAAGTAGTAATGGTAAGAAAGTAAGTAAATTAGTAAGAAAACAAGTTTAAGAAGTAGTAAAGAAAAGGAAGGTTTTATAATCAAGTAAGAAAGTAATGAAGTGGTAAGTAAATATTGAAAGTATCAATGAAGGAGTAAGTTAGATCAATAATAGATCATTGATCATGCTACTCCATGTATGTATAGGAATCGAATAGTTGATCTCCAAGGAACCGGTTGTGCGAATACGACGGTGTACGGTATGATTTCTTCATGCCCTGTATCCTAACTTGGTTACCCCGATTTGTGTGCTTATGTGATCACCAATAAGATGAATGCACGAATCGGACTTATATTGCACTTAATTGTGTTTGAACTATTTTGTTCTTGTTGTATCTTCTTGAACAATTAGTTTGTATAATTCATGAAATGAATGAATGGAAATGAGAAGTATGTGTAAGTATTGTGTGCTTGTGTATTGTATGTATGTATGGAAGTGAAGTACTGACTTCTACTAATTCCTAACAACCGAACTCCTAACTTGAGTAATGAGTAAATTGGAATGAGTAGAAGTCCGATATAGTTTCGGCCACGCGTGAGGATAAGGAAACACAAGAGGTTGGATCCGAATCTTGGCTGTAATCTTTTCCATGGACCAATTCCCTTGAATGGGTAGCATCCTGGATTAGTGGGCCACCCTAAAGCCCGGTGGTGGGATGTAGTAATCCTGCCCGGAGGTCATACCGACTTAACTGGAAGTAAAGTATGTAAGAAGTAAGTATTGCATGTGTATTGGTCTTGACTATTGTAAGTCATTGACCTGGAGCAAAAAGTATTGAACACCCGATTAACCCGAGTATGTAATGAAGCTAACTGGACCTTCGTATGTATTGGATTTGTATCTCGTATTGCGATTGATGAGTATGTATTGTGTATGTGTATTCTGGAAGATGGTAAGTATTGGTTGACTCGTATTGTCTTCCAAGCATGTATTGTACTGTGCGTATGTATGTATACCTTGGGTAGTATTGTAGTATCGTGAAGGAAAGCATGTAAGTATGTATGTATGTATTTCAAAATGAATTGCATGTATTCGACCAAATGGTCGGCGTACCCTCGCTAGTACGCGGGGTATGCGGTTATCATATTCAGCGCAAGCTGACCCACTAGGGGGATCTTTTTAGTGTGCAGGTACCCGGAGCGGATACGGCCAAGGTAAGAGACCGGTGGCGCGCCTTGTAATTAGAAGTATCTAGCTTGTGAGGAATGGGTAGCGAATTGACTCCTAGTGAGTGTGTATGAATTTGGGAGAAGTACGGTATTGATTTTGGAACCTAGTAAACTCGGTATGCGTAGTGTATTATCTTGTACGGAATTGTGGAGTATTGTATCGAATGGAGTATGGTATTGAATGGAGTATTGTATCGAATGGAGTATTGTAGTATTCAGTATGTAATGAGAGTATGTATTGTATTGAGTAGTACTCGGATATTCCGGTCCATCAGACCGATGCTGTATGTAGTAGTCTTGTTAGTCACGTGGGTGGCTAACGGACATTGTATCACCCGCCGTTGAGTAAGTATGTGTCCGCTGCGAGAGTACGAATGTATAAGGAGTTGGACGGTAATTACAGTGTTAGCGGTAGGGGTGCTACATTTATGGTTAGATAGATTGTAAAAAATGACCACTATGAGTATAGTAGTGAACATTTGATCAATTGTGTATGTATATGGTCATTTGTGACTATGTGAATTGTGGTGTATGGTCATTTGCGACCATTTTAAATGTGGTGTGTATGGTCATTAATTTGTAAGCCGTGTCATTATTTTTGGGATTTTTTTGACAATTTACTTACAAAGAGTGATGAGATCCTCTACCATGTGATGTAGAGAGATATGTGGACATATTTGGATGCATATTAACAGGTTTTGTGACATATGTGGGATTGTAAACGAAAACGAGAAAAACAAAAAAAAAATGGAGGATTTTCGGCGGTTCCAAGTAGAAACCGCCGAAAATAAACAAAAATTGCTTATTTTCGGCGGTTTCTACTTGGAACCGTCGAAAATCATCCATTTTTTTCACTGAATTTGCCTCTGAAATAGGTCTTTTTCGGCGGTTTTTGCCTTAGGAACCGCCGAAAATAGATGTTTTTCGGTGGTTTTGCAACCGCCGAAAATATGAGAAGACCCTTTTTCGGCGGTTGTAAACCGCTGAAAAAGGCATAAAAAAAGCGCCGAAAAAAACCCTTTTTGCACTAGTGGTAGTCCCTCCCCGTACGCTGTTATTTAAACATGCAATACCGGGTAATATTAATATAACTATTCATTAAATATTATAGTACTGTCACTGTAATGTTTATACTCGTTGTATAATAACTTCGTATGTTCTTTTATTTCCCCCTGTTATTTTACAGTGACTCTAGGTAGTTCAACAGTTCGATTTTATGTGATGCTCACATGTGATAATGAATTCCCACTGTACTGTATATCTTTATTTCATTAATCATACATCCATAATTATTTTTACTGATTCTTTATATTATATCCACTGGTCATTTTTATTATAACCAAAATTATTTATAACCTTTATATTATACTCCATAATATACCATAATACACTATATGCCTAGTTTTACTTCCTTTCCTTATTAAATTACAAACCAACCTTTTAATTCGGTATTTATATTTTATACCCAACAACTTCATAAATTATTAAATAACCACATATAGTTTTCCGGTAATTATAATTGAACGCATTAACTTTTACAATTTACCAAACAGCCATAAACTTTTATAATTTACTAAATACCCATATTAATTTTCGGAATTGTAAAACAATTATATTAACTTCTATAGATTGCCAAATAACCTTATAATTCAATAATTACCCACATAACCTTTGTAATTATAATTAACCACATTACCTTTTTAATTTACCAAATGTCCACCTTAATTTCGTAAATTACAATCTTATTATTCCAACCTTTATAAATTACAAATAAACCCCTTAATTTTCGGTTTTCACTTATATCTTCCTTTATTCACCTTTAAACCCCAAAACTTTATATAAGTTACATATTAACTTATAAACTATAGTTTTAATATTTTATTTCTTTGAATAACCGAAACAGCCCACAACTTTCTTCAATTTATATTTCCGCCCAAATTAAATTCTATTTTTCATATATACTTCCATAAATTACATATTCACCCAAAATTTTATAAACTTAATATTTTATGTCATAAATCATTTTAACCCAAAGTTTTTGGTCAACACTTTGACCAAGACTTAATTTCACAATTAATACTTTAATAAACCCATAAAATCATAGTAATTCTCGGCCATATACTACATTTCCCAATAATAACAAAATAGTCCCAAAACTTATAAATGACATTTTAACACTTAACCACTTATTTAAATTCACTAAAATTCATAATATTAATTCCTACCTTATATTATAACATAAATATACCAAGTCAACCCCTTTGTTCTCGGCATTCATAATTAATACACTAAACTTTTCAAAATTTACATTTTAGCCACATAACCTTATAAATTAGCCATTTAAATACTTGTAGCTATTTTTAATACACCAAAATTTATAATATAAGTTAATATACTTATATATTTCAAAAATTACCCAAATAGTACATATCATTCTCGGCCTTGATTTAATTTTACCATATGGTTTTAAAACTTGATTTAAACCTTATAATAAATACATATAAATGTATATAAGCCATATAACACTTCTAAAAATTATGCTAATGGATTAGAATGATTAAAAACTTAAAATAGAACAAATAATCCCTAGATAATTTGGTTTGACCATTTATGTATCATAATTAATTTATGTGACACAAATTTATACCTTAAGATAATAATCTTACCTTATATGTTATAAATTATTTCCTTGACATCTTAATCCAATGTTTTGGGCCTTAATTTATGTAATGGTTATACATAATTTTTATACCAAAGTTTGAAGCTTAAATCAAGCTTAAACTTAATAAACCTTAATTATATATACTTACTCCTTAAATCAAGACAATTCTTGTACTTGATTTCTCCTTGAATTCCAAGCTCTCCCAAATGCTATCTTGATGAAGAATTTTCGGCTCCTTAAATATATTTAGGAGATCCATTTGTTAGACTTCTAACAAAGATTTATAAAAATATTTAGAGTAGTTTACAAGAGTTTACCTTAGGAATTTATCAAGGTATTTTTGATACACCTTGTGATGATTGTAGATCCAAGTTTCCTTCATGAAATATTGAAGAGAATATAGATTTAGAAGTTCTTATATTTTCAAAAATTACCTAAGGAATTTTCTTAAGATTTTCAACATGAAAATATACCTTAACTTGATCTTGTTGTTCCTTGTGTTGTTGTTGAATTTAGGAACCTCCTTGGAGCATATATGCTTGGCGATTTCTTGTAGGTTTGCTAGGATGATTTCTTCCTTCAAGACTTAGTAGATTTAACTAGGAATTTACATAGAAATGGTGTTAGGATTTATTTCACCATTAATGGAGCTTAGAGCTCTAAGGAATTTGCTAACAATGGAAGAAGAAAAGAGAGAAGGGAGAATAGCTTACCATTGGCCAAGGTGAAGGCAAAGAAGAAATGAAGCTCTACATTGGTATTTAGAAGAAGGTAATTGAAATGATTCTTCTTTTGCTTAATTAAATCCTAATTTGACTAGTCTTTGTACTTAGTTTATTCATGAATTATTAGCTAAATAAATGAACTCCATAAGTGGTTGTATTCGACTGGTGATAAGGGAGATAATGAAGCTTGGTTGGCCACTTGAAACTATAGGACACATGTAAGTTAGGAAGATTTAATAATCTAGCATTTTTCCTAAGTTAATTGTTGTCTTCTTTTTGAATTAATAAGTTGATTAACACCACTAACCTTGTCTTCTTCTTGCAGGTCTGATCGGCATCAATGAAATGGGAGGCTTCAATTGATTGTAGCCTTACGACTAAGTGCAGTATAAAGGCTAATTGAATTGTTATTAATTGTAGACAAGGTCATTATATAAGTTAGGTATATGTTTTATTAGGTTAATCAATTGGCAATTACACAGCACTTAGCCCCTTCTTTTCCTTATCAAAACCGTGCAGCACATGAAGTGTAACATGGTGTTTTGTTTGATTCTTATAAAACTTGCAAAAGTAGATTCTTATTGTTGTAATTATTTGCTTTTCATATCTTGTCATATACTAATCTTCCTTTGTTGTCTTCTTGCAGGTTATACGATTGTGAGGCTCCCATTTGACTCAAATCATTTGCCACCTTAGCATATAATACAAGATAAGTTGATTCACCATTTACTAGACATGATTTATAAACTAACTAGCCAATATAGCATAAAATGACGCCCCACATGGTGAGTAATTGGGACAGATTTTTGATTTGGTTTTTGGTACAATATATTGTACTAAGACCATACTAATATGTGTAATAGTTTTCAGCATTTAATTGGTACATTTATATGATGGTAAAAGATGAAAGTTTTAAGGTAAAAATGCTGATTTTAGGTATCTTTTTGTCTCAAAAATCCCCCCTGTTTTTACTATGAATTTAGTACTGCCATTAATTGATTTAGATGGTCATTTTATCCTATTTTAATATTATCAACTCGCGGCTCCTCAAAAAGTTCAAGGCAATTGCGTAAAACGCATTTTCGTGATACCCGAAGGTGCATTTTTGTGCTTTAAGGATTTTTCTGGGAATTAATTAGTCGCTATGAGTTCCAAGTGTTTATTGACATTTTTTACAGTCAATAATAATATGTTAAGGTGTTACATTGAGTTACATGGGGTTATAACCACTCAGAACACAACTCCCGGGCTAACTGGGCAAAAAGGAGCGTTAAGAAATTCGTCCGAGCACTTTGTTTATTTTTGAGGAAGTAGCTCGTGCATTCTCTTTATAATGTTAAATAATGATGTTAGGAACTCTAAGAATTTATTTTATAGGAGTTCGTGCCACCTAGGCACTCCTCCTGGGCATTCCGGAGGGTTTATGGGACCCTCATAAGGCATCTCCTAGCACCTTGCGTTTTGAAATACCCCAAACCTTCATATGTTGGTTAAATGTTAAACTATGGTATTCAAAGGCTAAAAAGTGCCTTAACAACATCAGTGAACAATTAAACCAAGCAAAATACAAGGAAACACCTTAAGGTCAATTTAAGCAAATAATTGCTCTAGACTTGGTTAACCTTGTATAAAACCTAAAGGTCATTTCTAGACCTTGGAAATATGTTAATGAAATATTAAATCAATTACTGAAGAAAACCAAGCTTGAAAACAAGTTAAAACACAAAATGTGCTTTAAGGAGTCTTAAAGCACATTTTTGGAAAATTGTCTTGTAAATGAGTTTTGAATGGCTAGGTGTCCATCATTACTCTTAAATAAATATGTGTACTAATTTGTAACACATTTGGAGGTCTAGGTCAATGGGAAATCAAAAATTTCACATCTATGTGCCTTGTTTTAGTGAATAGTAACTAAAATAAGCTAGTTGTAACATATGTTACTATAAGTAATTAAATTGACAAATGAAGACTAAAATACCCCTAAGTTAAGATGGGGGCCGGTTTTTATCATGGTGAGTCACCAACATGTAAAAGGAAATCAAATAATGAAGGGTAGGAAGGTAAAAGAAGAAAGTTACCTTTTATAATGGAAATATCTTGTAAAAGCAAGACTTATCCTCATCTTCTCCTTTCCTTCTTCATTTCCCACGTAGCAAACCTCTCTTCTATCTTCTTCTTGCTCTCCATCGGTTATGCTACAGCAGCTTCACCATTTCTCAACTTCCATGGTTGGTATCTCCTAGCTCCATGGTCCAAATTCAGTTTCGAGACCACCGTTCTTCTAGTTGGAGCAAGCTCTACACTCCTACCTTTTCAAATCTTCAAAAGCCTCATTTTGGTGCCATGGAGATTCACCATTGAAGGAGCTTGAGCTCATATTTCAACATATTATTGTTCTCCTTTGCTTCTAGGTAAGGAATCTCAAAGGAAAATCAAGTTTCCTCTCCTTTTATACATGGCCGAAAATTTACCTTACCATGGTGTCTTTACCTTGCTTGTTCTAGCTTCATTTGAATCTTCCAAGGGCTTGGTGGAGTCCTCTCTTGATATATATTCAAGCTCTCTTTCCATTCCAAGGTAAAACAATCATTTTAATACCTTAAGATAATATATGTAACTAGGGTTTACAATGAGATGAAGCTTAAAGCTTGTATACTCATTATATTGTTGTATAATGTTTAGAAGTTGACAAGCAACTAAGCTTGGCCGATTTTTAAGCAAGGAAACAAGGAAGAAGTTTGTGTGGAAAAAGAGGTAAAAATACTATCTCAAAGTGGTTTAAATGCCTTAGGAAAATGAGCTTGATTTGCTTAATAAAATACCTAAGGAGCCAATGGTAAATGAGCTAGTGAAATGCTCTCAAAGAGATTATTAAGGGAATATGTTTTGTTGGGTATTTGCAGGTCAAAGGCAATATATACTTGTGGAAATTCAGTGTTTAAGGTTTATGTTATTTAAGGGCCTAAGTGCCAAGCAATTTAAGTTATGCACTATATTTGTTGTGGTGTAATTTGGTGAAGGTTTGTGTGTGATGGTGTTCTTGATGGATTTAGGTGATCTTGAATGTTTAAGGGTGAAACTATGAGTTTTGGAATGATGATATGCTAAGAGAACCTATGGCGAAAATTTGTAAAATGAATAAGGAGTCTTAAGTGTTTAAGTGAACTTTGGTGAACTAGGAAATGTAAGGAATGGGTAAATGTTTTGCTAAGGAAGAAAACATGCATTAAGGTGTTCTAAGGTGCTACAAGGACTTAGGCATTATCTTGGAAGTTTTAGAAATCTAATGGGTGTTCTTAGGATGTGTTCAAGTCTTGGAGAAATTGGTTTAAGGTTTAGGTAATGTTGGTGAATATATAAGGAAATTGAGTAACAAGTTGAACATGAAACTAGGGATGTTTAAGATGATATTTTGGCATTAGAATATACCTAAGATCATTTGGTAAGTTTATACAATTAATGGAGGTGGAGAACTAAGGTAACAACCATTGAAAAATGACATTTTAACAATTCTGTAGGTTTGGTCCGGAACTTAGGTTATGGTTCAAGTCCAGGACCATATACAAAAACAGGTCGAGGGTGGAGTACTGGCTTGGTCCGGGACTTGGGGTGAGTACAAGGTCCCGGACCACAATATGAAATACGCCGAAGAATGTTTGTAAGTGTTGGTCCGGGACTTAGGGTAAGGACCAAGTCCCGGACCACTCTAAATTGTTGTTAAGGTTGGAAAATGGTGTCTAATGATGGGGATTGATGGATAATGATGTTGTAAGGTTATTAAGGACATGTTTGGTGAGTTATAATGACAATTTGGTGGGTGGGAAGTTGGAATAAAATGTGAGAGTAAATCAAGTTAAAAATGTTAAGTCATTTAACTAGTTAACGGGGATAACTACGGTCATTCGACGTTACAAACATGTTACCCCAATGTTAATGAAAACAACTTTAATGTACCAGTTGTTCGAGAATTGTTCGAGGAACGTAAGTGGACATGGTGGAGTGGACTCCGGAGACAGGTATGGTTTTCTTGCAACCTGTGTCCTACCGGATTACACCGGCTTGAATGCCAATGTGTTTTTCTGAGTGTTTGCCACCTTGTAAGATAAAACATGGAATGAGTTTATAGTAATTCATTTATGTGGCGCAATTGGTCCCGATACCGTTTAACCTCAATAAGTGTTAAACCTTAGCTAACTAAATCTAGGGACACATGAGTTATCGGTATACGGATTTAACGACCCAAACCTTGGGAACGTTCTAACCACGGCTATGCGTGAGTTAGTTGTGTATGGTTATTGTTTGCAAGTGTGTGAACCTCCCTTGCGTGTTTAACTCGGTTGATACCGTATGGTGTGTGGATGTGATAGGTTCCATAAAGGAGCTCTAATTACTTAATTATAAGGTTTTGTGTACTAATGGGGGTGTGAGGAGACCGGTCATGTTCCGGCCACGCGTGTGATGGACGGGAGTCGATGTCATACCCGGTTCGACTCTCTTGGTGTATGTTTGGTTGTTTACTCATTGGGTTTCCAACCTTCCCTTTAGCTTAACCAAAGCTATATTACTGACTCACGTCGGTTTACTGGGGCATACAATGGTGGTTCGGTGTGCTTGGATGACTATATCCGACACACTTGGGGTTTAAGTTAACCGTTCCATATAACAGGACGGTAACAAGGTATGTAACGAGCTTATCATGAGTTTGACAATATTCTCTAGGCTCTACAGTAAACTAATTATGGTAGGGACGGTTCCTAAGAGGACCGTACCCGTTATGTTATGTGTTGTGTTGTACTGCAATCGCTATAGCGATGCGGTGCTATAGGTTGTAAATTATGGAATATGTGGTCATGGATATGAAACATAGTTTAAATAAAAGGTGTCTAAGAATAACCCGATTACTGGGTAAGTGTCGTCTATTAAGGAAGTATCCGTTTAGAGGAGAGCCACTTAAGGTTAAAGGTAATAATGGATGGTTTGTTATGTGTGGATGTGTGGATGTGTTGGTATTGTTGAGCCCTATAGTTGGGAGTATGCAATGTGTTGTGTGTTATGGTTTACATGCGTGATTTAAATATAATCAACTGCATGCTAAGACGACAATTAGTTGTGCGTGGCCCGGTAGCATGCGGGCTGCGGGATTACCATACCAGCAAAGGTGCTGAGCCCCTTGGGGGCCACCCTTTTCTTCCTTTTCTATTTCAGGTACAAGGAGCTGGAAGCCGTTCGAGAGTAGGACGGGTGGTTGTTTATACATGGGTAGCTTTTTAATGGGGTATGTATTATAGGTGTAGTAAGACCGAATTTGTTATCGGCATTGGTTAATGAATACTCGGTACGGTGGTGGGGATGTATATGTAAAATAGTTGTTGGAAATGGAATAAGGATTGTATTATGTAGTTGCTCGGGAATCTAGTCCATCAGACCGATACAATGTGTATGTTAGCCTTGTTAGCCACGTGGGTGGTTAACGGCGTGTAACACCAATGGATTAAGGTTGTGTTGGTTTATGTTTTCCGCTGCAGATGGTTATAAAGTGTGTTGTTGTGGTTGGGGTGTTACAAAAGTGGTATCAGAGCGAAGTATCGCTCTGATGACTGAATTACCGAGCCTAGGAAGTACCGAGTAAAAATTTAGTACTTTGGTTAAGGGTTGAGTGATAGCGTGAGTGATACGCTAGTTAGGAATTGCCAGTGAATACTGGAAACTACATCTCCTCCCGCCCTCCACAACCCCTATTTATGACTTGGGAAAGAACGCCAGAGAGATGAAAGTCCTCTCTTACTCGGAGTCTTGTACCTAGATGAGGGAACGGTATGTCATTGGGAGGGACGTTGACGGGTACGGGGGAAATCCCAAAAAGAATAATCCCGGATAGACATTGCGGGGGCCATGGTTAACCGCGGGATACTTGCCGGCTGAACTCCCCGACACGGGTGTCCACCACGGCGACAGGCGGAGCTATAGGCCGAATGATCTAAACCTCGTCAGGGAAGTTAGGGGGCACAGCGGTATCCAACCGGAGAACCAACTAAACCCCAAAGGTCCACAACCGTACGACGGGCCACCAGGTGGACAATAACAATAGAAGCTAAATGGTGGAACTGGTGAGTATAAGTGGGACACAACAGATTGGGGGAGATTGATCCTAGAAGGATCCAAAAGGATCCATGAGGCACCCAATCGATTGCGGAAGACTACCCGAATTGGCAACGATGGGGAGGGACCCGGGAAGCCGTAAGGTATCAAGCGAACGGCGATACCATAAACCTAATGATCTATAACCGTGGAAGAGGTTCAGCGTAATGGGAAGTGTGAGAAAAGACTAGGACCAGACTGTGGGTCAAACCCCTCGTTTTTTTCTTAGGTTTCAAATCACGAGAGTTTCTAAACAATTAACGTCTTTCAAGCCAGAATGGAGAAAAGTGAAAAGGGAAGAAATTTCCCAACCAAACCGAGCAGTCGAAAACTACAGCTTTGCAACGGGCAAGAAGAGAAATAATTATAAAACCCGAGACGAGAGTCTACGGGATGGCAAATGTTAGGTAATGGCACCAGCAGTAATACCAACCGACAAAGGAACTACAACGTAGTACCCAGACACGAGAACAAGTCTCAGTAACCAGGACAAATGCGTGGAATGAGCACGAAGATGATGCATAATAAGTAAAAGGGGTTCCCAGAATGGAATACACCCTAGTTAATGATTATTAGAGGGGACAACAAAAGTTGTGCAGGAGATAGTTACCGATTAGAGTATCCACCCCAAGTAAGGACCATGAGGCCACGAATACGGTGTAGGAAAAAAACAGTACGCAGCCGGAAATGTTGAACCGACGCCGTTTAAAGGGCGCACTGCCGTGGCATTGGCAAGTGCAGCTATAAACAGGGCTTTCGAAGAAAAAAAAATTGACAACTACAAACTAATTAGTAAAGTACCAGAAATTTAAATGTGATCATCGTAACCGTGGAAGGGTTAACAGCCAACCTTTGTAAATGGAAGAATATACCAGTCAGCAGAAGCTAGACTGGTAAGACAAGGAAGGTGTGTGAAAAAGAGAGAAAATTTTCTTTCAAACTCAGATTGTTCAAAATCTTTCTTTCAAAACCAAATTCTCTTTTAAAAAAAAAACCAATACTTCTTTTACCCTTCTTTCAAACCAGTTACCTTTGAATAACCGGACGAAAAAACCGGTGAAACCGAGGGTACCACCCGACGGTATGGAGTGGAGTCAGATAGTACACGGTGGATAAACCTTCCTTGATGAGTTCGGGAAGCACGGAAGAGTATATTGTCTAAGACAATACAAGGGAGGTTGACAACAGGATACTTCACCTAGGCGTGTGTAACGGACACACGAGTGTAACCACTTGTGTGGGATGACCCGCACTCCGATAGGAGCATGTGGGCGACGACCTACTTAGGGTTGGTCGGGTAAGTAGTAATGTATCAGTATGATACCCCATATATGTATACGGAGGAAGAGGTGAAACACGGGGGTTAGTAAACTCCATATACGGTCAGAGGAACAAGTCAAATGAGAGCAATGGATTACAACGAATGGTTGAAGTAAAGGAACCCAGTTAAGAAGACTAAAGGATTAGTACATTCATCCAAGCGAAATGTGTAGAGTTAGAAGTGCGAGAGCACGGATGGTTATGTAAAACATACACATACAATGGGAAGCTGAAGGAATGAGACATTGAGTGGGACGAATACCCAGCTAAGAAACAATAAGAAGGCGAATTACTTGAATGAAAGCACCCATGAGTGCAAGCCAAATGTAATGGCAAACCTTAGCAACACCCAGGAGCAATCCTTGAGGGGTGATTTGGATCAACATGTCGAATGAGACATGTAACATAAACTTAAGAGTTGAAATAATTATCGGTTAAAAACCGAAGAGAACCCACTTAAAGTAGGACTGGCAATAAGTGACTACAGTAGCACTAAATATCAAAGATCGGTATGAAATGTACCTCAGGTAGGTATAGGAAATAGCTGAAAGAGCACTACACATTAGGTGGTAGCTCAACCTCAACCGACAGTAAGTCGAAAGGAATTGAGGCAATCATTGTGAAATACATAGCAGTATACACAGTAAACTACTGTGGAGGTGAATAGAAAGTTCGTAACTCACCGAAATCGCGCACGGTAAGAGATACCACGCGTTGGTTGAGAAACCATGGTTACCAAGATAAAGGTAAAGAATTGGAGGTGTACAATACAGTATGAATAACGAATGGACAGGCCAGAATCGAAACCTGGTTAGGAGTTAAGAAAACTCCAATGAGAATTCTTGGTAAAGGAACTAAACCGCTAATATGGTCAAGATCCTTTAACAGACCGCGTGGTAGTTAAAACACTTCACGACGGCAGAACATTTTAAGCCAATGTTCAGGATTGATTACGTGGGCGTAATCCCTTTTAAGGGGGGGGTAGAGCGCAAAGCCGCTTAGTGTGTTTTACCGTACAAGTGTACGTGAACTATGTTGTGCATAGCACAAAAATAATTTTGTTATGATGGTTGGCATGGTTAATAATTGGTTGTGATGGTTGTTTGGTTAAATGGTGGTATTTGCGCACAGAAGATGCGAAATACCGTTGTGGTAGGTGAGACTACCTTGTTAATGGTTGTGGGTTAGTACAAGTGTTAAGGAGTAAATAAACCCTGGGGGAACTAAAACCCCATGGTGTGTGTTGCATAATACCAAATGTGACACGATGTATTGTATTTTGATTAAAAATATGTATATATATATACAGTGTGGTGATTTATGAAGGGTATGAAACTGACATGGAACCTAGTAAGAATTAGATTCCCTAGGTAACTTGATTAAAAGAAAATGGATATAATTGATGGACTGAGTTCTATCCCTTGGAGATGTGATGATTATGATTAGAATGATTGAAAAGATAGAAAGGGAAATGTGTGTATTATTTGATCCTTGAAAATGAAGGGAGGTGGAACTTGATTTGCATGTGATCAAGGGAAGCCGAACACAAATGGGGTGGAAGAATAGTTCAACACTGATGCTGATCACATCAGGGTTGGATGACTCTTGAAGCTCCCTATAAGTGGTCACAAGTAACACCACTAAGAAAGGATGCAAAGAGCATAAGTTGGACTTGGAGTTGTATTGAACTTTCAAAAGGGTTTTCAATTGGTATTTCCAGAACAGTGGATTGATATTTTGAATAAAGGATTCTCTTGTTTACTTAACCTGGTAAAGAATATTTTTTTGTAGTACTTGCTCACGAGCTGAGGACGTATGAGCCTTTGTCTTCGGACCGGTGACATGAGAAGTACATATGTTAAAACTTAAGTGAATGTTTTGATCTCCCAAAGGAACGGGGACCAGAAGGTGTCCATCGCGACCGGGTTCTGCGGGGATCACAGTGTATATGTACTCAACATGGGACTCGAGCCCATAAAGAGATGGAAAAGGTATTTCTGGTTGTTATACATGCTAAGGCATTGGTGTGGTGCGAGTAATGAATATTACTTTGACCCTTGAGTCTAAGGGTATTATGTGAGTACATTACTGTTAAGGTACCCGGACCATTGAGTCCGAGGTAATCATGTGAGAATGATATGTTATGGATGGATGTGTATATGTACCCGGACCGTCAAGTCCGAGGTTGTGGTGTAAGGTGTGTTGGTAATGGAAGTTTATCTTGAAAGTAATTCCCGTATTCTAATCAAATGATGTGTTGGGAAATGTGAACTTCGAGGACGAAGTTCTTTTAAGGGGGGTAGATTGAAATACCCCAAACCTTCATATGTTGGTTAAATGTTAAACTATGGTATTCAAAGGCTAAAAAGTGCCTTAACAACATCAGTGAACAATTAAACCAAGCAAAATACAAGGAAACACCTTAAGGTCAATTTAAGCAAATAATTGCTCTAGACTTGGTTAACCTTGTATAAACCTAAAGGTCATTTCTAGACCTTGGAAATATGTTAATGAACATATTAAATCAATTACTGAAGAAAACCAAGCTTGATGAAAACAGTTAAAACACAAAATGTGCTTTAAGGAGTCTTAAAGCACATTTTTGGAAAATTGTCTTGTAAATGAGTTTTGAATGGCTAGGTGTCCATCATTACTCTTAAATAAATATGTGTACTAATTTGTAACACATTTGGAGGTCTAGGTCAATGGGAAATCAAAAATTTCACATCTATGTGCCTTGTTTTAGTGAATAGTAACTAAAATAAGCTAGTTTGTAACATATGTTACTATAAGTAATTAAATTGACAAATGAAGACTAAAATACCCCTAAGTTAAGATGGGGGCCGGTTTTTATCATGGTGAGTCACCAACATGTAAAAGGAAATCAAATAATGAAGGGTAGGAAGGTAAAAGAAGAAAGTTACCTTTTATAATGGAAATATCTTGTAAAAGCAAGACTTATCCTCATCTTCTCCTTTCCTTCTTCATTTCCCACGTAGCAAACCTCTCTTCTATCTTCTTCTTGCTCTCCATCGGTTATGCTACAGCAGCTTCACCATTTCTCAACTTCCATGGTTGGTATCCCACATGATAACTCCTAGATCCATGGTCCAAATTCAGTTTCGAGACCACCGTTCTTCTAGTTGGAGCAAGCTCTACACTCCTACCTTTCAAAATCTTCAAAAGCCTCATTTGGTGCCATGGAGATTCACCATTGAAGGAGCTTGAGCTCATATTTCCAACATATTATTGTTCTCCTTTGCTTCTAGGTAAGGAATCTCAAAGGAAAATCAAGTTCCTCTCCTTTTACATGGCCGAAAATTACCTTACCATGGTGTCTTTACCTTGCTTGTTCTAGTTCATTTGAATCTTCCAAGGGCTTGGTGGAGTCCTCTCTTGATATATATTCAAGCTCTCTTTCCATTCCAAGGTAAAACAATCATTTTAATACCTTAAGATAATATATGTAACTAGGGTTTACAATGAGATGAAGCTTAAAGCTTGTATACTCATTATATTGTTGTATAATGTTTAGAAGTTGACAAGCAACTAAGCTTGGCCGATTTTTAAGCAAGGAAACAAGGAAGAAGTTTGTGTGGAAAAAAGAGGTAAAAAATACTATCTCAAAGTGGTTTAAATGCCTTAGGAAAATGAGCTTGATTTGCTTAATAAAATACCTAAGGAGCCAATGGTAAATGAGCTAGTGAAATGCTCTCAAAGAGATTATTAAGGGAATATGTTTGTTGGGGTATTGCAGGTCAAAGGCAATATATACTTGTGGAATTCAGTGTTTAAGGTTTATGTTATTTAAGGGCCTAAGTGCCAAGCAATTTAAGTTATGCACTATATTGTGTTGTGGTGTAATTTGGTGAAGGTTTGTGTGTGATGGTGTTCTTGATGGATTTAGGTGATCTTGAATGTTAAGGGTGAAACTATGAGTTTGGAATGATGATATGCTAAGAGAACCTATGGCGAAAATTTGTAAAATGAATAAGGAGTCTTAAGTGTTTAAGTGAACTTGGTGAACTAGGAAATGTAAGGGATGGTAAATGTTTTGCTAAGGAAGAAAACATGCATTAACGTGTTCTAAGGTGCTACAAGGACTTAGGCATTATCTTGGAAGTTTTAGAAATCTAATGGGTGTTCTTAGGATGTGTTCAAGTCTTGGAGAAATTGGTTTAAGGTTTAGGTAATGTTGGTGAATATATAAGGAAATTGAGTAACAAGTTGAACATGGAAACTAGGGATGTTAAGATGATATTTTGGCATTAGAATATACCTAAGATCATTTGGTAAGTTTATACAATTAATGGAGGTGGAGAACTAAGGTAACAACCATTGAAAAATGACATTTTAACAATTCTGTAGGTTTGGTCCGGAACTTAGGTTATGGTTCAAGTCCAGGACCATATACCAAAAACAGGTCGAGGGTGGAGTACTGGCTTGGTCCGGGACTTGGGGTGAGTACAAGGTCCGGACACAATATGAAATACGCCGAAGAATGTTTGTAAGTGTTGGTCCGGGACTTAGGGTAAGGACCAAGTCCCGGACCACTCTAAAATTGTTGTTTAAGGTTGGAAAAGTGGTGTCTAATGATGGGGATTGATGGATAATGATGTTGTAAGGTTATTAAGGACATGTTTGGTGAGTTATAATGACAATTTGGTGGGTGGGAAGTTGGAATAAAATGTGAGAGTAAATCAAGTTAAAAATGTTAAGTCATTTAACTAGTTAACGGGGATAACTACGGTCATTCGACGTTACACAAACATGTTACCCCAATGTTAATGAAAACAACTTAATGTACCAGTTGTTCGAGAATTGTTCGAGGAACGTAAGTGGACATGGTGGAGTGGACTCCGGAGACAGGTTATGGTTTTCTTGCAACCTGTGTCCTACCGGATTACACCGGCTTGAATGCCAATGTGTTTTTCTGAGTGTTGCCACCTTGTAAGATAAAACATGGAATGAGTTTATAGTAATTCATTTATGTGGCGCAATTGGTCCCGATACCGTTTAACCTCAATAAGTGTTAAACCTTAGCTAACTAAATCTAGGGACACATGAGTTATCGGTATACGGATTTAACGACCCCAACCTTGGGAACGTTCTAACCACGGCTATGAGTGAGTTAGTGTGTATGGTTATTGTTTGCAAGTGTGTGAACCTCCCTTGCGTGTTTAACTCGGTTGATACCGTATGGTGTGTGGATGTGATAGGTTCCATAAAGGAGCTCTAATTACTTAATTATAAGGTTTTGTGTACTAAGGGGGGTGAGGAGACCGGTCATGTTCCGGCCACGCGTGTGATGGACGGAGTCGATGTCATACCCGGTTCGACTCTCTTGGTGTATGTTTGGTTGTTTACTCATTGGGTTTCCAACCTTCCCTTTAGCTTAACCAAAGCTATATTACTGACTCACGTCGGTTTACTGGGGCATACAATGGTGGTTCGGTGTGCTTGGATGACTATATCCGACACACCTTGGGTTTAAGTTAACCGTTCCATATAACAGGACGGTAACAAGGTATGTAACGAGCTTATCATGAGTTTGACAATATTCTCTAGCTCTACAGTAAACTAATTATGGTAGGGACGGTTCCTAAGAGGACCGTACCCGTTATGTTTTGTGTTGTGTTGTACTGCAATCGCTATAGCGATGCGGTGCTATAGGTTGTTAATTATGGAATATGTGGTCATGGATATGAAACATAGTTTAAATAAAAGGTGTCTAAGAATAACCGATTAATGGGTAAGTGTCGTCTATTAAGGAAGTATCTCCGTTTAGAGGAGAGCCACTTTAAGGTTAAAGGTAATAATGGATGGTTTGTTATGTGGATGTGTGGATGTGTTGGTATTGTTGAGCCCTATAGTTGGTAGTATGCAATGTGTTGTGTGTTTATGGTCTACATGCGTGATTTAAATATAATCAACTGCATGCTAAGACGACAATAGTTGTGCGTGGCCCGGTAGCATGCGGGCTGCGGGATTACCATACCAGCAAAGGTGCTGAGCCCCTTGGGGGCCACCCTTCTTTCCTTTTCTATTTCAGGTACAAGGAGCTGGAAGCCGTTCGAGAGTAGGACGGGTGGTTGTTTATACATGGTAGCTTTTTAATGGGTGTATGTATTATAGGTGTAGTAAGACCGAATTTGTTATCGGCATTGGTTAATGAATACTCGGTACGGTGGGGGATGTATGTGTAAAATAGTTGTTGGAAATGGAATAAGGATTGTATATGTAGTTGCTCGGGAATCTAGTCCATCAGACCGATACAATGTGTATGTGTTTAGCCTTGTTAGCCACGTAGGTGGTTAACGGCGTGTAAACACCAATGGATTAAGTGTTGTGTGTTTATGTTTTCCGCTGCAGAGATGGTTATAAAGTGTGTTGTTGTGGTTGGGGTGTTACAAAAAACTTCTTGGGTAAATTACTTTCAGATATCATTTTCTGGAAAAAAACACAGGGACACTTCATTACATGTTTATAACGTTAACATGATTTAAAAAAATTTATACTACGGTGATTAGTAATTTTGTATTGCGAATAACAACCCCTAAAAATATCTCTCTTAATATTGCATGCTGCATGATTAGATCATCAATTTAATTCGTATATCACTATTCACAAGCCAAGTATCTTTAGTATTTTCAATTAATGATTACTAATAGTTAATTATATAGTATTTATGATATCATAAGCTTTCTATTTAAATTCTATACAAATTAACTCAAAATTATATAGTAATGTTATTTTTATAATCAAAATAAAAAATTCTGTCATCAGCGCAAACCTCAGTCTTAATACATGAGTTCATTAGTGTAGAATAATACCAGACTTCTTTAATGATACAATTGTGTGTAAAATGTCAACGGAGCCAGCCATATTTTATTTCATCAACGTATCCGAAGAAGAGATACCTACGTTCCCTTCTTCCACATAAAATTGAAGAAAATCGTTCTTTTTTAGTCAATGGTAGCCTCAGGATTAGCGGCCCATGACGGTGCACAGCACCGGCCGGTAAGTGGATTTCGCAACGACTGGCGTAAGTGGTTGCCTAAACATTATAGCTGTGTTCCACATCCAATTTATTAAACACAACCAACCAGCCGCGTTTCACTTCCAATTCATTACATCAAGCAAGCCCGACACCAGCAACAAGAAAGTTAACCATCATACATTAGAATGCAAGCTCCGGGTAAATTGTATAAATAACGACGGTTTAAAACTAGGTCAAACAAGACCCATAATCCTAAGAAATCCCAATCATAGCGGCTAGTACAGAGCAGTTGGTCGACCATAAATTAAAAACCCTACCCTACAGGATTTAAAAGGCCAGACCCAGAACCACCAAACAAGAAGGAAAATACGGAACAAGTTTTTTATACCTGTCACTTTTTGTCATCATCCTAAAAGTCCATGTAGACCAATTATGTCCGACGACTCCATACCTTCGTTAAAAGCTAAGCGTCCTATGCGTACCACAAATATAATTCACCTACTCGCGCCTCTCACTTTCTCCCAGCTACCCCATCATTCTTCTACTCGAGTACCCTATCCTTATGCAGAAGGTAGACGCTGCTGCGGGAGGCCCACACCCAAGAGTGTACTCTATTTGTCAGTCAGTCAGTAGTGATTGGATTGTTTTATTGACTGGGTTTCTTTTATTTTATTAACTTCAATTGGTTGTAATTTTTAAAATATAAGTCCAAAATTAAAAAAAATTATATCATTGTTCATCTAAATTCAAACTCTTCAAAACAAGACCAGACATGGATATGTTTTTTTGACAACTTTTAAATTTTATATTATTACATGCATATATATATATATATATATATTATTATATATATATATAATATATATCAATGAGACTTATGATTCATAACATCATTTTATGTATCATAATATCACTTTTAATGAATCATAATCTCAAAATTAATGAATCATATCTTCATTTCAGTGTATCATCGCAAACATATAATAATAAAAAAAATTACACAATAATACAACCCAAAATAATATTTGGTATGTATGAAAAAATGTGATTCACCATATAAGGTTTAAAATACATCATACAACAATAGTAATACACTACAAAACAATAATGATTTTATCGATTCCGAAGTTTATTATCTAATTCACCATTTATTAGTTAATGAATCATAATATCAATTTTAATGAATATAATAATAAAATTAGTGAATCAATATCTTCATTTTATTGTATCATAGTAAACATATAAAAATAAAAAATTTTAAACAAAGTATAATACAAAACAATATATGGTATATATAAAAAGTACATGATTCATCATATAGGGTTTAAAATACACCATACAACAATAATAATACACTAAAAATAATAATGATATTTTTATCGGTTCCGGAGTTTGTTATCTAATTCACCACTTATTAGTTATTGAATCATGACACCAATTTCAATGAATCGTAATATCAAGTTTAATGAATCATAACATCATTTAGTGAATCATCAATCACATATAAAAGAATTTTTAAAAATAATAATACAACACAAAAAAAAATTGATACATAAAAAATTATATGATTCACCATATAAGGTTTTAAAATACACCACAACAATAATAATACACTACACAACAATAATGAGTTTTATTGGGTTCGAAATTTGTAATCTATTTCACTATTTATTGGTTAATGAATCATATATCAAAACTAATGAATCATATATGATTTTAGTGTATCATCATACACATGTAAAAATAAGTTTTTTTCAAAGTTGTC